>CM068306.1:45665393-46107893 GCA_034768735.1 Schistosoma mekongi
AAAGAACAAAATAAGCTAAAGTTCATACTGCTTCATAACACTCACACAACAACATTACAAGTTTATATCTCAAGTTAATGGTTATCATAATTTAGTGTTTTTTTTTCCTTTTACGAAACTAAATACATAATAATCAATGTTCTAATTTCACACTATGAAACAAATTCCATGAAGGTATAAACTAATGTAGATTAATTTACTGTATGTTACCTGGCTACATTTCTAAGCAATTCCTTATGAATCAACTTTGTTTGATTTACTAGCCAATCATTTCTTTGACTGCTCGATAAACAGTATATTGTTTGAATATTGGTAAATTTGTTTACTGGTTGTTTTTTTTATTAATTAACAGAGAAGATATGTCTAGACAAAAGTATCGAAATCTCAAACTTTGTAATAATTTCTAAACTAACTATCGAATAGCTGAATGTTTCCCATTTGATATTCAGTTATTGAATTATCATTTATATGTACGAACGTTTAACTATGTAGGTGACAGAGCATTGTGAAGTCGTAGGGTTAAATAATATGCCTCCAGTATATAAATTTAGTGATATTTAACAGTGGTACAGGGTATTTTTGGCTTACATAGCAGTTGTTTCTATAAGACTGGATTGTATTCTATGTGATAGACAAGTGTTAGCCTAAACAACAATGACCGATTGAGAATAGAGAGACCTATAAACCTACATTCAATGATAGATCCATCCAAAGTAAGTAGTTAACAGGGAAGAAACAACAAATCAGAATAAGGAGACTTAGGAAGGACATGAACCACCAGAAAGGTAACTGTAAACTACACTTCTGCATGAAGTAAACTCTTATGATGTTATCTAGAACTATAATGAAAGCTCTTCAATTAAACAATCGAGCACGAAAAATACTACATCATAATAATCATTTTAACTGAGCTTTATATCTTCATCATTTCATCGAGCTGTTAATTTTTTAGAACTTTTTGTTCGACTACTTTTTCGAACGATAGCTGATAAATGTGAAATTGTCTTTTCACATGTATAAAACCAATCTTATTATGATAAATTATTGTAGAAATATTAACGGCTAGTTGTCTCCAACCACAAAATAATAATGATACATCCACGTAGATGTGATCAGTCATCTTGACACAGTAGTCGACTATAACGCTAAGATTTAAAGAAGTTATATAATTTTCACAGTAAAATATCATCATTCAAAATAATCAACCTAGAGAATATAACATCATTCAAATCAAACTAAACAAAATAACCGTAGATCATCATCACATTCTATTTCTTTAACATAAATTTGTACTAATCTAACAATCAAGAATATATCAGTCATACCAAAAAGTAAAATGCAAACAATCGTTTAACTAAATAAGTTAAATAGTTATTTTACCTACGTTATAAATACACATACTATATTAAGTAAATATATACTATGTATCTATAAACAAATAGTTTCTATTGAAAATTTGTTTAAACTATTAGAAAGCAACTTATTCATTCAATTATCTTATGATTTCTTGTATAGAAATCAATAGTTAAACTGACTATCTTAAGGATAAACTGATAATAAGATCATTTAACTTTTGTAACGATAATATACAAAGATACTAATAAATATTGATATACATAACAACTTTATTCTAATTGTAATATACATAAAAATATTTATTCAATTTGTTATTAAATCATTTTCAATCACTAACGAAAAAGTATTAAGTACGAGACCATGTTACTTGATTAATAAATTCAAATAATAATCAAAGATTAAACAAATGATTATGATTCTCTTTAGTCTAAGTAGTTCATTCATTACGATACTCATTAACATTATATTACTTTATGAGTTACATTTATAATTGTTAACTGTTAACATCAAATGTCAATTTTTATAATGAGGGTATTAAGTTTTATTTGATTTACAGAAACAAACTTTTTCATTATCCTGATGAAACTATTAATAATACTGTAATATTGGAATAAAGAAAGAATAATGAGTGTAATAAAATAATATGAGTTTATTGATTATGTGGATGTTTCTAATGTTAAATTGTTGTTTACTAAATGGTGTGAAAATTCTAGAAAAAGTAGTCTTAAATACATAGTGAGAAACGTTTAGAAAATAAAGATCATTGATAGAATATAGATGATAACAACTTTAGAAATGAGTAAACAAATAATGGAAAGTGAGAAAAGTCCAAACATTTGCATAATAATAATAAAAAATATTTATAATTCATATAATGTAATTAAATGTTACTTAGGTTGTTAGAATTACCAAAGGAATGCTGGAATGATAACTGATATCTTCTGTATGCACAAGTATGGTTTCCGTGGGAGGTAGTAAATTCAATGTTGTTTGAACAGTAACTAATTTAAAGTGTCAGCATTGTGTCTCCTCCCAAGCTGATGACGGGAAGTTATTGTGTTAAAAATACAGTGACTGTTTGTTATCAACTGTAGCACAATGCGTGAAGAGGAGTGAAGGAGAAAAACCTTTTCTGTTCTTGTCATGCCAGTACTTCGTAGTTTACACGTATACTGGTAAATACAATTCAATGGATTGGGAAGTTATCAATTCTATAATGTCTCAATGAGTAATTTGCTTTATATAAGTAAACTAGTTTAGCGACTCATTTTTTTTCAAAACGTCCACCTAGTTAAATAATTTTCTTTTAAATTTCCTATATTCTTTATATCTTCTTAAACTTTCATTAATGCCATATGAAGTATAGACATTCGTTTTAAATAGTTCCTATTATTGTTTCTAAGTTGTGAACAACTTAAAAGACTCCATAAACTAAAACAAGTGATGTTATTCTGCTAAGTTTACTAACTTTACTTAATACACATTTTGAAATAGAAAAAAAACCTTTATGATAGTATAGTAGTTTACTTCTTATGTTTGCTAATAATATAAACAATAATATGTAAATTTCTATATTATTATAAATCTATTACAATGAAAATGCTTCATAATATTTAAAAGCAAAACTTCAACTTACAATAGACCAAGACAATCTAATGGCCATCGAAAATCATGTGATTTCTCCATAGAAAATTCTTTTGTTTGTTTAATTATCTAGTAAAGATCACTTGTAAAAGCATTCAATTCTTTATGATATATGTAAATTAGTTGATTGTTAATTTCTGTTCTTAAAATGAAAATTATAAAGAGAATAAAAAACAATTGACAATATGACTGATTATCATTTAAAAGTACAATATGAAACTGATGATTAATTTTTATAAAATTAAATTATGCATTTTATTGACGTATTATTAAATTGGTTGATTTTATGATTACTGAATCATGGTTGTAGAAGAGATAAATGACCCTGACACATGACAGAGTGACATTTATCAACAACTAAGTATTCTCACAAATTGATGGAAGAGGGAATTCTACCATTGGATGCCGACCCAGTGGTGCAGATGGTTAGGCGTTCGCGTCAACCTGAAGCCCCTGGTGAGGAATCTGGGGTGCGCACTGCTGAGGAGCTCCACACTAGAACGAAACAGCTGTCCAGTGCTCCCTTGTTGTCAATGGTACCCTGCCAACATCAATCTGTGATATATTCAATCAAATAAAATAACCAATCTCCACAAAAATAACAATCCCAATTGAACTATTCTTAGACTGTTATTAATCTGCCTGATTTTTATAGCTCCGGATAGGAAGAAAATCAATTAAATAAGCTGAACAGTTCAATAACATGAATTATTTTACACATATATCGGATCAAACAAATTGTAACATCAATACAAAACAATGACACAAATTATGGGATACAGGAGTTGCAGGTACAAAAATGACAACCTATAGCCCATGCTATGAACATGATATAAAAACATTCAGCAAGTTAAACGGAAGGTTAGAAGAAAGTGAATATGAAAATAATAGTAACGTAATGTTTGATACGTACGCAATCAAAAATGTATAACATGATATTCCAAAACTAAGTTTTGCAAGTTGAATCAATCTTAGTAACTAGTCGTAATAACTTATATAAACACAAAATTGTCGACCAAAACCACTGAAAAAATGATATAACCATACGAATTGTTTACAATAATTACTAACAATCCACAGATTGACTAGATATCAATCTTAAAAGTGGTCGACTAATTATTGAATGGAGTAAGAAATTATTATTCTATTTAATCGATGCATTTTGTGAATTAATGTAGATTGAAAATAAAATCCATTACAAAATGTAATTATTTAGAACATCACCGAAAATAAAGGAACATTGTACCATTGTTTTGATCTAGTTAAAAACTCCTTAGCAACTTTTATTCATAATCAAATATTGTATATACATATGCTCAAAAGGATATCACTTTTTGTTACATACAACGAAATCTGTTGAACAAACCATATTTAATTAATAATAACTCAGCCCACTTCGATCAGTAATATTAAGCACTGTATGCTTCAGTAACACTGCATTTTATTAATAAATTAAAACGAGTTACATAAATGTTTAAAGTAACTTTGACAACCGTGAATGCAGCCTTATGCAAGTATATGCTGATTTCTTTCAAACAGCAGAACTTGGTCTACGTCAAATAAATATACACTTCTCATTGATATAGCAGTATAGTAAATTAATTTAATTTAAAAGCTTCTATTAGTATTTCATACTTTTAAATAGGTGTTTATGTGTAGGAGAACTTAAAACTAATTACTTATTTTAGGGGGGGGGGTTGATAACATTAAACGGGTCATTCAGTATTGTTTGACACTTAAACTATTGCTTGAATTCCAACTCATTTGACAGAATGCAATCATTAATAAAGTCAGGACAAACTACTTTGTGATTAATTAATACAAGCACTAGCTACATTCACAATTATGAAAACGCAAGTATTATGTATATATTGAAAGAGTAAAGACGTAAACACAGTTATTTTGATTGGTATGATAACTTTTAGAATCTTATTAAATATAAAGTTGGACAACATATTGATATGTAGCAGATAATCTATGAAAATTGATTCATAAACTACGACGTGATGCCGGTTGATCAATATTTGAACTTGGTTTGGAGGAGATTACCAACTGTCTTACACTAACTGATACCATCAATAAAACTTCAATTATCAGTGGTACTATTCACAATGATGTACATTTTAGTTGTATAAATGGTAATAATAATTATATTTATACTGTTACTGATGTAGCTGTTAATATGTGTAATAAAACTGGATGTGGTACTGGCAGGAGTTATAGTCACGGTAGGAATAATAGTTACTGAAGCGAAAGGCACTACGAAGTATTCTTATAAGTATACCAACATCCTTAAATATGTTTCTTTATGAATTCAAATTAATAGTTTATAAATATGTGAACAAACTTTTGAAGTCAGATATATGTTTTATAACGACTTATACTCATGGGTATTACAGCAGTTATATAACTCTGTTAAACCATTAAAAACATCTATAGTGAATGTTTTTTTTTAATTATGGCTTGATTGATAAAATTCTAGCTATATTTGGATAAATAGCGTGCATCGTAAAACAGAACATGAAAGTATAAATTTTTCATTTCTGACAGATATCAGTAGAAGTTGATCTATTCATCCTTTTCGCAACAGAAGAGACTTCAAGAATTATAGCTATTTATTGTGAAATGTAAATCCACTTCTAAATTTTACAATAGACATTATTCTTTGGTTTCTAAGCAATACGATAAGATGAAGCTAATTTTAACTGTTACACGTTACATGTTTAGCACAAATTCTGAAGTTAGTCAAGATTAATTACATGTATTACTAAACACATTTTATTATTCTCTATCAATAGGATTAGATGAAATTAACCTATCCAAAATCGAATTGAAATGATTTGTGGAGATAGGTACTAATTTTACTTGATTAAATTCGTCACAGACAGATATTGGCAGGGTACCACTGAAAATTAGGGAGCGCTGGACAACTGTTTCGTCTTAGTATGGCACTCCTTGGCAGAAGCTAGAGCGTGCACTATCCACAATTGCTAGTTATCTTTTCCTTTATCAAATGTGTAATGTTAAAATCATGAATTAAATGAATTTTAGATGCATATATCTAGACAAAGGCAACTGAATGTTTGAAATAGTAGATGTACAAAGGTTCTTCAGTTTAAAGATTAAATTATTAACCGATAATTATAAACAAGCACTGAATGTTTGCATCCAAGACCACTAGGCATCACGGTTAATAAGTTACTTTATGGCCAGTGAACTAATGTTAAATGATCTAAATTTACATCTTCAGTCAATTTACGAAATTAGACAATCATTGTATACTTATATATATATATATATATATATATATATATATATATATAGATAGATAGATAGATAGATAGATAGATTGAAAGTCATTGAAAAGATTATATATCCACGAAAACTAAAGTTATAATTAAAAAATATTGTTTAGCAATAAAGATTTTTTTATCAGATTTACCGTTTATGTTAAGTAGAATACAACATAGTTTTATCCCAGAAAACTTTTTGATTGCTAATATTTAATTAAGTAAAGTATAAACTGAATGTTTGAATGGTAAAACTAATAAAAAAAAATTATGCATCACATGCAAATTAAAATGGAGAGCAGAAAGTAACCAGATACATCGTAGTCTGGTATTTCATTACTAATCACAATGAACTATAAGTCTCATAATCATTATTTCTACTTAATTGTTTCTTACTTTATAACTTTATCAATGGCTATGCAACTATGTGTAAAGTGTGATAATTTGAATCAATATACATTCTAACGAAATCATGGAAAAAATTCCATTAATCCAACATCTCGATTTACTTGTTTCTCGATGATGTAATTTAAGACAAAGAAATTTGTCACAGTACTCAATGTAATGAGATGTGAACACTGGTGGTTAGTATATAATTCTCGACAGGAACATACTGCTTTGTAGGAAGATCACAAGTTTTATTATTTGAAAGCTACTCATTTACATCACCAGTTTAAATAAAGTTTCACTTCAACTTGGAACATATTTTGACAAAATTATCTCACTTAAATATGCAACTGGTAAAACTTGACAACTGATGGAACCAGTCTCTCAATACTTAAAAATGGAAACACCAGTGTTTTAGATTTCTACTGAAAGTTTAAATAATCTTGTAATTTTAGGAATAATACTTGGATGTTGAATATTACATTGATTAGTCCTTCTGTTCAAAAGCAACTGATTTACTTTTTCGTTTATATAACTAGTATTTATGTTTGTCATATTCTGAATATTATTACTTTAAAGAAAATACTACCACTCTATTGATTTAAGTACTCAGTATATTTGAATGTACTTCTCTAAATATTGTCATTCTCTGTAATAATAATAAGCTTACGGTGGCGTTTGGCACGAAGCGGACTGAGTTCGAGTCTCAATTTGAACATCAACGTTCGAATGCAGGTACACCCACCCGATGAGTCCCAACTAGGACGGAACGGGCTTCCTGGATTCCGCTTGCCAATCACAATCCAACTTAAATATTGTCATTCTCTGTTTTCACGATTAACCTCATGATAGTGTAGTTGTTTACCATAATTGTGCTTCTGCTAAGTTATTTCTTAGGGAACAGTGCACTAGGCTTTCGGGCGTTACCCTAAATACAGTTCAGGCTACAACCAATATAGTTGGCTAGGATTTGTTTCTAATTTTAACTTTCAGTTTCCTACAGATAATGACTATCTGTCGTCAATATAATAACATTAAATTTTCCAAGTGAGTAATAGATGATATTTAACTGGTTATTTCTGTTTCAAGTTACTGAAAAGCTAGTTAGTTTTATCTGACTCATTGTACTTGTATTGAAGTGTTTCCTCAAATAATGTCGTCAACTCAAACATTTGAACGACAATAAGGACTTTGTTTTTGAGATGAATCGATACATTTTCACCAGCCACCTGAATGACACTCCCATGCACGCCTAGATATGTAACTACTTAGAAAATGAAACAAAGCATGATGAAAGTAAGTAACAAGATTTTATTCTATGATTGACTAACATCCGACATGTAATGAGGCAAAACAATATACTCATTGATATGTTCAGCGAAAAAATAAAATGTAACAAGCGTACACAACATCATCAATAAAACTTTTAAGGTTTTTCAACAATTCCACATGAAAGTACCTCTAGCTGCATGTAAGTTGATTACTGATTGATAATCCTTTAATTAAAACATTGCAGGAAGCCTCTCTAATTTTAGCATAAAGCATAAATTTATTAGATATTACTTTAAAAAAATAACATATGTTAAGATTCAATTTTAAAGTGCCTTATAAATAGAATAAATAGATAAAACTTATGTTTTCACCTGATTATCTAATAAAATGAAGGATTTTAATGATTTAATAATCACTTGGAGAATCAGAACTGTTTCGTAATGTAACTCTAATGGGATTACAACCACAATATGTTATATATATAGATTGAACTTACTAATTGACATAAAAACTAATGTTGCATTGTAAGTTACCATTGTGAGCAAACACAACTCAGTCAGCCAAGTCTTTAAACATACTTTCTTCAAAATAATCTTTCGGAGCACTTAATCAGTTCATCTTCATTTTCTAAGATACGTACTAATAAAGTCTGCTTAGGCTTTCGTCAACTTATCCAAAGGATAGTGCTTTTTGTATCGAGAACTATCGGCTGTTTATTTTGTGAGCGTTGAACACTAGAGTGTAAAAAGCATTGAGTATTTCGACTCATAACTCAAATCTTATCACAATTCTGTCGTTTTTCAAGAATATCAGGCTTAGCGACAGTGACATTTATAGATAACTCTAAACTCATGAAATTGCATCTTTAGTAATTATTATGTTCTAACATTCAACAATTATGCACCTAATCAAAGGGATAATATTTTAAAGTGCTGGATGTAACACACTCCGTAAGCAATAAACAGATTGCAAACACGCTCATTCACCAACTACACACATTGTATTCATAGTCCTTACAGTTTATTAAACTCATTTAAAAATATGCTACACAACTGTTAGTGAAGAGACCAGAGCCTAACTTCAGTTCTTTTTATGTTATGACAAAGTAATCTCATGATGTTTATAAATTAGTTTCATAGTATTAATTAATGATTATCCTTCAATTTGTTCCCTTCAAAAATTTTAATAATGCAAGGACGACAACATTTGCAGAATACTTTGAATTCATTGTATTACGTTGCATTCTCATCAGCTACATACATTCTACTGATTTTAGTTAATTCAAATTATTAATATACATATTGATTTTGTCAATTGAATTGTTTATCTGATAACATTGATCTATTGCTACCAGGGCAACTGAAGATTAACTACTGATTCCCGTTGAACACAAAGGTCAGGTTTCAATCTTCGGATTGCGATGGCCTCAGCAAATTTTACTAGAATAGTTTTATGTTGTTTATTGATGATTTTTAAAAGCATTTGTTGCATCGACCTCATATCCCGTGTTTACCAAATGATGCATAATTGAACTTCTAAAAACAGTTGCTTCTTTCAAATACAGGTTCTTCGGGATATGTTCAATAAATCGTTGTTGTTGTCGTTCTTGCATTATTCAAAATTACTGATGAATCAATGGCCACTGTACTCAGCTCTGTGTAAGCAGTGTTTATGTAATTATGTGTATCGAGGCATAGTTTTTGATTCAGTTTTAGATTAATTCCTCTACATCCATTAAGTTAATATCGTTTAGTTCGATTAATCTATCAAAGTTAACTCAGTTATTTCAAGTACTTTGATACCATTTAACAAAAAAAATAACTAACGTTTCTCTTACCTGTTCTAGGAATTGTTTGACTCAATTCGGTTTTATTTCCATATTTTTCTCTACTGATGCTTGCTTAACGTTGATTCTATGACTTCCATAATGTTCGTTATGAAACTCTACAAAGTATTTTAAAGTTTCATGACATTTAGTTACACTAATTAGTATAACAAACAGATAAACAAACACTCATGAACAACATTAAATACATTTTATGCAAACAATGATGAGATGATTTTGTGGAGATTAGTGTTGAATTTGTTGTGTGCATTCGTCACAGATTGATTTCAGTTGGATACTAATAAAAACTAAGGAGCACAGGATAGTTGTTTCGTTCTAATATGAAATTCCTTAGAAGTGAGTTTACCCGATTCCACTAAAGAATAGAACCCAGGGCATTTAAGTTACACAGTGAACACTTAAACATCAGCACCACAAAATCAAGAATTACAAACAACAAATTTATTTTTATAATTAAATTAATATAGAAATAAAAAGACATCACATTATTCATACCATTAATAATGACAGATGAAGCTTCGATTATTTATTTGTTTTCATTTATGTATATAGTTCCAGGCTCAATTTCTTGTGCATTATTTTACTTTAAAAAACAATATCACTTATTCTATAGTCATATATATATATATATATATATATATATATATATATATAAGAGGTATCCAATCGGAACCACTTGTTCACATTTGCATAATTGATTACGAAATCAAGTGATTTTATGTGTTTCAATAAATAAGTTCAATTTAATTAAACAATACTTCTTTTGAAATAGATGTTTACTAATTAAATAAAATTTAAATTTTATTTTCCTTTTTGTTAGTATGGTTAATTGTAGAAAAATGATTCAATAAATCAGAAACTAACCAGTCGAAAAACAAACTGTTTCCTTTTTTTTATTTAAAGTCGATATAGTAATTAACTTACATGAAGCTTTAAAAAAAATGCTTCAACTCAAATTTCATTCAATATTCAATATTATTTACATTGACTTACGATACACTACTCTATACGAATAATGTTCTAAATAGACATACAACTTTTCAAAGTATTCAATCAAAGTATTTTCAAAATGTCTACTAGTAATATGTACTGTGCAACAAAATTTTTTCGTTTACTACACCGTAAACATTTGAAACTTATAATGTTCATATGTAAACAGATGTGTAATGACTTTTAGTTTTTATTAGAAGCAATTCAGTGTTAAATGATAGCCATCCTAATTAACTGTAAAATTATGGAAATGGGTTATACAAATAAATCGACTGACATCATAAACACACAGTTTGTAATAGCTAGCAATCTCTGATAATCAACAATATGTTAAAACTATTTCTACAAACCCCTAATTGTAATTAACATGAGCTCACTAGTGACTAGCTCCTTGAGGTAATTCCCGGCGTTCTAGTGTGAAGACGTGACCGGTAGAGTTCAACCGTGTCGGGTGTGAGGCAGTAACTCACCGATGGCATAAAGGAGGTAGCACAACGTATCACGAATCGGCTGAATTGGAAATATCAACCGTTAGGTGGGGTCGTGGATGCGCACTGCTGAGGTTTCCTAGTCCCGTACTAGGATGAGACAGCTGCCCAGTGCTTCCAGGTGGTCAGTGGTTGTTTGATTCAGATCAATTCGTGATATCAAAATTGACAATGTGTTAAAAATGAACTGGATTGACTTAATTATTGTTCAAGAGTAGAACTGATTTCTTTCTCGATAATTAAATATCTCTAAACAGCTTCACAGACTGATATTTTGATACCAGTTATGCATATTGACATGGCATATTTATAGTCTTGGCACAAACGGTGGTGTTTCTGAAGATAATTTTGACGGTTGTGGTTAAATAAGCATTCAGTCGTCTGTTTGGCGTGATTCACTTTTTCAAATCCAATCAGCCAATCAACTAATGCCTGTTACCCCTCATGGAGCATAGGCCGCTGACTAGTATTCTCCAACCAACTCTGTCCTAGGTTCTCCTTACCATTTCTTCCCAAATGGGGTTCATTCTTCCCATGTCTACCCCCAATTCCCCTCGCATCGTGCTCTTTTGTCTTCCTTTTTACTGTTGGCCCTGAAGATTTCAAGTTAGTACTCATCTTGTGATGCAGCGTGGTTATTTCCTAAGTGTGTGTCCCAACCAATCCCTCCCCCAGAGTCTTTTCCTAATTTATTCCCCAACTGGAAATTGACCTGTTCTCTGCTGCAGAACGTTGTTGTCGATGGTATCTAACCAACAGGTCTGATCTATCTTGCGTAAACAGCTGTTTATAAGTACCTCTATCCTTTAAATGATGCTTTTCGTAATTCTCCAAGTTTCAGCTCCATACAACAGAATGGTCTTGACGTTTGCATTGAAAATTCTGAGTTTCATGTTGGCTGTCACCTTGAGTTACAGATGTTTTTTGATGGTAAAATTTCCTCCCTTAACTTACCAATCCGTGCCTTCACATCTGTATCAGATTCCTCTTGTTTATAGATGGTGCTGCTCAAGCATGTAAAAGTTCCCACATCTACTACAGCCTATCCGTTAAGTGTTTTTGGGGTGGTGTTCATTGTGTTGCATCTAAGATTCTTTCTATTAGGTGTATGTTGATACTTATTTCTGCACAGGCTACTGCTAAACTGTCCGTCTTCATCTGTATTTGTTGCTGTGTGGGGTAGAAGAGCTCGGTCATCTGTAAAGTCCAAGTTATCATGCCGAATTCATTTTGTCCAATGTATTTCGTGCTTCCCCTGAGATATTACACTTTCCACAACCTGGCCAACTACGAGAGGAAGGAGAATGTAGGACAGCATTCAGCTTTGTCCTACACTGGTCTTCACACCGAATGAATCCGTTAGCTGCCCTCCATGCACGACTTTGTGATGTAATCCATTGTAAGAATTCCTTATATATTGACTATCTTCTCACGTACACTATAGTGTCGCAAAAGACTCCATAATGTTCTCCTGTCTACACTGTCGAATGTTTTCTTATATTCAGAGACGTTGATGTAGAGTGGTAAATTTCATCTAGTTGACTGTACAACAATGATCCTCAGTGTTGCGATTTTGTCGGTGCACTGTAGATCCCTGTGGAACTCGGCCTATTGACCTCGAAGTTGTGCGTCTACTGTATATTTCATTCGATCCAACAACACTCTGTTGAAGACTTTTCCTGATACTGAAAAAGTGGAGTGATTCCTCTGTAGTTCTTGTAATTGCTAAGATCTCCTTTCTTTGGTATCTTGGTGAGGCATCCTTATCTCAAGTCCACTCGTCTTCCCAAATCTTTCTGAAGAGAACGTGAAACCTACTTGTAGTTTATTCTATATTTGATTTCAGTGATTCTGTTGTTATGTTGTCTGACTCTGCTTCTTCTCCCTTTCTGAGGGCCATGTCGACTTTTTCAACTGTTAGAGGGTTGGTATTTATAGAAAGAGCTGTAGATGCTACTTCAGTGACCAGTAGATTCAATGGGGTTGGTCTATTCAAGAGTTCTTTAAAATGTTCTACCCACCTGTTTGATTGTTCTCGGGTTTTAGTGATTGATTTACCATCCTTGTCCTTGATTAGTTGTTCCAGTTTACTGCATTTACAGCTAGTTTTTTCGTTGTATCCTATGGGTGTCTCGTGTTTCCTTCCCTTGTGGCTTGTCGGCTGTCATTGCTAGGTCTTCCACATATTTTCGTTTATCTGATCTAATCCTCCTCTTTACTTGTTTATTAACTTCTGTGCATTCGGCCCGTGGCTTGGCTTTATCTGCTCCGGTTTGGATGTTACTAATAACTGACTTCTCATTCTTTCTTTTATGAATCTTACCCTGTGTCGGCAGCGATCCATTCATTAAGGTGATAATTTTAATGGCCCAAAACCTCCTGATATGTTGGAGTTATTGTCTCTTTACTTCCTTTCCAGTAGTTCTCCATGGCAGTTTCCTCTACTTCTAGTAAATAGCATAAAGCTTGTAACTTAATGCTGAGAGTTATCTTGAATTAGTTGAGTTCGTTAATATCCTGAAGAAAGGTCATGTTAAACTTTATCAATGCCATTACTCCAGTTATCCAGCGCTATCTAAGCTTCAACTTTATCTTGGCCCACCACCAGCTGCTGATCCGAAGCTCTATTAGCCCCTTGATTTGTCTTCACGTCTCTCATGGTCTATCTGAATTTCCTAATGATGCAGATGTAATCGATTTGATTCTTGGGAGTGTATATTAGTGAAACCCATGTGGCTCTGTGTATACGTTTGTGGGGAGACATGGTGCTATCTATAATCACTTTGCTAAAGACACAGAGACTGACGAATCTCCCACCATTGTCGTTCCTTTTTCCCAGTCCATGTCGTCCATGATACCCTCATATCGGTTGTTATCCGTTCCTTGAGTTCAGGTCTGTTATCAAAGCGTCTAGATTATTGGCTGGAGATTTCTCCATGATTGACTGCAGCCTCGCATAAAATTGATCTTTATTATCTTCGTTGCCAACTTTAAAGTGTACATAGCATCGGATAATATTCATTTTGATCCCCCTCCTTCCTTGTATTGAAGGATTCTAGGTTGATCCTAGGTTCATGAGATTCCTATTCTATAAATGCTCATGGTGCTTATTCAGACAACATCGATGCAACACCTTTTGTGTTCAAGCCATTTTTTTCCTCATGGCCAAAGTAAAGTAGTATTTCTCCCAAATCTAATAATTTTAGTCCGGCTTGTAGTCAATGAGTTTTACTTATTCTAAGTATATCCAGGTTGTATCTTTTCATTCACTCAGCAACCTGTGTGGTTCTCCCCGTCTCCCTCATATGAGGACATTATATACACCTATATTAATTATTACTCTGGTTGTCAGAAGGGGCGTCGAACTCGTGACTTCCGAAGAAACTCGGCTTTCACCATGAGGTGTCATAACTCTTCGAAATGAAGACTTTCATAGGGTAGAGTCTAAATGATTTAAATGATCTCTCTGGTTAGCGCTTTTTGGCAAGATTATTGTCTATAGGATGTGATTGCTAACACCATACTTAACACTCCTTCTTTATCAGTGCTTGGGACCAACAGTTACTCATGGAGGGTTCCAGGCGGAGTTATTTCACGAAATTAATTTTTTGAAAAATATGAGTATTTATCATTTTTATGTTGAAGATATTATTTCTAATTGATAAATATGTACGGTGTAATGAATTCATGATTATGGTATTAAAGTTTAGTTTTGTAAGACTGACTAATAAGACCATAGATTCACCTTCATGTAACTAACCTCATACAAATATGTATATGACATATTCTAAGATGAATTCTTCAGAGATTTCTGATAAAAATCAGACTTTAATATTAAAAACTAATCTGAGTTTTAGGCAAATACTGACTATCCGTAGGACTGAAATATTTGCATTCATTACCATAACGTAGAGTTCATGAGTCCATATTTCACAGGGAGTATCAGTTCCCTTAAAATTTTAAATGTGTCTTTGTAATGATTGTCATTTATCATCAGTGGCTACACTACGACTTGTTCGACAGAAGATACTTGAAGATACAATAAACATCATATTAGGTTATTACTTACTTACAAATAAATGTAAACTAACTGAAGTTAATTTCTACTTTCAAGTAAAATTGTTGTATTACTAGAGTAGATTGAAGTAGTAATATCATGTGAATTAAACTGAACATTAAGTAATAATGGACACAAGTATTTTTTTCCTTTACATTCTACTGAACAGCTAAATTATTAAAAGACGATAAGTGACATTCAACAACTATCATTATCTAATTAGAACTTAGCTCTGTATCTGGAATTTATTCGAAATGAATCCGATTTTTATATTATCATAAATCAAATTATCTATAACAGAAAACTATCTACTTATCTTACATTAGCCTAAATTATAGATATTTAATTAACTTACTTTACAATAAATATCAGTCACTGAAAAGAATTAATGACAAACGTTCAAGCAAGAAATATTTCGTATAATTCTACTCGTTTAGTGTATACAGTGCAGTAAATAATAATAATGCTACATAGTTGAAGTGAATTGATTAGTTACTATATGCAGAATATAAACATACAAGTACCAATTATGCATAACTTTGATCGATAATCTTTAAGTAACAATTCAACATCATATTGGGTATTAAATACTTAGTATTGGATTTTATATTGTATGAATCTATGTACATGCCTGTATACATATATTTACACATAATGAATCAAAATGCATGTTAACAAAACCATGACCTAAATAGATATAAAGAGTATTGAAATGTTTATTAGAGCAATAACAAGTCGCCTAACAGAAAGTGAATAAACGGCGGATGACATAGATGTAATTAGAGTAACTAGCATGCAGGGAATATCATTTTACTATGGTATGTAAAAGTCACTAGAAAAAAAATGTTCGCGACCTAACGTTTGTACACCGAAAAAGAAAAGTAGTGCATCACTTGTTGTTATGGTTCAACAATTACGTTGTTATATAGTTATCCATCACATAATCTTTTCATTTTATTTCACTGGCATTTATGTATACTGTTTATTTTTTAGCTTCATTACATAATCATTCAGTTGTTAAAATATTTTTTCATGCATAATAAGAACTATTTATTAATTTGAACAAAACAAGAAAAAACTGATTTTCAGAATAGAATGAATTTATTTTATTACGTGACTTCACATTATCTGCAAACGGGCTACAATTACAATTAGTGTTATCAGCATACTTAATGTCAAATAAGTTGTAGTTGTATCATTCTTCTATACTACTGAAATCTCATCTTCAATGACAAAGGTATATATATCACTAACTACGTTGACAATAGTAATTGTATGAAACCGAAACGTGGATATTCAACAGAGGTAAAGTTTACTTAGCTGTAAAATAAATTATCTATGCACAACACCAGAAAGTCAGTTAAATCAGATACTAAAGAAAGGATTTTCTCACGAACTAAAACTATTAATTAAGGGAATTTATGAAGATTGCTGACTTCTGTGGTTCATGTTTTACATTGAATGTAGCTAGATAATCACTTAAAAACAGGAAGCACATGATATCTTATTGTCATGGTTTAAACTGATATTTAAACATATGGAGAGTTAGTTACTCACCAAAGGTATTGGATAATAGTCACGAGATATAGGAAGGTAGGTCTAGGTAGCAAATCATCAGTGTAGCAATTACAGGGAAATCGGTTTAGCGAATACAGTGTCTAAAATATTACCTTCAATAACACTTCGATGTCTAACTAATATTCGTGAAAAGCAGATTGGAGAATACCAGGGTTGTTTTAGACCCGAACGCAGTTATGTAGATCAACTGCTGATACTTCTGAAGGTTCTAGAGCATAGGCACACTTTTCGACGTCCGACAATGGTTGTATGATCTAAAGGAGGCGTTCGACTCTGTTTATCATAAGGTAATGTGGCAGAGCTCGTCATTGAAAGGCGTACCTGAGAAGCACATTAATAGTGTACATGGTGTCCACTTTTCCATTTTTGTTAAACTTTGTCAGAGACATACTTATAGAGTTGACGTTTTTGTTGTCATCATTGACAGTAGGACCGAGTCATATTGGGGTCCTCGTAATAACTGTAACCAGTAGTTAGACTTTGAATCAAATGTCTCAAAACTGTCAGGAGTAACTCAGGTGCATTCATTCTTCGTCCTCCACCCAAAATTCTAAGTTTCCGAATTCGACACAATTTATTTTCACTGACTTACATTTTCTTGAATCATATATTCGGTCCTTAATCCTCACCATTGCCACTAATATTGTTGATATCATCAACACTCTAGGATTCTGCCTAACAATTTTCGCTTTATGCTAACCGAGACATGGTATCAAGTTCTACGTTGTGACTGGATGCTAGGCATCACGAACTGACTAGTGGATACTTACTAACGTGTCTACACTAGACCTGAAGGTAATGGCTTTGATACTTGACATGTATGTGAACTACTGAAGAATTAAGATTAGTTTACTAACTAGTGGTGAAATATTTAGGAAACAACCAGAGAGTTGGAAATTTGTTTAATTATATATTGAATTCAGTCTAAATTATGGGATTTCTTACACAACATGAAATAATGTGAAATAAATAAACTTGAGTAATTAAGGATCTGCTATCTTAGACTAATACGAAATAAACTTAAAATATTACAATCTAAATGTTGTGTATAAACATTACTTTGTTCCTCCTGAACTAGATTTTATAATTACAAGATGCTGACATTTCAAAAAACACAAATATTTGCCAAATTATAGTGGAGATGAATCCAATTTTATAGATCTCAAGAATTCAGCGAAAACCAAATTATTTCGGTTTTACTGACCTGGATCTGTAATTAAAGCAGTCCGAATAGTTAATTCTTAGTCAAGATTAAACAATATAAGCTTACAACACTTAGGAATAATTACTCGTTTTTTAAATATGAAGCCTAAATCTCTGTTTTCTCATCGACCGTTCTATATCATCATATACAAATAAAACATCTTCATAAATACCGTTGGGTATCTTCAACATATAACTCCGCCTGTAGCCCCCTAGGGTTGCTGCCGGTCCCAAGCCCATATAAAGGAAAAGGGTTGGGCATGGGACGAGCAACCCCATCCCGTAAAACAACAAACGTGCTAAAAAAACGCTAACCAGTAAAAACCTTTATAACCATTTTTACTCTACCCTGGGAGTTGGAAGGTGTGTTATGACGCCTCATGGTGAAAGCCGAGTTTCTTCGGAACCCACGATGCCGATGTCTCTTCTGACAACCAGAGCAACAATTAATATAGGTACGTGGAATGTCCGCACGCTGTGGGAAACAGGGAGGACCATGCAAATAGCTGAAGAAATGAAAAGATACAACCTGAAGATACTTGGAATAAGCGAAACGCATTGGGTGCAAGCTGGACAGCAACGGTTATCCTCGGGAAATGTGCTTTCATACTCCGGCCACGAAGAAGAAAACGCCCCACACACACAAGGAGTAGCATTGGTGTTGTCCCAAGATGTATGGAAGGCTCTTATAGGATGGGAGCCTCATGGACCTAAGATCATCACGGCATCCCTCAAGACGAAGAGGGCAGGGATTACGATGAATGTCATTCAGTGCTACGCACCCACCAATGACAGCCACGAAGACGACAAAGACCAGTTCTATGCGAGGTTGCAGTCAATCATCGAGAAATGTTCAGACAGGGACCTGACCATTCTAATGGGCGACTTCAACGCCAAGGTCGGAGTGGATAACACCGGGTATGAAGATATCATGGGACAACATGGACTGGGAGAAAGGAATGATAACGGTGAGAGGTTTGTGAACTTATGTGCCTTCAACAAAATGATTATAGATGGCACCATATTCTCCCACAAACGTATACACAAAACTACATGTGTTTCACCGGACCACATTACGGAGAACCAAATCGACCACATCTTCATCAATAAGAAGTTTAGAAGGACCATAGAAGATGTAGGAGCAAGGAGAGGAGCTGACATAGCTTCAGATCACCATTTGGTGGTGACTAAAATGAAACTGAAGCTAAGGAAGCACTGGACAACTGGAGCAGTAGTATTACATAAGTTTAATACAGCCCTTCTCCGGGATACTAACAAACGCAACGAATTCAAAATAATCCTCAACAACAAGTTCCAGGCATTTATGATCTACTAGAAAAAGGTGGAACTAATATGGAAGAAAACTAGAAAGAGATTAAGGAAACAATAACTTCAACATGTCAGGAGGTTTTTGGTCCCAAGAAACAACACAAAAAGGAATGGATTTCTGTTAGTACTCTGGACAAGATCCATGAAAGGAGGAACAGAAAGACAGTGATTAATAACAGTCGGGCAAGAGCAGAGAAAGCGAAGGCACAGGCCGAATACACCGAAGTCAACAAGCAAGTGAAGAGGAGCATCAGGTCGGATAAACGAAAATTTGTTGAGAACCTAGCAATGACAGCGGAAAAAGCTGACAGAGAAGGAAACATGAGGCTCCTATACGATACAACGAAGAAGTTAGCTGGGAAATTCAATAAGCCAGAACGACCAATCAAGAACAAGGATGGGAAATCAATCACTGAAGTGCATGAACAACGTAACAGGTGGGTCGAGCACTTCCAAGAACTCTTGAATAGACCAGCCCCACTGAACCCACCAGTCATCGAAGCAGCAGCCTCGGATATTCCCATAAGCACAGACCCACCAACAGTCGAAGAAATCAAAATGGCCATCAGACAGATCAAGAGTGGTAAGCCAGCAGGACCAGACAACATACCAGCAGAGGCACTGAAGACTGATATAGAAGCAGCTTCCAGGGTACTCTACATTCTCTTCAGGAAGATTTGGGAGGAAGAACAAGTTCCAGAAGACTGGAAAGAAGGGCACCTCATCAAGATACCGAAGAAAGGCGATCTCAACAATCGTGAGAACTACAGAGGCATTACTCTACTTTCAGTACCAGCAAAGGTCTTCAACAGAGTGTTATTGAACAGATTAAAGGACCCAGTTGACGCCCAACTCCGAGATCGACAGGCTGGATTCCGTAAAGACCGATCGTGTACTGACCAAATCGCTACTCTACGGTTCATTGTTGGACAATCAATTCAATGAAACTCACCACTTTACATCAACTTCCTCGACTATGAAAAAGCATTCGACAGCGTGGATAGGAGAATATTATGGAGCCTTCTACGACATTATGGCTTACCCGAGAAGATAGTCAACATCGTACGGAATTCTTACGACGGACTACATTGTAAAATTGTGCATGGAGGTCAGCTCACAGATTCATTCGAAGTGAAGACCAGTGTCAGATTAGGCTGCTTACTCTCGCCCCTCCTCTTCCTACTGGTCATCGACTGGATCATGAAGACTGCAACATCTGAAGACACTCTCGGAATACAATGGACAACATCGACGCAACTAGATGACTTGGACTTTGCAGATGACCTAGCTCTTCCTTCTCACACACATCATCAAATGCAGAAGAAGACCAACAATATAGCAGCAGCCTCGGATATTCCCATAAGCACAGACCCACCAACAGTCGAAGAAATCAAAATGGCCATCAGACAGATCAAGAGTGGTAAGCCAGCAGGACCAGACAACATACCAGCAGAGGCACTGAAGACTGATATAGAAGCAGCTTCCAGGGTACTCTACATTCTCTTCAGGAAGATTTGGGAGGAAGAACAAGTTCCAGAAGACTGGAAAGAAGGGCACCTCATCAAGATACCGAAGAAAGGCGATCTCAACAATCGTGAGAACTACAGAGGCATTACTCTACTTTCAGTACCAGCAAAGGTCTTCAACAGAGTGTTATTGAACAGATTAAAGGACCCAGTTGACGCCCAACTCCGAGATCGACAGGCTGGATTCCGTAAAGACCGATCGTGTACTGACCAAATCGCTACTCTACGGTTCATTGTTGGACAATCAATTCAATGAAACTCACCACTTTACATCAACTTCCTCGACTATGAAAAAGCATTCGACAGCGTGGATAGGAGAATATTATGGAGCCTTCTACGACATTATGGCTTACCCGAGAAGATAGTCAACATCGTACGGAATTCTTACGACGGACTACATTGTAAAATTGTGCATGGAGGTCAGCTCACAGATTCATTCGAAGTGAAGACCAGTGTCAGATTAGGCTGCTTACTCTCGCCCCTCCTCTTCCTACTGGTCATCGACTGGATCATGAAGACTGCAACATCTGAAGACACTCTCGGAATACAATGGACAACATCGACGCAACTAGATGACTTGGACTTTGCAGATGACCTAGCTCTTCCTTCTCACACACATCATCAAATGCAGAAGAAGACCAACAATATAGCAGCAGCCTCAGCAGCAGTAGGCCTCAACATACACATAGGGAAAAGCAAGATCCTCCGATACAAAACAACAAGCACTAACCCAATTACACTTGGCTTGGGGAGAAATTATGGAAGACGTTGAAACCTTTACATATTTGGGCAGCATCATCGACAAACAAGGAGGGTCTGATTCAAATGTGAAGGCGCGGATTGGTAAGGCAAGGGCAGCATTTCTAACGCTCAAAAACATCTGGAACTCAAACCAACTGTCAGTCAATATAAAAGTCAAAATTTTCAACACAAATTTGAAGACAGTCCTGTTGTATGGAGCTGAAACTTGGAGAACTACGAAAAGTATCCTTCAGAAGATACAAGTATTTATAAACAACTGCCTGCGTAGGATTCTTCGGATCTGTTGGCCAGATACCATCAACAACAACCTGTTGTGGCAGAGAACTAATCAACTTCCAGTTGAGGAAGAAATTAGGAAAAGACGCTGGAGATGGATTGGACACACACTGAGGAAACCATCAAACTGTGTCACAAGACAGGCACTGACTTGGAATCCTGAAGGCCAAAGAAACGGAGGAAGACCCAAGAACACATTGCGTCGAGAATTGGAAACAGACATGAAGAGAATGAAGAGCACTTGGGAAGAGCTAGAAAGGAATGCCCAGTAGAGAGTTGGTTGGAGAACGCTGGTGGGCGGTCTATGCTCCACTTGGGGTAACAGGCATTGATTGATTGATCTTTATCATATAGTAGATTCCATAGCAGTAGATTCTGTGACAATTCAGTCATGAAATTGTTGGGTGGTGACTAACTGACATTCATAGCTAAATCATGTATTGATGGTTACTTATCTTGAAGAATAATTGAGGCTAATCTTATTTCCTACCAATAAATCTAGATCTATTTATTCATGAGAGAATTAATTTCAGATTAATCTTTATAGTGAGCAGTATCAAAACAAGTAATTCTAAGTGAACGTTGAAATAAACATATATTTCTATAATCATTCAGCATTACATTTAGTGATTTTAATAACACTGAAATGAGATTAACCAGTTCTTGTATAGAATGGAGTCTTGTTTTCTTCTAACGTTTCGATACAATTCAGTGTCACTTTTCTCTTTACTGACTGTTAACCTTCAAACTGATTAAAGTGTAGTTGTTATCATGCATCAAATAATTCACGATTAACTGATTGAAATAATGATTGAATTGATACTGAGTTATATGACCCTAAAATATGATTGTATACGATAATTGACTATAAATTGCTATGGTCCGTGTAACCAAATAATACAGTTAATAGTACAAGATATTATTCTTTCTGTAGTTCTAAGTAGGTACTTAACATATGTATATCTTAGCGAAATTTAAAGGAATTTACTATAAACTTGTTAAAATAGCATTCTGTTTACTATCAAAATAGGATTAATTATGTATCTGTCTTAAGTGAAAGTCGATAAGATTCAATTGTAAAGCGGAATTCTTCCCAAGCTCCTGACGCATATCGCGAGGATATTTAAAAGAATAAGATATATATATATATATATATATATATATATATATATATATATATATATATATATAGCGTCTATTACACATTCTACAACCTTTCATTTAGAATATTTTATTCATATATGAAAACAATCAGTAATAAACTACTGAGAATTTTCGTAAAAAGACATTCTTCTTATTTCTTCATCGTTGAAACGGTTAATGTTATGAGTTAGAGAACACTTTCCAATATGATTTTTCAATGGGTCAATAATCTAAATAAATTCACTGTGTAACTGGGCGTTGATATTAATCTTCCATAATTAATCATCAACAATCATGTAGATTATATAATGTATACCTAATTTATAAAGATGTAAATCATTATTCATCACTTGTCTCTCTATTATCCAATATAAGTTTACAATTAGGATAAGTAATAAGTTGCCAGTATGAATACAGTCAACTAAATAATGAATCCAACAGAAATTCCAAGTTTGCCTTTTACTAGTAGCAACTACCCATATGTTACACAACCATTTATGAGTTAAATTTTGATTTCACTGCATTTTTGACGAATAAACTACTACAAGGACATAATAATAGAATTCATTACCATTTAGAATAATGATACATATTTCAAGAAGACTGAAGGTTCTCCAACTTTCTAATGATTCCATGTTTATTTACCTTTACCGTAAAAGAACAAAGAACATAATGGACACGGATTTCGTTGCAAGTGATAACTAACCTCCTTGATAGATGTGAATATGCACAGAAATCTAGATGCACACTACTTTAATTAATCAGTCGGTTCTATTTTTATTTGTTCTATTCATACTAAAGTAAATGCTTTTTAAACTGTGTTGTAACTTCAGTTTTTACCTTGTATTTTTATTCATAAGCAGACATCCGATTGAATAATTAGTTAAAATGTTTCTTACTAGTCATTGAAACCAGATACATGTGTCTACAAATCATAGCAGATGCATAGTTTCGAGTAACTTAACAATAACACGTTGATTATCAAACAATCTTGATTTCTGATCAAAATCCAGTTTGCAGCTGATAAGAACCCTTTGAATTAGAGTGAATTCATTTTATTGTGAAAATTTTGCTATCCTTAAATTGTTCAAATTTTTAATGGAATTATTATTATTTTTTTTTAAATTCCGGTCAAAATTATTTTATATAAATAAATGGATTACAGTGTTGAGTGATTATATTTTAACAGTATGTACACATGAATACTATCAATAGTCCTGCTTCTTCAGATCATATTTATTCTATGCTTTAAAAAGCACTTATTACTAAGTGTAGTATAGTCTGCTTCTTTCACAAAAATATATATTGATGTGGTTGAAAGTCATCTTACTGAAGTACATTTCACTTGAAATATATAGATGATTGCAAGTAAGACATATATGTAGAAACCCGACCGTGCTGCTACCTTGACGTGGTGGTCGGGCTTGCCTATCGTGATGACTCGATCGGGCTATACTGTCTGGAACAATCGTTCCTCAATGTCCTACCATGCCAGGCAGGTCGGTTGAAGAGCGGTGAGACCAAAAGCAGCAAATATAAGGTACGAGGACGAAGTCGTACTGCCGTCTGTATAGAGGTGTGACGGCAGTAAGGTGTTTTCTTCGGACAACCAGCATAGCAGCGATGCTGCCTTCCCACAAAGGAAGGGCGGGGTTAGAAAAGGTCGACCCTAAAAATGCACACCTCACCTTACTCCACGGATCTCCGACTCCGGCAGTAAGGCCTCAACAAGTACGGAGCTACAACAACAACGAAAACCTCTCTCGAAAAGGCCGTGTGTGACCGGCCTCAAGCAGTTGTTCCTTAGGTACTGCAGTCACGCTCCCAGGTCTTTCAGACCAACCATAACCCAATTCGCTTTTCAGGTACATCAAGAAGAACTTTCTCATAGTGTGCGTAACTGGGAAGAGATAACCGCCCTCATACCGCTAACAACACGCAAGATCACCGCCATTTTAATAAAACTCCTTCTTCTATTCCTAATGTTTATCCTGCCCCCACCTTCAAGCCTAAATCCCTATCTTCAACTTCCTCCTGTGTCATTAGTGCTAACGATTCCGGCCCACAAAATAACGTTCCTAGTATACTAAGACCACGCTCCAAACTTCACATTGGTGCATTCAATGTACGAACTCTGTGTCAAATAGGGCAACAAGCCTCCCTAGCTAGGACATTAGAATCCCGCGCCATTGATGTATGTTGCGTCTCCGAAACACGCATACAGGATCCTAGCGTGGTCATTCACTTGACCTCACCTAGTCAGAAGGAACAAACTTCGCGATACACTCTTCGTTTATCTGGCGATTCAACAGCAACTTCTCGTGGGCTTGCCGGTGTAGGTATTGCGTTAAGTATGAAAGCAGAACAGGCGCTTCTTATATGGATTCCTGTCGACAGTCGCCTATGTGCCGTCCGACTAAATGGTTCAGTAAGAACTCGGAAAGATAGGGACACACGCCGTTGTCTTTTCGTTGTTTCTGCCTACGCTCCCACCGACTACAGCCTGGATGAAGTGAAAGATGAATTTTACAGAAAACTTTCTGAACTACTTCATAGGGCCAAACACTCAGATTTGGTAATCTTGGTTGGTGATTTTAACGCCCAAATAAGTAGCTTGAACCAATCTGAAAGATATTTAGGTGGATGCTTCAGTGTTCCAGCTCAGAGAACGGATAACGGCGATCGTCTGCTGCAACTTTGCTCAGATAACCGGTTATTTCTAGCCAACATGAACTTTAAGCATAAGGAGCAACATCGTGTAACATGGCGACCTCCTGGCCCTACTCAGCGGTGGACTCAAATAGACCATATAGCGATTAGTCACCGCTGGAGAGGCTCGATAGAAGATTGCCGATCTTTTTGGAGTATATGTTTGGATTCCGACCACGCTCTAGTGCGAGCACGCATTTGCTTGCGTCTTACTGGGCGAAGAAAAACGACCACAGGAAAACCTGCTAGAATTCAGTTCAGCAATGAAACAGCCAAGATTAAATTTCAGGAACAACTGAGGAATCACTTAGGCAGTTATAAAGATGCGTCCCGACTAGATACTGCTTGGCAAGATGTTCAAGCAGCTCTGGCATCTACAATGATATCTTTCATGGACTTAAATCAACATGTCAAGAAAAATCAATGAGTCTCAATGGCTTCTGTTGATTTAATAAACTCCCGATGACTTATCCCATCAGGCTCCGAACACGATTATGAGCGACGAGTAATCAGGCATAAACCGACGAAAAGTCTGCGAAACGACCGTGAGCTGTGGTGGGTAACGAAAGCAAAGGAAATGGAAAAGGCAGCGGCGATAGGTAACACTAGACAACTTTTCAAGTTGATAAAAGAAACTGGGGTTAAAAAATCCAGCGTTAGCGAGACGATCTCCGAAAAAGATGGAACGCTTATTAGCTCTCAGTCTAGACGTTTAGAACGGTGGGCTGAACACTTCAAGGAACAGTTTAGTTGGCCTTCCGCTACTCTAAAACTTCCCACTATTTCGAGACAGCCAGAATGGAAAGTCGACTTAGGTCCCCCAACTCTTATAGAAGTCGAAAAAGCTATAGCCAATCTAAAGCGAGGAAAAAGCAGCTGGTCCAGACGGATTATCCCCAGAGGTGTTTAAGGATGGTGGTCCCACATTGACAACCAGACTGACTGATATTTTGACTAAGGTTTGGGAACTTGACATAATTCCGTCTGTCTGGTGTCGATCGTTAATCGTCCCAGTGTATAAGAAAGGGTCAAAATCGTCCTGTAATAACCATAGAGGAATTAGTTTGACTAATATAGTGTCTAAAATACTAGCTTCTATAATTATCAGACGCTTAACCACAACTCGTGATCTCCAAATACGAGAAAATCAGGCTGGTTTCAGACCTGGTCGCGGTTGTATAGACCAGATATTCACCGTTCGTCAGGACTTAGAACACACACTTTCGGCGCCCGACAATAGTGGTTTTCCTTGACTTGAAAGCAGCATTTGACTCCGTAGACCGTGAAGTTCTATGGCAGTGTCTTTCATTGAAAGGCGTTCCCCAAAAGTACATAAAACTTGTTAAGGCTCTTTACTCAAGCACTGTTAGTCGTGTCAGAGCATATGGCGAACTGTCATCTGAACTTGTAACCTCAAGTGGTGTCCGTCAAGGTTGCCCACTTTCCCCATTTTTGTTTAATCTCATAGTTGACATACTGTTGGAAATTACACTTTCATCGTCTTACTTTTTAGGAATCGATCTCTTACCAGGAGATCCACTTATTGACTTAGAATATGCTGACGATATAGTCCTGTTCGGCGAAGACGCTGATATGATGCAGAAGCTTTTAACAGCAATAAGCTCGAATACAAGCATTTTCGGAATGCGTTTCTCGCCCTCTAAATGCAAACTATTGCTCCAGGACTGGTTTTCGTCAACACCTGAACTAAAGATACGGAGTGAAGTAGTTGAGCACGTCGACCACTTCACTTATCTTGGAAGTCTGATTAGCCCTAATGGCTTGATCTCTGACGAAATCTCAGTACGAATTCAAAAAGCTCGTTTGGCTTTTGCCAAATTACGTCACCTATGGCGTAGACGAGATATTCGTCTCTCAGCAAATAGAAGAGCGTACCGCGCAACAATTCGCTCTGTCTTACTGTATGGGCGTGAGATGTGGCCATTAATGGTAGACGACACTCGAAAGTTGTTGGTTTTTGACCATCGATGTCTACGAAACATCGCTCGCGTTAGCTGGGATCACCGAGTAAGTAATAACGAGGTTAGACGACGGGTGTTAGGCAAATGTGGTAAATCGGTCAATGAGGTTGTGAATCTTCATCGACTGAGGTGGTTGGGACATGTGTTGCGTATGCCCAACCACCATCTTCCTCGACGCGCAATGCTGGCTGATGTAGGAATAGGATGGAAGAGAGTTACAGGTGGTCAAACTAAGACATGGCATCAGTCCATGAAGTCACTGACTGCCGACTTGAGTCGTGTCGGTAGCTGTAGTCTACCTGGATGGGGTCCTCGCGATTACCGTAACCAGTGGCTAAAAACACTGAGTGACATGACCCAGAACCGGTCACAATGGCGCAGATGTATTCACTCATTGTCCTCCCTTAAATCATGAGCTTTAAATTATTCCATTACTTTCTTTCAACGCCTCCTGAACCATATTCTATATGTTCACATTCCTTGTTACTATTATTATTTTATTTTATTGAAGTGATTTCTACCAGTGGTGGTGGTGTTAATCTTACGGTGCCATGGTGGTATAGCAACTTGAACCGATGCACACATGTGCCAGGTTCTATGTTGATTGTACATACATACACATACATATATGTAGAAAATATGATGGAGTGGTTTTTCAACATTTCAAATACATCGGTTTAGGCGAATTGATGAAACATAGAATGAATTGATTGAATGATTATGAAATAATTTTAAAAAATCCCTTCAACATGAAGTAGGCGATGATGACGGTGTTCACAACCTAATTAACTTGCTCAGAGAATCTAACAATAACAATACCATTCACCTGAGTTAAAGTCTTCTTAACCATAGTTGGAACTTTTGGGACACAGGCTTTTTTAAAACTCATTCATATCACAGAATATTATGTTATTTTTATTATAGTAAATTACGAATATGGTTTGCAAATAATGTTCCTAATCGCATCGCATTTTATCATGTTACTGTGTCAGCATTGTGTTCCTTAATAAGAATGACAGTCTAATAGTATATACTTAACTGTAATAGAACATGAAGGTTTTTTATCACTTCTATCATAGCTGAACATGTACTACAGGAGGTGAGGCACTGAGCATGTGTTTTGTTCTGATTCGAAGGAAAAAGAACAAGAATGGTTGGATTTAATAAGTTTTCTTTAAAATTATGTCATATATATGTTCATTAAAATGGTTAAACAACAAATTAGGTGATTTTTCTGCAAGGAAATAAAACGTTTCCTTTATTTTTTAATCAATTTGCACACTACTTATCACAGCTGAATATAGATGCCACACACTGAAGTGACTTTTTCATGAATAAATAACGTGAAATCTGTAGTCTACTGTCAATATTTTAATTATTTATTACTCTTCCATTAAAGTGTAGGTAGTGCTAATTGATATCATTTTATTATGCAGGGTGATAATTCAGGGACAGATTAAGATTTGTTAACTCTAGTTAGGCTGTTATTCATAAGTTATATTGTCAGTTAACGTGAAAGTATACGCTCAGAATACAGTAGAATGTGTTTAGTTTGAATTTGTAAAGAGAATAATGACAACGCACATCTTTGTACATTCAACACGCCTAGCAACTTGTGACATAACCATCTCCACTATCAGAATTCCTATGGTCTACGATTCAGTCCTAAAATTCGACATTTGATATTTATCAGGGATATCAGAATAGAAAGTGCTTTGAAACCACTGATTATTTTGATAAATACAAATTTCGTATCACTACACCAAAAAAATACACTTAATCAAGTATAAACAGTCGTAAACTTCGTTTATCTTCAGTTGTATCATGTTATGAGTATCATATGTTTATTTTATTTACAAATTGTCTGTCAAGGTGATTTTAGAAATATACTACTCATCGTTATTTAACAGAATTTTGGTTAATAAAGAAAACTTTCTTTGTATATGATTCATAACGGTGAAGCTGATGAATATAATGAAATTCTCGACATTCAGCTTTATACTATCATCGAAATGAGTGATCTCACATTACTGAGGGGTGAGCTATAGACAAGAAACGAGTTTTAAAAAACAGGTAAAATTTATCTATCGTATTCAAAAATTTATTTTAAATTTATTAAATTGCAATAAATATCATGTATTTTTCATTCGGAATTTCGTGATAAATAATTTTGCAGGTAAACTGATACTACTGATTGAAAGTTAGTAGAGAAATAGCGTCTCAATGAAATATATTTGATAGGGAAACATAATTGTAAGCTTACCAATGTATCTGATGTGTAGACATGCAATTCCAAAGGCTGTTTAGTTGAATTTAGAAATGTATGGATATAATAACATACACACGTTAATACTATTTGTGAAACCACAAAATTGACTAGATAAATGGTAGAATTATCTTTTCTTTACCGACTAAAAAGTTGATCTTCTTATCTAATTCAGCTAGATTTGAACTAAGATACAATAAATAGATAGCTTAGATTCGATATGCATTGGCCTGAGTTAGAAACCCAGGAAGTGCTGGGCGGATATTTCGTCCTAGTTTAAGACCCGTTGGAAGTGAACATTTGCCACCTTACTGGGGACTTGGTAGTTGCAATTCTAGTGGCGCAGAGTGGAAAATTAATGTCATTCAGACGCTTGACTTCAGCTGAGGTGTAGCTGGATGTAAATTATCAGTAGAGCTTAACATAAATAGTTAGTTAATTTCCCAATCATACGTAAAATACAAACTATTGGTTAACAAGACATTTTAATAGAGTATATCTAAAAATGATCTCAGCGAGTGAAATTAGAGAAAATTCCAAACATCTTCAAGAAAATAACGAAAAATCGAAAATATCAAATATAAATGTAAACGAGAGGTCAAATATCACTTTGAATATCTAATCGTATGCAGAATATGAAAATACTACATTAGTCATTATAAGTAAGCGAATGCTTGAAATGCTGTGGACAGTATACTTTTCGTGTGTAGCTACATATTGCAAACATTAGTTAATAATTTAAATACTAACCAGTATATATGACTTTCTAGATCATATTGTTAACTCAGAACTATCGTTCAGTTGTATGAATGGTAGATAGATTGTTTCTTGCTTCTTCAAGGTGAACATTCCAGTCGTTAACTAATTCAATTTTTTTTTATCTAAAGTAGATTGTAATGTTGCTTTCATCATCTCCACAAAGCTGGAAACTATTAATTAATTTACAGTAAATGTGCATCAAATTGCTAGAGGTAATCATTAGGTAGTGACTTCAATAGTTAATAGAATGAACCATACTAGGATTGTGAATGGCTTATATAAGATTCATTAAATAAAAAAATTGCAATAGCCAAGTTATGAACTATAATCTAGAATACTAACAGATGACTTAAATTGAACATATATCCAGTCACCACAAGCTTACTATTTTTATGACTTATCGACAGCCAAGAATATATCGTATCTCATCCAACTAAATCAAAGTACTGTAATTTCACAAAATATCTGCAGCTTTTGTTGACAAACTATTTACTTAATGTAGCCTCACGTTGATTCAATTACGTATTCGATATCTTACTTTACACACCCCGCCGTTATATCGATAAAGATTAGTGAATAAAAAAGGATTCATTTGATTTCAGTATCAAGTGAATTTATGATAAGGCAAACTTATTCTGTGCTATTTCGTTAAGTTTTATCGATAACAAAAAAATTCTGTTGAGCAATTGTGACGTTTTAAAAGCTAGAAACTAACTAACCTTTATAACCTTCTGCTTTAAGACTCGTCAGAAATGAGCATCTACTACCAAACTAGGAACTTGATAGGTTCGACTCTAGTGGCGTAGAGTGGAAAGTCAATCTGTCACGTAAGGTAAGTAAAGTGAAGCTGGATGTAAATTACCAATAAAGCTTAAGATTAGAAGTTTGTTAATTTCTTACTTATACTTGAAAAATGTGTTAAGCAATTATGTGACGTTGTAAAAGCTAAAAAGTAACTAACCTTTATAACGTAGGTAAAGATATTCTTGTTCAGATGTTAATCCAGTTTTTTCAAGTCTACAATTATTTCCTAATATGATGAGTTTTGACTTTCAAGATTCCTTTGAATCAATTAACTATGTTTAATGCTAACGTGAAAAAAATTCTATTAAAACAAAGCTCTAAAAAATTTAATTATGATTGATAATTTTTCTAATCATTTCATTCAATCGATCTTCCATGATCAATCGATTATTATAAAACTGCTTCATATTTCTGTTCATGACTTATATTGTTATAAAAGACGAATAAAAAAGAATAAACAAACTTCTAGAACTACTTTCTAGAAGATCATCACATACATTTACCAAATATTCTTTATATTGTCAATATATTACGTATATCCTAAGCTTTTATTTAAACTACTGATGGTTACTCCATAGTTAACATCTCATAATTTAGCATTAAATGTTTCTGCACTAATATAAAATTCCGAATCCTAATTGTAGAGTGGTTGACTTGTGGGCTAAAAGTATTCGCTCAAACTTAAAACAAGCAAGTATTGAGGGGGACTTCTAGGAGTAAAAATGCTTACTCATCGGACCACTCGGTCATTAAAGGGTTGTATCATTAGTTAGTAAAAAGCATTATTAGTAATTTTCCAACTTGAAAACACAGCATATATATGATATAAGCCTAAACAACTCGACATTCCCGATCTTGAACAGCATAGAAGTCGAGTAATTAAATGCATTATAATCAGACACTCAGTGAAATCCCACGAGGCCTATCAATTTCTTCAATTACATTATACATATAGCTTATTGACGGTGAACAACAAAAAACAAAATCTAAGTTCGTAGTGTCTTAAAGATTGTCTCTAATCAACTAACATAAAAACGTAAAGATAAGCAAAATAAAAAGAAATAACCCATTTTAAGTTTTCACAATTTCACAGTGAAAAGAAACAATTTTTTATGCGATTATATCTATATTACTTTTTATTATACAATTGAAATATAATTGTTAATTATTATGTGCAAAACACAAAATTGTAAGCAGCTAATAAAATTTATTAGTTCATTCATGTTCTAAAATTTAATGCATATATAATGCATACTACTTATATTAAACATTCATTAAACATTACCATTTTGTTATGCCAACAAAGAATAATGAACAAAAGAAATCAATGAGATTTTGTTTGTTTATTTTTTCCTTTTTTTTACAAATAGCACAGTATAACTTTGAATGTTTCGAATAAATGAACATTGAAATGAATAACAATCAATCTGATTTAAGTTTATCTCCCCTTTTTTTTTGAAATGACTATATTGGTTTAATTCTCAATTTAAAAAGAAAAAAAAAGTGTACACATTATTACAAGTAAATACATTCATCTAGGAGTTAATCACTTCATTGAAATTTTGTCAGTACAATAATTTGTTTGTTTGTTTTTATTATTTAAAACAAATTAATTGGACAATTAGATAATATAAATGTCATTTTTAATAAAAAAAAAAAGGGAGATGTGAAAAATTTGAAAAATTGAAAACTATTTTTTATTTCTAAATATAGAATTCAAGAAAAATAATGTAAAAGAAAACTAGTGAATTTTAAGAAAATGAATAGACAATGAAATTTATCCAAAGCTAATTACTTGTAATGCATCACCACCATGAACTGTACTATCTTCTTCATCACTATCTTCATCTGAATGAATACCGCCAATAGTATCACTACTGCTACTTTCATCAGCACTAGGAATATTACATAGAAATGAATTTTCATTAACAACGACATTATCCAAGCACTCATCAATACTAGGCAGATGAACTGGACCTGGATCTTCATCGAGAAAATGAAATCGTCCTGATTGACTAGATAATGAAGACAACGATTCATGATGTATGGGATCTTTACTTGGCAAAGATACAGGTGGAAGATAAACTGAATCACCAGGAGTGTTGTCAGGACAACAATCAGATGATATCATTAACAATTCACGAAGACCAGCATTTTCAGATCTTAACCGATGTAATTCTTCCTCTAATTCTGCAGCATACACATCACCACGATCGGTAACTTCACGGACAATAGAAGCTACTGCTGTTAATTGTTCAGTTAGTGACTGAGCCAATTTATTTGTCGAGTCTTCGATTTTCCCAGAATTTCTGTTTGAATTCGTCTTTCGAGATATTGGTTGTGAGTTAGTAGAGTTAACTGAATGTGTATCAACTACAGTCAGATCAGGACATGCAGATTTCAAATGTCGATTTTCGTTATTATCAGGACTCATAACTGATTGGACAAAATGCTCTACTTGATAGGTTCTCATCAATTTAGAAATCTAGTTAGAAAGAATGCAACAATTGGTCAATTTAAATGGTAGAGGCAACATGAATAATTATATACTAAAGGTCAGTCTTGAAAATACAACATCTGAGACCATAATTACGGCTGCATACAATACATCGACACGAAAGTATGAACAGTGGCTACACAAAGTAAAACGATAAAAGCATTAAGAAAGTGAAAAAATATCTTAAAAAACATTCACTAACCTGTCCTCGATATTTAGTCATAATCATATCCAAAGCTGTTTGATGTTCATCAAGAGAACTCCTCAATGTTTTGTTCTCAATTCTCAATTGTTCTAATTGCTTATTTTCAGCTGCAAGACATATAATCAATGGACCTTTTGGTTGATTAGAGACACGTTTACAAAATTCATCAAACTCCAGGATTGTTTCTTGACGCTAACAAAAGCAAAAAATAACATTACATTAGGAATAACAAAAAAGCTTAATACCAACATCATGTCTGTTTTATAAGAGAAGACGATTGCACAAAACATATGAAGTTAGATGAGGGTTCCTAGCTAAATAAAATTGGTGTTAATGTGGAGTTGATCAGTGTTGATGACTATGACCAAAAAAATCACCTATCTATCTTCCTTCCTACATAAAAAGGTAACTCGTTTAATGGCGAGGACCGAAATGGTGATTTCGTATTGCAGTACAGCTATTCCCATTAATATGTTAATAAAACAAATACAAATCAATGGACCATCAAAAAGCACATTTAATAATATACACAGATGTAAATCTTATTTAAATTTGCAAATTTCTAAGATAGCTTTTAGGACGTCTAGAAGTACAAATATGAGTTAGACACTAATCTGAGAAAATAATGCAATATTGATCAGCTTCCATAATTATATACAACCAGTCCGATGTGCCATACTACTACGGCCTAGCATTTCGCTATTTTATAGTGTTTTTGGATGTATAGGTTTCGATGAGTAGCATTAGTGAATTGGATAAAAGCAATATCCTACACCTCCACAGCAATATTCGCTTTAAGATCAGCCACAATGAGACCACACGTTTTACAATGCATTAGAAGTAAAAAGAATATATACGAAACGATCTCAACGATTGAAATCTAAATTTACTCGGTGTCTAATTTTTATCAACACATTCAATCAAATTCTGACGAAGTCTCGTAATACAGTTGGGAAACTGAATTTCCGCGATTTCTGCATCATGTAGGTCTCTTGATTAATGTTCTTAAAATAACTTGCAAAATGCACAGATTTTTTTATTCGTAATGTAGAGTGGTAACTTCACTGGAGTGTGAAATGCAGCTGTGGCATATGTGACCGGTGTAGAAGCCATTAATACCAACTGACTGTTCTTCAATGTAAAAATGTTATCCATCATATGACATTGTCGAAGATATGCTGACCGTAAAATTCCCCGTCTTGGTTACGAATAAACAAGGATTTACAAATGGATATACCTTTCGAAATTCTAGTAATGCTAACTGTTCATAATCAGTTAATAAAAATGAAGGATAAAAAACCAGACGGAGTCTGAACAGTTCAGTAAAAATGTGCACATAAGGATTCTTATTTTTGTCCCTAATTAGAATGTGAATCGATAGAATAATCGTATTAAACTTCATATCAAGAATGATGTAGATCTAAATAAACAAGGGGGGTGAGGTTTTAAATGTTCTAATGAGTGTAGCTCGATGTAATTATGTAGATATACTACTTCTGATCGATGACCTTACTAGAGCAAGTTACTAACCCTAGGGAATAATTATCTACAACAAATACACCTTATAAATTCACAATAAATCCATAATACTGGAACCTAAGACATATTACCTCTCACAATTACGTTTCATCAAGATAATTTAAAATATATTAGAAAAATACAATACCATGTAATAAGCAAGCTAGCAACAATTGGTAATATAGGCATTGGATACTACTCACAAAATACGATGTAAACGACCATGTTTTTCTTAAGAATGAATTGTATTATGGATAATAATTACATGTACATATTCTCAATGCTTTGAGTGTATAGAAGAGTATATTCCAACATTAAAATAAGTAATCAAATTTCAAATCAACAAATACGTCAATCACCTGTTGCATATTCTGTAACTGTGCTTGTAGTTTACATAACTGTTGTCGTAATACATCGACGGACTCTTCACGTGCACGTAATCGCGTTACAAGTAGCTGAACATCATCCATAACTTTATCAAAACCGTATTTTAACATAGAATCAAAAGTCTGAAAAAACAACAATAATAATGACAAGTTAACAATGATTAGTAAGCACTAGTTTGCATAATGTAGTAAAAGCGGTTATTTTCTCGCTTAAAAAATGGTATTTTATTTAGGAAATAACATCAACGGTTTACTTATTTTGAAGTGAACAAAATTGTCAATAAACTTTCAGAAATTGGGATGCTGTCGATTGTCTTTTTATTGTGTACTATATAGATGATTTGATGAATGCTAGCTACCCCAACAACTCCGCCTGTAGCTCTCCTAGGGCTACTACCGGTCCCAAGCCCGGGTAAAGGAGGGTTGGACATGGGGCTAGCACCCCCCATCCTGTAAAACCCAAGCTTGCTAGAAAAACGCAAACCAGATTAAACAAGATAAACCATTTAAACTCTGCCCTGGGAGTAGAAGGATTCATGACGCCTCATGATGAAAGCCGAAATTCTTCGGACGTCATGAGGCCGATGCCTCCCCTTCTAACAACCAGAGCAAATATTTTTATAGGTACATGGAATGTCCGAACAATGTGAGAGAGAGGAAAGACAAATCAAATAGCTGCAGAAATGAGGAGATACAACTTGGCAATACTCGGAATCAGCGAAACCCATTGGACTCAAGCTGGACAGAAAACATTGGCTTCGGGAGAGATGCTACTATACTCCAGCCACGAAGAGGAGAATGCTCCTCACACCCAAGGAGTTGCTCTGATGCTGTCCAAAAAGGCACGTAATGCACTTGTGGAATGGGAACCACATGGACCCAGGATCATCAAAGCATCTTTCAAAACAATGAAGAAAGGGATCACAATGAATATTATCCAATGCTATGCATCAACCAACGACGGCAACGACGAGGACAAAGATCAGTCTTACGATAGACTGCAATCAATTATAGCAAAGTGTCGAGGAAAGGATCTGACAATCCTGATGGGGGACCTAAACGCCAAAGTCGGAATGGACAACATTGGATATGAAGAAATTATGGGACGACAAGGACTGGGAGATAGAAATGACAATGGTGAAAGATTTACAAACCTATGTGCCTTCAACAAATTGGTTATAGGTGGTACGATATTCGCCCACAAACGCATACACAAGGCTACATGGGTCTCACCGGATCATACTACAGAGAATCAAATCGATCATATATGCATCAATAAAAAATTTAGAAGATCAATGGAAGATGTAAGAACAAGGAGAGGAGCTGACATAGCTTCAGACCACCACCTGGTGGTTTCTAAAATAAAACTGAAGCTAAAGAAGCAGTGGACAACTAGAGTGGCAGCAGTACAACGGTTCAATACAGGCTTTCTCCGAGACACTGACAAACTCAATGAATTCAAAATATCTGTCAACAACAGGTTCCAGGCCTTATAAGATCTACCGAAAGAAGAAGAAAGCACTATGGAGGATAACTGAAAAGAAATCAAAGAAGCACTAACGTCAACGTGTCAGGAAGTTCTAGGCCGCAAGAAGCACCATTATAAGGAATGGATCTCCACTGAGACATTGAGCGAAATTCAACAAAGGAGGAACAAGAAGATAGAAATCAACAACAGCTGAACAAGAGCAGAGAAAATCAAGGCTCAAGCTGAATACTCAGAAGCAAATAAGCAGGTAAAGAAGAGCATTAGAGCCGACAAACGGAAATACATCGAAGGTATTGCAACGACAGTGGAGAAGGCTGCAAGAGAAGGAAATATGGAACAGCTATACGATACAACGAAGAAACTGGCAGATAAACATGGTAAACCAGAGCGACCGGTCAAGAACAAAGAAGGCAAGACACTCACTGAGATTCAAGAACAAAAGAATAGGTGGGTAGAACACTTTGAGGAACTTCTAAATGGGCCAGCTCCACTGAACCCATCGGACATCGAAGCAGCACCTACAGATCTCCCGATAGATGTCACTCCACCAACGATGGAAGAAATCAAGATGGCCATCAGACAAATCAAAAGTGGGAAAGTAGCAGGACCGGACAATATACCAGCTGAAGCACTCAAGTCAGATATCGACCTAACAGCAAGGATACTCCACGTTTTATTCAAAAAGATCTGGGAGGAAGAACAAGTGCCGGCAGACTGGAAAGAAGGACATCTTATCAAGATACCAAAGAAAGGAGATTTGAGCAAATGTGACAACTACAGAGGGATCACGCTACTGTCTATACCAGGGAAAGTCTTTAACAGAGTATTGTTGAACACAATGAAAGATTCAGTGGAGGCTCTACTTCGAGATCAACAAGCTGGTTTTCGTAAGGATCGGTCGTGCACAGACCAAATCGCAACACTACGAATCCTCGTTGAACAATCAATTGAATGGAACTCGTCACTGTACATCAACTTCATTTATTATGAGAAGGCGTTTGATAGTGTAGATAGGAGAACATTATGGAAACTTCTTCGACACTACGGCGTACCAGAGAAACTCGTCAACATCATCCGGAATTCTTACGACGGGACAGTGCAAAATTGTGCATGGAGGACAACTGACAAATGCATTTTCAGTGAGGACCGGAGTCAGACAAGGTTGCCTGCTCTCACCTTTTCTCTTCCTCCTAGTGGTTGACTGGATCATGAAGACCTCCACATCTGAGGAGATGCACGGACTTTAATGGACAAGTAGGATGCAACTCGATGATTTGGACTTTGCGGATGATCTAGCTCTTCTAGCACATACACACCAACAAATGCAAGCGAAGACAACCAGTGTAGCAGCAACTTCGGCATCAGTAGGCTTGAACATACATAAGGGAAAGAGCAAGATTCTCAAATACAACACAGGGAGCACCAACCCAATTCAACTTGATGGAGAAACTCTGGAAGAAGTGAATACTTTCACATATCTGGGGAGCATCATCGATGAACAAGGAGGGTCCGATGCAGATGTAAAGACAAGGATTGGCAAAGCCAGAGCAGCATTCCTACAGTTGAAAAACATATGGGACTCAAAACAAATATCAACTAACCTCAAAGTCAGACTCTTCAATTCGAACGTGAAGACAGTCCTGCTGTATGGAGCTGAAACTTGGAGAATTACTGCAAACATCATCAGACGGATACAAGTACTTATAAACAACTGCCTACGAAAGACACTGAAAGTCCGTTGGCCGGAAACCATCAGCAACAGCTTACTATGGGAGAGGACAAACCAACTTCCAGCCGAAGAAGAAATTAGAAAAAGACGTTGGAAATTGATAGGACATACATTACGCAAACCATCAGACTGCATCACGAGACAAGCATTAACATGGAATCCTGTTGGGAAACGGAAAAGAGGAAGGCCAAAGAACACGCTGCGTCGAGAATTGGAAGCAGACATTAAAAGGATGAACAGCAACTAGGAACAATTCGAAAAGATTGCTCAGGACAGAGTTAAATGGAGAATCCTGGTGAGCGGTCTATGCTCCTCAGCGAGGAGTAACGGGCATAAGTAAGTAAGTAAGTAAATAAGCTACCCCAACTCCCAATCAAGTTTATGCGATTACTATTTAAGCAACGAAAATTATTCTTGCCATTTGACACTGAAGACTCTTTTATTTTGAGACTTACAGACTGAACATGATACGTCAGTAGAGGAGTTCCTACTTAGTTCAAGTATCCAACTCTTAGGTTCGAACATCCCTACACCAACTTCAGATTACGAAATGTGGTAGTAACGCCGACCCTTACATTAAAAATGAGGCTCGAAGACAAGTACATGATTTTCTACGTGACGAGTTAATATAAATTATCTATCTGAATTTCTAAAATCAGTCTATCTGTTTAAAAATGCATCGCACTTTCTTGAATACCTCAATATCTCTTACATAATTTTACAGTATAACTCACACACAAATACACTAAGTTACATTTAACTGTTGATTAAAATAACGAAGCCAATGATCCTGATATTCTTCAATTTAAATTAACATATAATGAAAACATCAAAACAATTATCATGTTATCAGCAAATATAAACCGAACACATCAACAATAACTAGAATGCGAATCAGGAAGAAGATAGTCATTAACGAAATAACAAATTTATTTCATAAGTTGTTTATGTATATAATATGTACATATAACAGTAAATAAATATTCTTAATGATAATTCTTAATTTCCTTATTATAGAATTGCAAACTGTTGATAGAGAATTCGACGAACTTCGAAGTATGTACCACATAACAAACCTTCTAATAATAATTTACCTGCTTCAGATCGTTTAATCGCAACACAATTATCTACTACTAAAATACCACTGACAAATTCTGCCATTAAACCTTGTGATAATAATAGTTGTTTCAACTAGTAATGAAAAATAGAAAGTAAATTAAATACAAATTAGCAGATTGTATAATTCTAATTGCCAATAGAAACAATAAAGATAACATCACACCATAATGTGAAACAACAAAATTCAGCAATCTCCACAAACCTTTATACCAAAGGGTCACGCGGTTAGCGAACAACTTTTAAAAGTAATTCATGGAGTTTTAGTGAGAAGCCATGACCACTAGAGTTTAAATACGTCGGGTGCGAGATAAATATCATAAATGACAATGAATGATAACTAAGCAAAATATCACGAAATGATTAAAGTTAGACAATTCGAAGATTAAACTCTCAATGTAAAGACTTTCTTCGATCAATGACTATCATTACTGCCTAAAATAATGCCAAATTTTAAGATATTTAGCATTTCTGAAAATGTTGGTAGTTCGAAAGAGAAATATTGTTGTCGTTGTGGTTGTTCCCTGCTGTAATTCACATTTGGAGAATGTGTGGAAATTTAAACACTTTTAACGTGTTCTTGAAAATAAGCCATTCAATCATGAGCAAAATTTGAAATCCAAAGTGGCGATTATTAAAAAAAATCCTTTTCCACTCAGATTCAAGTGAAGTTTTCACGAAATAATGTGTTCTTCAAAAAGCATATCACAGAAAAACAAAGTAATCAACCAATTGTTAAAATAACAACGAAACATACATCAGACAATTTCGGCTCATTCACAAAGACCGTTTTATGCTGTCCAACAGGACCTATAGGAAGACTTAAAACTGGTAATTGATCAGCAGCTAGCGGTGTCCGACTCTTCGACTCCAATTCAAGACCATTAGTAGTGGACATTTCCACATTATTATTATTATTTTCGATAGGATTATTTCTTTCTTTTATGCTACGATAATTGAATTTGTCTTCAAGAGATACAGTTGCTTCAACCCAAGCTAATTCATAATCACGTATTTTTGTAAATTTCAAACTGGAAACTAAACTGTCTTTCATTCTTGCCTATGAAAAGAATACGAAAACACTTTAAGTTTAACACATGAAAAGAAAACAACAACAAATAACGTAGGACCTCGCACAATTGTGCCACGCTCCATAAGTACAAGAAGATAAGTGTCAAACACATACAAGTAGTACTAAAATGAATGATCATAAGGAAGAATAGACATAAAGAACATGATTCGAAGAAGAATCAGTTAGCAGAAAAGAAGATATAAAACTAAAAGCATGGTAAATATGCAAATTTATTCAACTAATTAAACGTAAAAGAAACAATATAAACATACACGATACTCTAAATGGACGTGAGCATAAAATTTTGCGTAATAACTCTCATCACGAACTGATACCAGATAAAGGAGAACTGAAAGCTAGGATACATTTAACAACTGTCTGGAAAGTTTCAGAAATGTGCATTCAAAACCCGGTCATCGATCGAACCCAGGACCATCAAGGTCTTGAAGTGCGCACAATTTTATTCAGCTGTACAACTTACACCCAATGGTTCTTATATCCAACTTTAGGTTGATCGTGATACGCTACGATCAAAGCATTCAGCACCAAGTGAACTTTAAGAATCGACAGTTAAGTTTGTTGCTACTGTGAATAAGCTTCTTATTTTGTTGAATGATAATAAATTTCTAGACATTATCCTCTTGTGAAACAAAATGGGAATTGGTACCACTTTATCACTCACTATCAACATATACTAAAAACGGGGAATTGAAATGGAAAATTGGTAGGTGTGTAACACTGTACTTTGTCTTAAATATTAAACAGCTAACTATTTCCTTCGATTAGCAGGAATATCCGCCATCTAAAACAACATCTCCCTTTGATATTTACTTGGCCAGATGAATAGTGAATGTGTTAGCTAGAAAGGTTTGTCATAATGATTCGGCCCAAGTTTACTCAAAACTACAGGACTATTAATTCGATGACAGGCAGTTAACTAAAGAACACAACTATATACAACTTTTACTGAATCGGGAAAGATGATGTTTTTTAATATCAATTAGTTAGACAGAACCAAAGTAAGGTCTGGGATGCATGAGTATGTACGTTAACCCCAAACTGCAATAATACGTCATCAAGACGCAATAAAAGATAAATATTAACAGTTATATGATGATAATAGTGCTAATAATAATCACATACAAAAATGTAACAAATATAACTTGTTAACACACTTGATAAATATCACCCTCTTTTGTACAGTTGACAATTTCTTGTGGATGAGGAATATGAATGAAATTTGAGTCTAACAGCATAACCCCACGGCAATAATTTGCTAAATGATCGATAGCTGCTGCATTATTACCAACTAAGATGATTTCTTGTGGTCTTAAGCCAATTAGTATGCGTTTTATAGCCTCCCCATCTGATCGACCCTAGAAAAAAAAGATACATATTGACAACAATTTTATGACATCGTTACAACTAATAGAAAATGTAGACGATTGGGACATGTATTACTGGTAAGTCCGGTCTATTTGGGAAGTGGAAGGGTTAACAGATAGGTGGAGTATTACATTTGAATGAATAGAAAACTATAACTAACATATATATCTCTGTGTCCGCTTTGACTGTACCTGTTGTATGAGACTGATATGTCGTACGTGTCAATTTACCTATGCAAATAAAGATGCACATGAAGAAATAGTGTAACTTACGATCTAGAGGAAGATAAAGAGTGGATACATCTGTACCACTACGTCTGATTCTCAACAACATCACTAAGTACTTACAATCATTAATTACGGAGGCCAACTAGATAGTCTAAACTTCCTAGCACAGCTCAAACCAACAATCAACGACTTTAGGAACTAATGCTATATTTAGCCACCCCTAGCTTTTTTCCATTTTACTTCTAGACCAACCGACATAGTGCAACGAGGCACTCGGTAGTTAGGAACATGTAGCATATGTTTTAGCCACTTAAGTCGATGAAGGTTCGAAACCTCCATAATAGATTTACCGCCTTTGCTTAGTACTCTATGTCTAACCTGAGAAATTATTACTCGGTTGTGTCACGATTCACCAGCGACGCTTAAAAAAAACGTTCGATCAGAGACCTTCATTCCATACATGTCTTTTAGTTTCACAGTGCTCCTTACACGTAGAATAACATGCAAAAGGCTGTTGCGCAGAACTATCGTATCTTGATTATGCCACAAGTGACACAAACTGGCGAAAGGAAAGAGAGCAGAGCTTCCTGAATTCTAGCTGAGATTTCACCAGATACCAACCCACTAGGGCTGATAAGACTTACAAGATAAGCGAAGTGGTCAATGCACTCAATTACACCACTTTTAAAGACCAATCTAGGAGATAATGCAGATGAGCCCTGGAGCAACATTTTGAATTTATATGTAGAGGAATGCATTCTAAATATGCTTGTATTGCTATTCAGGGGGCTGTACATATTTTCTACATCTTTGCCTAATAGGATTATCTTGTCTGATTATCCGAAGTTGATAGGACATCAACTCGTAGAAAAATCTAAACTGTGTAACTTATAGGAGGATATCTATGATGAAATTAAATTAAAAGAAGGATAAGAGACAACCCTGGAGAACAGAAATTAAAGTTGACAATACTAATGAGCTAGTCATAAGCTATGGCATGACCCGTAATGTTCGAGCACAGTCTTCATAACATTTATGTAATTCTGAGGTATGCTCTTTGGTAACAAATGCTAACACAGAACCTCTCAGTTTACGGAGTCGAAAGCCATTTTGAATTCAAGGAATACCATTATTGTCAAACGTCGGTAAGCATGCTTATATTCCAGAATTTGACAGGGGGTTAATATTTGATCAATGCATTTTCATTCATGTCTGCTCGCCGTTGCCTAGTTTCAGAAAAGCACCGAACGGTTACAGAGTCTAATGTTTTAGACACTATATTAGCCAAATTGATTTCTCTGTGGTTACTAGAAGGATATTTTTTCTTTTCTCATAAACTGGGATGATCAGCTGTCATACGGCTTAGAATTAGTCCCAGTGGAGCAGATAAATTCATTCTCTGCCTTCTAGATCTTAAGTTGTATTATTATCTTATATATAACTTTTTATTCTTCCTTTTCGAAATATAATGTGGTATTTATATTATAGATTTGATCTCGTGGCATGGAAGATTGAGCTGATGCACTTGAGTAGCAGGCTCTACGTTGTTTATGGTAAATGTCGTATTTGCCACTGTTACCACTTAACAATATTTTGTGTGTGTATACATGGTTAACATAGAACCTGGCATATATGTGCATCGGTTAAAGTTGCCGTGCCTCGAAAGTACAGCAAGATTAACACCACATTAGTAGAAGCAAAAGTTATTTCAATGATAAAAATGACGATGCAACATACGTATAAGCGTTTAAGCATGCTTTATGGATAGGAATCTAGTATGAAGCTTTAACAATTAAAATAGATACACTTAAACAGAAACAATATCTTTTAACTGATGAGATTAAATACTAATTATCGGTTAGTGGTCACAGTTTAAGGTAGATTCCACTTAAAGAATTTTGCATACAAACCAACCTCGTAATCCAAATAAACAACTTCACACCGTAAAGGTATTTCCAAGTGGTGGGTTACACAACGGGTATTGGAATCCAGAACGTCAAAAGCTGGAGTTTTTGCAACTAAATAGTCCAATATTGATGTAGATACAAAACCCGACGACACAAGCTCTGAACTACTTTTCGTGTCTACAAGTGATAATAGTAATACTTAACAAGAGAAAATTAATGATTTTAAATTACCTATTAAGCTAAATTGTAGCCAAGAAACGATACGCTTGTAATCTTTGCATCGTAAAACATGCTAACTTCATATGTCTTGATAAATACGTTTGACACCGACTTTCTGTGTTTTAACTTACATTTAATAGTAAATCTCTACCGAAGTCATTTAGTGAAGAATCAAATAATTTTGTTGAACCTAAATAAAGTGGTTTAGAAATTTGTACAGCATTTTTCTAGTGGGTATTATCAATAAATTAGCATACAAAACATTTCGTGATATTGGTGGCTAATCAAATATTTACTGGTGCAACCAGTAGAACTTTGATGAAGTTAATGGTACTTGGAAAAAGACGCTCACCCTTCTTAGACAATATCACTTCTCTAGAGGGCCATGGATCGGAATAATAGTTTAACGAATCAATTAATTTAATTTTTCTGTTTGTATACGACACAGAATGATCTTAGTAGGGTACCACTTAAAATCAAGGAGTACAGAACAGTCGTTTCGTTCTAGACCAATCTAAGACAAAGACACACAATAAAATTAAATGCCAATCTACACAAACTACTTCCAATCAACGAATTGATAATTTTGATTTTATCAGGAAGAACTAACCTTTGCTCTTAATATCCCAACTAGGCAACGCTATATGATTAGAAATTGGTTCTGCTGAACTAAACAACTCTGGATCAAGATGTGCCCCATATTCGTCCCAGTAAATCTGTTCAAAAAGAATAGAGGAGTAGGAATGGAAAATATTTTCTGCGATTACACAATAAACTTATAATTCGGAGAACTAATCAAACATGCATTTTACCACCCCTTTCAACAGCTTGCAATCATAAAACTTAGTCAAAGATATTCATACGCTCTCTAAGCTAAGGGCACCATTTCTGTGTTAATCAGTCGGTAAATGAAAATAAAAATAAAGTCACAAATTCACGGTTTCTTAATGATTATTTATCACATGAATTCAATTGCTGCGAAGTCTGAAGCTAGAATGCATGATATTTCAAAGTAGTAAGGACCACGTTAAAATGATAAATGCATTTTGTCATTAGGAAACGAACTATGAATCTACTTTTGGCAATAAACAGAAACAAGTTCCCAGTTACTTAACTATGATATCTGATTTGTTGTTTTAGGTAATTATTTCTTCACTATAAACAATGATTATAAGTTTGAATGTATGTATGGATGACCAACATAGAACCTGGCACATATGTGCATGGGTGCAAGCTGCCATACCTCTGTGGCACCGCAAGATTAACACCACCACCATTAGTAGAAGTTACTTCAATAATAATAATAATAATAATAATAATAATAATAATAATAATAATAATAATGAGTGTGGAAAGAAAGTTATGAAATAATTTAAAGCTCATGATTTAAGGGAAGGCAATGAGTGGATACATCTGCGTCATTGTGATCGACTTTGGGTTATGTTACTCAGTATTTCCAGCCACTGGTTACGGTATTCGCGAGAACCCCATCCAGGTAGACTACAGCTACCGACACGACTAAAACCAGAAGTCAATGACTTCATGGACTGATGCCATGTTTTAGTTTGGCCGCCTCCAACTCTCTTCCATCCTATTCCTATATCAGCCAGCATTGCGCGTCGAGGAAGATGGTGGTTGGGCATACGCAACACATGTCCCAACCACCTCAGTCGATGAAGATTCACAACCTCATCGACTGATTTACCACATTTGCCTAACACCCGTCGTCTAACCTCGTTATTACTTACTCGGTGATCCCAGCTAACGCGAGCGATGTTTCGTAGACATCGATGGTCAAAAACCAACAACTTTCGAGTGTCATCTACCATTAATGGCCACATCTCACGCCCATACAGTAAGACAGAGCGAATTGTTGCGCGGTACGCTCTTCTATTTGCTGAGAGACGAATATCTCGTCTACGCCATAGGTGACGTAATTTGGCAAAAGCCAAACGAGCTTTTTGAATTCGTACTGAGATTTCGTCAGAGATCAAGCCATTAGGGCTAATCAGACTTCCAAGATAAGTGAAGTGGTCGGCGCGCTCAACTACTTCACTCCGTATCTTTAGTTCAGGTGTCGACGAAAACCAGTCCCGGAGAAATAGTTTGCATTTAGAGGGGGAAGAAACGCATTCTGAAAATGGTTGCATAGGTCCTTATTGCTGTTAAAAGATTCTGCATCATATCAGCGTCTTCGCCAAACAGTACTATATCGTCAGCATATTCTAAGTCAACAACGGGATCTCCTGGTGGGAGATCGATTCCTGAAAAGTCAGACGATGAAAGTGTAATTTCCAACAGTGAATCGACTATGAAATTAAATGAAAATGGAGACAGTGAGCAGCCTTGATGAACACCACTTGAGGTTACAAGTTCAGATGACAGTTAGCCATAAGCTCTGACACGACCAATAGTGTTTGAGCAAAGAGCCTTAACAGGAACTATGTACTTCTGGGATACGCCTTTCAATGAAAGACATTGCCATAGAACTTCTCGGTCTACAGAGTCAAGGAAAAATACCATCATCAAGCGCCGAAAAGTATGCCTGTGTTCTAAAACCTGACGAATGGTGAATATCTGGTCTATACAACCGCGACCAGGTCTGAAACTAGCCTGGTTTTCTCGTACTTGCGAATCACGTATTGTAGTTAAACGTCTGATAATTATAAAAGCTAGTATTTTAGACACTATATCAATCAAAGTAATTCTTCTATGGTGATCGCAGGACGATTTTGACCTTTTCTTATATACTGGGACGATTAACGATCGACACCAGTCAGACGGAATTATGTCAAGTTCTCAAACTTTAGTCAAAATATCAGTCAACCTAATCGTCAAAGTGGGACCACTATCCATAAAGGCCTCTAGAGATAACCCATCCAGACTCGCTGCTATGCCCCACCTTGGATTGACCATAGCTTCTTCGACTTCGACAAGAGTCGGGGGACCTAAGTCGACTTTCCATTCTGTCTGTCTTAAAATAGTGGGAAGTTCTAGAACAGCTGAAGGCCAACTGAACTGATCCTTGAAGTGTTCAGTCCATCATTCTAAACGTCAAGACTGAGAGTTAACAAGCGTTCCGTCTCTCTTTCAGAGATTGTCTTACTAACACTTAATTTTTTAACCCCGGTTTCTTTTATTAACTTGAAAAGTTGTCTAGTGTTATCTCATGCCCCTGCCTTTTCCATTTCTTTTGCTTTCGTTACCCACCACTACTCACGATCGTTTCGCAGACTTTTCGTCAGTTTGTACCTAAATACTCTTCGCCCCTAATCGTGTTCGGAGCCTGAGGAAATGAGTTTTCGAAAGTTTATCAATTCACCAGAAACCATCGAGATCCACTGATTTTTCTTACCATGTTAAGTGAAGTTCTTGATAGATGTCACAATAGATGCCACAGCTGTTTGGACATCTTGCAAAGCAGTATCTAGTTGGGTCGCATCTTTATAATTGCCTAAGTGGTTCTTCAGTTGTTCCTGAAATTTATCCTTAGCTGTTTCGTTGCTGAATTCTAATGGGGTTTTGATATGCTGGGCACCTAGTGAAGATTGACTATCTTCGGGAACTGTGTTTTAGAACATTATTCCAATTATTATGACTGTGGACAGTTTAAACATTTCATTTCTATGACTGTTATGTTCCCCTTGCCCAGTTCTCTCGTTTAGTGTATTTATTCTTTGCATATTGTTTATTACTATGTACTAGGGTTGCTTTGTTGTGTACAAGTTCTCCCCATTCACTGCCACTATTTCTTTTGTTCTGTATGAATGTTAGATTTGTGATTGGTTTACTGTGTGGTCTGGTTTTATGTATATATAAAGGCATGATTAAAATATAATACGACCTTGGTTCTCTCGGCTCTCTCCGTCTTCCGGTTCCTAATTCCGGTTGTTCTATTGTCGGACTGGAGAGGGGGGGGTGAGTGGGCTAAGGTTAATCGCACATTATCAACTAGGCACATCTCCATCGGCGTTCGTTACACCCACCCAAAACCCTCTCTCTTTTTTCACGCCATAACAGGTTTCCTGTAGAAGTCTTTCTTCACCCAGTAAGATGCAAGCAAATGTGTGCTCGTACTAGAATATGATCAGAATCTAAACATGTACTCCAGAAAGATCGGCAATCTTCTATCGAGCCACTTCAGCGATGATTAATGGCTATATGGTCTATTTGAGTCCACCGTTGAGTAGGACCAGGAGGTCACTATGCTAGTCGATGTCGCTCCTTATGCCTAAAGTTCGTGTTTGCTAGAAATAAACGATTGTCTGGATAGAGTTGTAGCAGATGGTCGCCGTTATCCGTCCTCTGAGCTGGAACACTGAAGCATCCACTTAAATGTTTTTCAAACTGATTCAAGCTACCTATTTGAGCGTTAAAATCACCAACCATGATTAGCGAATCCAAGTGTTTGGCCCTACGAAGAAGTCCAGAAAGTTTTCTGTAAAATTCATCTCTCACTGCATCCAGGTTGCAGTCAGCGGGAGCGTAGACAGAAACAACGAAAAGACAACAGTGTATGTCCCTATCTTTCCGAGTTCTTACTGAACCATTCAGTCGGACGGCACATACGCGACTGTAGACCGGAATCCATTCAAGAAGTGACTGTTCTGCAATACCTACACCAGCTAGCCTGCGAGAAGTTGCTGTTGTGTCGTCAGATAAGTGAAGAGTGTATCACGAAGGTTCTTCACTCTGACTAGGTGAGGTCAAGTGAATGATCACGCTAGGATCCCGTGTGTTTTTCGGAGACACAACATACGTCAATGGTGCAGGATTCTAATGTCTTAGCTATGGAGGCTTGCTGCCCTATTTGACACAGGGTTCGTACATCGAATGCACCAAATGTGAAGCTTGAAGCGTGTTCTTAGTATACTCGGGACATTATTTCGTAGTCCAGAATCGTTGGCACTGGTGACAGAGGAGGAAGTTGAAGATAGGGATTTAGGCTTGAAGGTAGGGGTAGGATAAATATTAGGAATAAAAGAAGGAGTTCGATTAAAATGGCGGTGATCTTGTGTGTTGTCAGAAGTATGAGGGCGGTTATTTCTTCCCAGTTACGCACACTATGAGAAAGTTCTTCTTGATGTACCTGAAAAGCGAATTGGGTTATGGTTGGTCTGAAAGACCTGGGAGCGTGACTGCAGTACCTAAGGAACAACTGCTTGAGGCCGGTCACACACGGCCTTTTCGAGAGAGGTTTTCGTTGTTGTAACTACCTACTTGTCGGGGCCTTACAGCCGGAGACGGAAATCCGTGGAGTAAGGTGAGGTGTGCATTTTTAGGGCCGACTTTTTCTATCCCCGCCCTTCCTTGTGAGAAGGCAGCATCGCTGTTATGCTGGTTGTCTGAGGAAAGCACCTTACTGCGGTCACACCTCTGTACAGCTAGCAGTACGACTTCGTCCTCGAAACTCATACTTATTTGCTGCTTTTAGTCTCACCACTCGTTAACTGACCTGTCTGGCATGGTAGGACATTGAGGAACGATTGTTCCAGACAGTATAGCCCGATCGAGTCATCACGATAGGCAAGCCCGACCACCACGTCAAGTTTGAATACAGCATAGCTTGATAATACAACACGACAACATAGGTATATGGCAATTCGATAGACTGTTACGTATATGATATCTTGTAAGACGATTTTTCCCGAACTAGTAACTTACCTTCTTCTCATTTTGAGGAAACAGCAACTGAGTACGCTTAGCAACACGAAAAAATTGCCCTCCAGCTTGGTTATGAAGCCCTGGGTATATGTCATATCCAGCTTGATGGCGTCCAGAAGTTAAATGGCAGTTAGTGCTTCCAAATTGTTCCATACTCAAGGATATACTAGTCTGGGGAAATAGCTTGGATGTACTGCTTGGAACAACCATCTTCTTAGAATGATCTCTAGGTACAGATAATGTAAGAGAAAGTGCCGTCGACTTTTCTCCGTGAGTTCCTTCTTCTGAGACATATACCCGATTTGAACCACATGTTGACTCATTTTCCAACTCTGATTCACAAGATGGCTGTTTCTCAAAGATCCCTTCAGTGATTTGTGGAGAAACATCATTATTTGTAACATCATTTGCTGAAGGCATTGGGATATCTAAATTTTCATACATAGTTATAAGGAACAATCAGTGAACTTTGGATGTTACTCAACATACAGAAAATGACTCTCGTTGAATGGAAAAACTAATTAAAATAAGGTTCAGATATTAATCATGCTCTATCTAATGCAAGTGATATCAATCTTTTAAAACAATGATTTGCGTGTAACTGTTGGGAAAAATCACTACAACTGTCCAAACTCAGTGCTAAACTTAGATATGGTAGCTTAAGTTCCTTAAAAGTTACTAAACTAGACGCTGTTAAACATCACTATGGCACAAAAGTGAGTCCATACAAAAGAATGGAGATAGAAAAATAAGGTAGGCATACAAAAGTCATTGAAGCGACACTGTTAACGTCATAGTAGTATAAAAGCATTTACACAAGTACTTACTTTATTATTTAGTATAGAAAAAAAACAATAGTTACCAGCAAGTGTCGTAATGCTTATGTATTTCTGTCCTCCTACAGCAAGTATATAATATGGTGTATATATTCAAGCGATACCTTTTTATACCAATGTATTACATTTTATGTTACAGATAATGTACATAAACTCAATTGGAAATTAATTTTAATCAGCCATGTATAAATGAAGTCTTTATTACTTATTGCATTCGAAAAAATGAGTGTGTATGAAATGTGTCTTTTAGAGTGAGCATGTGGCATTACTTAACTTATCTGCTGGAAAATATTAACTGTGTATAAGAATATCAGCTAATTATCCCGATAATTCCATCATAATGGACATTAAAAAATGTACCCATATATTTCAGGAGAATTTCTTACATATAAATACTCGACTTAAGTTGAAAGCCGCAAAGGTACTGGTAAGTTTGAGGTTGACGAAATCGCAGCACGTGTACAGAATTCTAGCTTGGCCTTTGTTGATCTGAACATATTACAGTCTAGACGAGTTGTACATCTACCAAACAAGGAGCAAGTACACTACGCATAGTCAACTCTATAATACTGCACTGATGTGAAGCAACTTATGGAAGTAGAGGGAATTCATAAATACTGGTATTTAGTCACAGATGTTTCCAAAGAACTGCTTGAGTACAATAAAACAGACAAGAGAGTAATTTTGAGGGTAGGAGTAGGGTACGAGGTAAAGAGGATAGATCGATCTACGAATCTATAAATCATTAACTGAGAAAATGAGAATATGTATTACACAACCCTGATTACTACAAAATGCTAGCTGACATAAGCGTAGGCTGGTGAAATTTTGGGATGGGTAAATTAAAACATGACATCAGTCTAAGAGGTCACTAACTGATGATCACAGCCATGACCGAAGATACAGACCTCTGGGACTAGGTCTACTCAGTACTCGTAATCACTGGTTGTGGACGATGAGTGACATGACGAGGTTTTATTAATTGCTTACTTTCCAGTGAATTTAGAGTTGTCATTCTTAGCTTTTCTTTTTTTGACTTCATTTATACTCAATTAATTGTACCTCTCATGCTTAGAAACTGATTGTCTATTCAATTCGTCAGTTTCCTCTCATACCGTGCTTGGGAGAAGTGTAAAAACGTTGACTGATGCAAGTTCGAATCAAGTCTTGTGCTATCGATGATTAGCTGAACGACTACTCTTCTACAACTAAGCAATTTAAATATAATATGGTCCAATAGTTACGGCTTCCTTTTCACAGGAGTGAAAAATGGATAAGAAGAAATTCATGCATTGCAAAGGTGATGAACTAGTTTATACAACATGAAGAATTGGAGGCAACTAGTGAGTTATATAAGAAAATAGCTCTCATCGACTGAGACGGTTAGGATGTGCCGCATATGCAGAACCATCGTCTGTCTCACTGCGATATGCTGGCTAAGGTAGGAATAGGGTGAAAAAAAGGTAGAGGCAGCCAAACTAAAATACGTCACCACTGGAAGTCTTTAACTGCTGGTCTAAACCATGTTGGTAAATGCAGGCTGTCTGGTTTGGGTCCGCGTGACAATCGTGATCAGTGGTTGGAGACGCTGGGTGACATCTCTCAGAATCCATTACAGTGGCGTAAATGTATTCACTGTTTGTATTCTGCCAAATCCTAAGCCCCTCATTTTTTCGTACTTTCGTTTGTTTTGTTCTTTATATTGTGATGTGAACCATGCGAATTTGATCTCACCGCACTGTGGTATGGCAACTTGGACCCATCCGAATACGCATCGGGTCCTACGTTGTAAACCAACGAATGAAATGGAAGTGTGGAATGACAAGTGCTAGCTCTTCTGAGCCACAACTAAGAGTCCTAAGTTATTGAGGTGTGAGAATTCTATCTCTAAAAGTAGAGTAACGATATGTTTGATATCTTAGAACGCGACGAAAATTAAACACACACGCATGACTTGGACAGCCCAGGCTGCTCCTCATACACGTTTTTATCAAGCTCTGAATAGCTTGTGTAACATTATGATTATTGTAAAGGTGGAAGTAGAAAACATATCTAGGGTATTTTGTTGCATAACGAGAGCTCTGAAGAACTAACAAAATCATTTTGGCTGAAAAACATCGATATTAAGATGATGGAAATAACACAACTAACATATTTTCCCGTCTTAGTATAAATCATATTTCCATTAGTGCTTCAAAAACAAATGAACTAGACTATGAGCGATAATTTTAGGCATCTATTTATATTTAACAAATACTTCATGAAATGTTTTTCAGAGTAGGAAGTGTGCCAGTTAAAACTCATAGAGAGAACATACCTGTAAAACCAACGGCTATGCTTTCAGGCTCTACTTCAGGATTAAGCTCGTCGCATATGTCACTAGCTAATGAGTTGGTATTTTGAGAAGCAAGAAAATTTTTAGCTGCATTTCGCAAGTGCGGAAGGTCTGACCCAGACCGTTCATCTTGTGAACACGATACCCTTTGTGATAATGTTAGAGGAAGGATTAAGGTTCCAGTTGAGCTTGTGGGCAAATCTTTTCGTGCATCAATATCCTTCTTTGCCAATCCGATAAGACGTGATACTAAGCTTTGACATGACTCACCAGTTCCGGTGGTAACAGATTCTTGGGAAGTTAGGATTACTGTATTTAAGTCGTTATCAGCCCACTCAGCAAACAGCTGACGAGAAAATCCACAACTAAGATCAGAAAGTGATGAAAGAACAACCTGAAGTAATAAGTGAAAACAAATAACGTACTTTTGGTTCTGAAACTGCATCCAGCTGTTCTAATGTGTGACACAACTGCATATGACGAAAGTGAAATGGATTGCTTCGTTGGTCTTCAAAAGATCTCATTACTTTCTCAGACATCCACTCGACCATTGACTTTGCAAAGTCCACAACATTTAGAGCCACATAATTTAGCATCGCCAACCCATAAGCCATTAGACCCGATTCCTAAAGAAAAAGAAGTCAGAATAAACGTTGTACAGAATACATAATCTGCTGTTTAGAAACCAAAATAATAGCTTTGCTTAGACTATCATTTATTTTACTAAATTCTCCAGGCGTAATAATAGGAGCGTATTGGTAAAATCACGGGGATATCAGAATTAGTATCAAAAGCGAGTAGCTCGAGATGCAAACCAAATAAGAAAACTAAGTTACTTATAGTTTGTTTGGAAAAATCGATTAAGCTTGATGGCAACCTAAGAAAATCTTGTCAAACTATACAGAGAATACGAACAAAACTCATGGATATCGTGCTAATATAAGCCAGTCGATTTAATACAAAAGACACTCCTTGACAGTGAGACCTAAAATAGTGAGACATTATTAATGGGAAGTGACGCTCAGTCAGTCTTCGAAAATGCCACCACCCAGCTAAAAACTGAAGTACAAAGTATAACACACTTAAAAGGTTGAGGACTACACTAAAGCTATTAGTGTACATTTGGATGGACCCTGATATGACAAACTTAGTTTCCTTTCGTATCCTATGCAGAAGAGATATTTCAAAACTAAAGAATATTGGTCCCTTTACTCGTAAATGAATTGTGGGACTATGGTGAGAAACGAGAAGTCTGTTAGTGACTATAAGAATTCAGTTAGCAATCAGATTAGTGCGGTTGAAAATTGATTGAAATGTCCATCGTACTGTTTTATAATGATATAATTTTATGCATAAATGTTTATTGTGGAAAATAATCTTCAACAAAGGCACACTGAACCTAAAAAGATAGCAGAAAATTTGACTGAGCATAAATAAATAAGAATACTGTGGATTATTAAGTAAAACTGGTTGTAAAAGTCAACACCTACGAATTATTAAGGACTACACTAGCCAACAGTGAGAAGTCAACCAGGTCACGAAACAATAAACAAGAACTAACTTGGTTCAACCAACACTGTTCAAGAAAATGGGCTATTTCAAGACACCGCCCAGCGGTATCTACTGCAACCAGTACATTTCCACCACGCCTTAAGCTCTTCAAAATTGTTTGGCGTAGATTTTCATCGCGATCCTTTCTTCTAGGCTTAAGAAACAGTCAATTTAAGTGATGTGACTTACTTGCGTATACAAGGTGTTTGAACCATCCATAATTAGTAAATGTGGTCGTATGCACGCATCAAAGGTAGCACCATTCAAGTGTCGCTCCTTTTTATGGTTAAAATCCAAAGCATACACAATGCTTGCATCTTCTTTAACTAGTTTCCAAATTGTTCCACCAAGTGTGTGGCCTAGTAGATAGTCATATTTTTACCAATAACATACCAGAAGGAAGTGGGGTTATACATAAGCCGTGACCACGGCCATGAAGACTGATAGTTTGTTGATACTTGACTTGATGAACGCGGTCGAATGCCGAATCAACGTCATCCAATGTATAATGGCTAAAGTCTTCACATGCATGTCGTGACTGAAAGAAGTCGTACAAAAACATCTGTCCCATTTTGTAAACGGGAGTCGTAGCATATACTGGACAGTTTAGGCCACATGTTCCGACGAGATATGGGAGCAGTCCTAGGTGTCTTAAGCTTGAGTGACTAAGGAGCACAGCATCAACATGTTTGGCCCACTTGGAAACTTCTTTAACATAATCACTTTCCAGATTCTCACACCAACCACAATCAAGAAGACAGTGGAACTCATCTATCTAAAAATCATGTATTAATTTGGTGAACGCTATACCTGTAGCAAATAACAAGGTGAGCCATTGTTACCAGCCCCCGAAAGTGTATGCAATTTGACTATAGAAGTCGCCATCTGGTGCAACCAACGACCTTGAGTTCATAAAAGCCCAACTCGGTAAATATTCAATGGCTAATGGGAGTGATCCCTATGGAATAAACTTCCTTAAACCAAGTCTTTCACGAGATTTTACTCAAGGAACTTATACATTTCAAGAACAATTGATAAGCCGTTTATCTGATTTAAAATTCTCTAATTCTATGTGTGTTCTGTCTTGGTGGTAAGACGCCTCATCCTTCCCCACTGCAGAGAATAATCAGTCTTATCACTGGTGATCATTTGGCATCAACCTTTGAAGTCATACTAAATCAAACATTCGCAAATGGCGTGGTCGAAAACCTCAGTGAGTAACAGACAATCACATGCATTTGTGATATGTACACTATATCGCTATTGGTGTGCATGTATCAATATCGACTAAATCCAAACCACATTTGACAACAACTTCTGCGATTGGAAGGACAACTGTACGTGCATCTTGATACTTGATTTAATCCTATTAGTGCATGAATTATGTGGGTCATATATGTAGTGTACTATCCCATTTATATCTTAATATCATAGTCCAGTTTTGACACCAGAATAGACGATACTCTAACCACTAGTTATTTTACTTGTGTTGTTGAGTAAATGTTTTGGTTATCTGTTATATCCCGTACTAGATAACTTGACTAGCCGCAAAGCAATCTTAGCACTTGAACGCCTTGAACCCTCCTAGTCGCCAAATCAGAAGACTGAAGATGAGAAAACAGGAAACTTTATTCCAGTGAAATGGGGAGTGAGTCAAGTACAAAATATTCGTATATTTATAGTTTTCTGAAACAAATAAATCAGTATTATGATCCATCCAATCCGAATAAAGAAGTCTCAACTGCTACCCAATCGGAACGCTCCACGTCGAGATTCTAGAAGGTTCTATCGACCAGTGATTGGACGGAATGTCTCCGGCTTCTTCAAGGGTTATGGAGGCCTCGTTGAAGTTTCTGGGAGCCATCCCAACATTATCATACATCGTAGTCGCTTACGCTTGATTCAGTCCCTGTTTCAGTTGATAATAACATTAGGCTTTATATTTTTATTCATCAGCTACGAGTGCTTTGTATTAAACAGACATGTAACGATACCAAAATACAATCCCCCCTCTTTTAATAGTCTCAGAACGGCGATAAATTATGCCGTAGATGCACAAAAATCCTCGCATTCCATTGTCTTGACATTGTCAGAACCTGTCACTCTAGTCGTTACTAACAGCCAGAACGAGCGTTAACGACAATAGTGAAATCCCGGAACAAATATAGTTTATACTGATTTCGAGTGACTAAAGATATGTTTTATATTATTAGATACTGAGTATAGTTTTCCAACCAGTTTAGGAAGTCTGTTGCGAAATTGGCTAGGGTACACTTTTGAGTCTGTGTTGATGCTTAAGATTACGAACAATATAAATGCTTTATTCTCAATAAAGTTAAAACTAATAACTAAGCTTAAATGAACATCACGTTGTCACGATCAATTGCCCACTCCATCAGAGCCAGTAAACTTACAGTCTAAATTGGTGCAATTATGTAAACACAGGATAAATAGTGCTGTGGTTCCAGAGGATTAAAACTCCTTGTTGAAATACAGATAGATTCGCTCAGACAGCTCATGACACGCTACTTGGAAGGATCAGAAAATCCTGTAAGTTCGTACCCCCGGGGCCTTGTTTTCATGATATGAGGAGGCCAAGTTTTAGGTGTCAGTAATAGAACCCAGTGCACAGAAGTCATAATGGATAAACAACATTTTGCAAAAAGATTGCAGTTTATGTCGAAAGTGTGGCGGGACGAAGTGCCTGTTACCTACTTGCTGCGGAGGAACAAGTGCACCAAAGCAAATGCCACGATTTGTTTAGAAGACGTCCATAGCAAGTTGGAGATCACCAGTTGCAAAAAACATAGTCCATTCTGACAAGCGGATTAACAAGGGTTAGAAGATCACAATCAGCAGCATCATAGTGTCAAAAAACTGCTGGAGGGTTATGGTTATAGTTTGTAGAGCAGTGAGTTTAAGATGGGAGTGGCAGCAAGCAAAGCATTACCTTGTAGTCACACCCAGTTAACTCGTGAGTTACATGAAATTTGAGGGGAGTAACACTGTTACATAAAATAAGATCCAGAATACTGTCACCTCCCGTAGGATAGGTGACGAATTGTTTCCACTCATGAATATCAATGGTGCACAAAAGTTCATCGTACTTAGGCGGACCGCAGTAGGTAGTTCAATTGATATCTCGAAGGTTGAAGCCACCACAGATGACTATATGGTCATTTGGAAGAGAAAAAGCGACTTCGATAATAAGTGCAAGTGAGGGGTTATTTTCTAGGACTCGAAAGTGTCTGTACATACAGCCATCAGGTAGTGTAGCATTTGGCAGATTGATGGTGGGTAATATAAACTTTTTCACAGTATTGAGAGTTGAGTTACTAAGACGTATGGGAGACAGTGAACGTAGGAAGCACACTAAGCAACCACCTCTTATTCTTCGGGTCACAACGGTAACAGATGTATGAGTTTATGTCTTATTTATCATTCAAGTTACATGAATGACACCAAGATTCTGTGACTTTCAGGATTGGTGGGCTAAATGGCAGAGCAGTCGTTTTAATGAGAGGCAACCAACATATTACAGATCTAGCATCAATGAGGAGAAGGTATAAATCAAAGCCATGTGATTTGCAAAATCACGTTAGATCGTCAAAAAGACTGTGTCACTTCACTACTTAGTATATTATGGTTAGTGGATGACTGATAACACAGAAATAGCAAAGTAGACCTAGGAGCGGCAGAAAGTAATTCTGTACCGAGTACCATGGAAGGTGAGCTAACGAAACAGAAGCATAGGAAGTTGAAGTGACTTTGGTCGCGAGAAAATCGGAGGTGGGAGATTGCGAAGACAATGCAGATTGTTTCGAATCATCAATATTTATAGGAATAGCTAAGACAGTAATTGTGGCGATATATGGGATGTGTTGAAGGGAATGGATCTTGATTCGTATGAAAAAAGCAAACAAATAATATGTGGACAACCAAGAATCTGAGTACGGCACAGGGCTATTATACACCATAGTAGCATTGCCAAGTAAACCGTGGTTATAGTGAGAAGAATTTCTCGGAAAGTTAATAGGTGAGATGACGTTGGTTTGTAAATACGAGGTTAAAAGTAGTTTGGATGGGCACTTAAAGGTTAACGAGTATTTCGTTTTCTGTAACATGTCTGTTCGCTGATACCTGATAATGGATTTGGTGGGTAATTAGGTTTCCCAGAGGTAGCGTTATGATGACTATGGTTACTTTTATTAGTATGAATATTCATAGGTTTCATATGATGGTGCTTATGAGAGATCGGGTTACTTACGGGTTTGTTACATGCTGGACGGTAGAGTGGTTTATTCATTGTAGATGTTAAGATCTCAGAGAATGTAGAGGGAGCTGTACATTCACTTACTTTTGGTGGCATACATTTTTTATAATAATAATAGATTTATTCTCAAGTAGCTTTTTGAACACGAGTACATACCAGTTTACAAGCATGATCAGAATGATGTCGTTTTATTAACATACAAGGATTTTGATAGTCATTGATAGGGGATTCACACTATATGAAAGCATTAATTAATTACACGGCCAACGACACCAAAGTTTACAGTACTAAGGTGCCAGATTTACGCGTTGTAGTATAGTGCATTTTTGACAAATCTGCGCGCTCTTTTAGTCTTTGGCGCTGCGATTTTCAAGAGCCGGCTGGGAGTGAACAGAATGGAACAGCATATCCAGATACGGGGTAAGGCGAACAATATTTGGAACTTGGGTTGGAAAATGTTTATGGCTATCGTCCTACTCTGGGATCTTTTGAGATGAGATGTCTATGGTCTGCGTAGCGTTGTGTGGTGACTCGAAAAAGACTAACTTTAATACAACTAGGTTTCGTCGGTTGTTTGTTGTGTCTAAATTATTGTCGACGGAATATGTGAATCCTGATATAATGTAGTCACTATCCTTACGTTTAGTTATATCGGTAGAACTGTCAAGGCTAGTAGGTGTCATATAATCCGTTGATATATCTAGATCAGTACATTCTATTTTAGTCTGTGTACTAGTCTTCGTAACTGTAAGAAGATACAACTCTTTTCATCACCTCTTCCGCTACAAATTCTAAAGGATATTTAGCTTCGTAATGTAGTCGAGGTTTTTATCAACCTTTCTATTCCATAAACGCACAAGAGGTAACAGTTGATTGAGTTTTGTGATTAATATTTTGAGTGGGTTATGAACTCGCTTTATGCCATCTCAATTTTGTTCGATATCACGACGTATATTATTAAGGATATTGGGCACTGTAACTTGATGGGTCCTAGTCGGCCTAGTGGAATCTAAATTGTGAGTATAGAATACTGAGGTGTCTGCAGAATAAGGGGTTACCTGGTTTATATGAACAAGCCTGACAACAGGTGCGATATTAGAAATGAAATGAGTGGAGGTGATTGTCGTATTATCACCATGTCACCCACCCTTACTTCATATACCATTCTGCCCCTCCTGGCAACAATTGTCCCACTGATACATTTTGGCCTACCAGGCCTGTAATCACGTGCATGAACACAGTTACCAACGTTGAATTCACGAGTCTTTTTATAAATATTCCCACCACCATTGATATCCTTTCCTCCCCATTTCAACAACGATCGCCTAAAAATATCTACAAATCTTTTGGCTTGGCCATTTGAGTGTGATTCATGAGGTGGTATTCGAGTATGTTCTACTCGATTGCATACAGCATCGAGAGGTATATCCAACATTCCAAATCGATCAATCCAATCGATACCCAGTAAATTGGATTTACAGGTTTTCGAAACCTGTAAAATTTATCAGATTTAGATTTACCATGAAAAGTAAGATTCAGCAGAACTTCACCACGAAGAATTATATCTCCTCCAGTAGCACTTTTGGCTTTATACGATGTAGGGTGCAACTTCGGTCTTCCGATGCTTGAACATGTTGCATCTGAAATCACAGTAATATCCGACCTCGTATCAACTTGTAACCTGATAGGTTTACTTCCGTAATAAAGTGTCACAATTTTTCTCTTTGACAAAGAATTCATTCCTCGTGTTTGTAGAGTAACATTAGAACTACGTGAGGTGTATTGATATTTGTTAAACTTCCGGAAATCACTGGAACGGTTATTTTTCTTCACTGTAGACTTGCAGTATTTCCGGATGTGGCCCTTCTTACCACATTTAAAGCAAATACTCTTCTTGAAACGACAAACTCTAGAAAAGTGATAGTCACCACAAAGCCAGCATCGTAACCTTTGATCCATTTGATGCTTCATATGGTCATTCGTAACAGTTCTCTTCTGCGATGTGGACTCATTCAAGACATTAATTTCCATGGAGTCGCAGCACTCTATCAGCTGAGTATCATGCTTCAGGTTTACTATCTGCTGACATTCCTCAGTAACAGACTGTAGGGTTATATGCGGGTCAGCTTTAATTCTGGCTAATATGCGGGTGCGAACATCAGCATCTGCTAGCGACTTTAAACCACAATCAAATACAAGACATTTGAACTGATATGCGGTCATCTCGAACAATCGGAATCTCTCACAGTGGGAATTTACAAGGCTGGCGTAGATCAAATAGTCATCGTTAGGTTTCTTGACTAATTGAAAACAGCTGTATCGTGTATGGGAAAGGGATGACGTATCCCCGAACATCCGAGTCAGACACTCAACTGTGTCTGTGAACTGCAGGTCGGTAGGCTTCTGTGGGAGGATATAGTTACAATATTTCTCATACTCAGACACCTCAAGCTTCCGAAATAATAGTCTGAGTTTTGAACCTTCATCCCAACCTTTGCAATCATTCACAAATAAGTCCTCATACTTTCTAAACCAAGTTTCAAAGGTAATTCCGTCATCAGGATTATACGCAAACGGTGATATCGAGTTCATAACGGCGTCCGACGTCATAAAAGAATTCTCCGAGCTTGACTTCTGTGGAACAGCTAAACTCTTGACCATAAGCTCGATGAGAGTGTTCCGTTGTTGCAATAACAACCTAATATCGTCCATTATGACGTACGAAACCTTCCACAATAATAAAAATTTGAACTCAGTCTTCAGTCACCGTCACTGCTGTTAGACCAGATGTAGGTTCTTTTGTTTCAAATCTCCTTTGCCATTGTTATATCTGATGCACAGGTGGCCGATATTATCGATTCTATTATCTGCCGCGTCATTGTCTATTGTTAACAACCAGCCTAGCCTTAGTCTATTACACAGGAACAAGATCCGACCGATTATCAGGAAGCCCATTTGTTACTCACACGAATATATTATAACCAATAATACACAAGATATATGTACATGAGACATGATCAATGTCGTATGTCCGACACACAATATTAGCCACTCACATGTCTTCTTCCAGACATGTCAGCAACCGTATCTCTTGCACGTTCTCCTTCCCCTCTTTACCACAAATGGTCCAAGTAAATCTATTCTGACGTACTCAAATGGGTAGTTACCAGCCTCCATTTTCCAACTTGGAAGTGGGCCCATCAATTGTTGTCCTAGATGAGCATTCATCCTTCTTCACTATATACACCTACTTATCACCTTCTCGTCATTGCTCCACTCTTGAGAATCCACTATTTGGCTCGGATATTTTCTAGTGCTTGAGTGGTTCCTAAGTGACCTTCGATACTGTGGTAGTGGCGAAGTATCAAACGTGACGTTGAATGATCACTTGGTAAAATGATCGGGTGCTTAAATCTAGGCTACATACCATGGTTTAAACGTCCACCTACGGAGATCACCTCATTTACAACCATTGGGTTTAAACGTTCTAGACGCACCTTAAGTTCTAAATAGCCTGAGCTATCATTCTTCCTTACATCTCTCCAGGCCTCCCATTGAGTAGACTTTACAATGACTGTTTCCTCTGTTCACAATTCCGCTATACTCAACCGCCACACGTTCAAACTATTATTGTGCCCTCCACCATACATTATCTTCAAATATTCGACGTATCTCAAAAGCCAAGCGGTAGCTTTCATCAGTCTATATCAGCTAAATTAATGCTCAAATAGTGGTCTTAGACATGAACGTCTCACAATAGCTTGAATCAAAGACACGTCCGATCTTTACTCTAACGAAGTTTCACACATAACCGGTTCTACTTCTCTGTTTGGCCGTTTATCTTCAGGTTCCTTTGAAAAAAGACCAGTTAACAGTTTCTCATTAAGTACCTTTACATTCATTGTTCCTAGTGAGGCTGGATCGTCAGAGTTCAGTCTTAAGGGTACATAACACCAATGATCCCTATGTGTGACTTTTCTGATTAAGGCTACTCTATTTGTCAAAAAGCAGGAGTACCTGTTTGACTCGTTTCTCAGATAGCAAATTACGGTCATTAAATCTGTCCAAAACGTTGTTTTATCTGGAGTTGTATCAAGTTCCTCTGAAACCACACTATGCACCCTAACAACCATCGATGCAGCATTTAACACTAAACGGAGAATCGTGACAGTCCTTATGGGTGCTACTCTGGCCTTTACAAACAAAAGTTTCAATTCTATTTTATCCATCGCCTTTGAGCGAATATACATAGCTACTCCATATCCTCCCTCGGATGCATCACAGAATACATGTAAGTCAATTATCTGACAATCCCTCGTCGGTTTTAAAGAGCGTGGAACAGATATAATATTTATCCAACTCAGGTTACGTATCCGCTTCAACCAGTAGTTGGTGATGACATCATTAACAGGATCATCCCAGCTCAGTTTGTTCTTGCATATCGTTTGGGACATTTGCTTAGCACAAAGCACGTGGGGTGCGATTGACCCCAAAGGATCAAACAGTGATGACAGGTGGGATTGCACACCTCTTCGAGTAATCCGTTTGTTCACATCGTTTACTTCGAATCCCAATGTATCGGTAGCTACATTCCATTGTAATCCTAAAGTTCTCTCAACTGGCATCGCATCCATCGAAAGATCTCTCATAGTGAGTGCTCGATCACATAGTTCAAGTACTTCCAGCACCCTTTCGCTGTTGAATACAAACTTCGTTAGCTTAAATCCTGCGTTTGAAAGAGCTACACGAATCTCGGTTACAAAACGTTGCGCTGAAGGTTATTTCAGCGTATGATGGTAGGCAGTCATCCACGTAAAATCATTTATCTACCACATATCTCATATTAAACGTATTCCAGGTGAATACAGATACCATTTGTTGTAAGGCATAGTTCACGCTAAATGTTAAAGAAGCAGCACCAAAGAAATGAACTTTCATTCTATACTCTGATATGTTATCTCTTGTATCAGTTTCCCACCAGAGGAATCTTAAATAATGACAATCCGCTTCAGGAATTTTAACTTGTTAGAACATCTTTTCTATAACTGCAGCGATTGAGATGGGTGATTGACGAAATCTAAGCAGTACTCCTAATGACGAATATACACTATTCGGTCCACTAAGGAGTATATCGTTTAGGGATACTCCATTAAGTTTCGCTGAACGATCGGACACAACCCGAACTCATGAGTAGTGCTATATCCCATTCATCACCACTACCAGAAGTAAATGGTAGTACCAATCTCCCCACCAAAAACATAAATTTTTACACCACAAGCAAATGTTACTATAACCGTTACGTAAACATAACAGATTAACCCACAGTACAAACGTTGTTAAACATAGTCACTAATAGTTCATGTGAGGTTCTAAATTCGCCGCATCTGACACTAATGCTAGTCAATGCCCGATATATAATAAATACAATGACATCTCTAAGAACGCTGGTCCTCCTATACAACCCTACACTTGCCCTAATGACGGAAAGTTGGCTGACATCTGATGTTCCTAATTCACGCCTTGTCATAGATAACTATGCTGTGTTTTGTTGCAATAGAACTACCAAAAGAGGTGGAGGGGGTTGTCTGGCATACATATTTAAAGACTATAAAGGTGAAAAATATCGATGACGAAGTTCGTAACACAGTACCTAATTCGATATGGCCAAAAGTACATGTAAATGCTACCAATTACTACCAGGATGCACATACAGAGCTCCAAATACTCCTAAATCAATCAATCAATCAATGCCTGTTACCCCAAGTAGAGCATAGACAACCCACCAGCATTCTCCAACCAACTCTCTACTGGGCTTTCTTTTCTAGCTCTTCCCAGATGCTGTTCATTTTCTTCATGTCTGTTTCCGATTCCTGACGCAATGTGTTCTTGGGTTTGCTCTGTTTCTTTAGCCTTAAGGATTCCAAGTTAGTGCTTGTCTTGTGACACAGTTTAATGGTTTCCTTAGTGTGCGTCCAATCCACCTCCAGCATCTTCTCCTAATTTCTTCCTCGACTGGAAGTTGATTAGTTCTCTTCCACAGAAGGTTGTTGTTGATGGTATTTGGCCAACGAATCCGAAGAATCTTACGCAGACAGTTGTTTATAAATACTTGTATCTCCTGAAGGATACTTTTCGTAGTTCTCCAAGTTTCAGCTCCATACAACAGGACTGTCTTCACATTTGTGTTGAAAATTTTGACTTTTATATTGACTGACAGTTGGTTTGAGTTCCAGATGTTTTGCAGTGTTAGAAATGCTGCCCTTGCCTTACCAATCCGCGCCTTCACATTTGAATCAGACCCCTCTTTGTTTGTCGATGATGCTGCCCAAATATGTAAACGTTTTAATGTCTTCCAGAATTTCTGCGTCAAGTTAGCATTTTTTAGCAAGTTTGTTGTTTTACGGGATGGGGTTGCTAAACCCATGCCCAACCCTCCTCTTTTATCCGGCCTTAGGACCGGCAGCAACCCTAGGGGGCTACAGGTTTCTCGGTTCTCTGAGCTAAGATCATGTGTAGTATCCGTTCATTACAGTGTAATTTCTCCCAAATCAATAGACACCAATAATCGCTTCATGCTGCCACCCTCGGCATCAACCATTAAGTGATCTGTGGAGACCTTAATCTCCCAGGAGTCGATTGGCGCACATTCTTTGGCCCGACATTTAATGAAAGCATAATCATATATATAAACATACAAGGCTAGAAGCATGTGTATTTACCTACACGAAACAAAAGCACCCTAGACTTGATATCCTGTCATAATATAAGGCCGATATCAATAGGATATGACGAAAAACTTGAAACAGTGGCCACAACACAGTCCTATGCACCCTACCATTCCTTGTGAAAGGTAGTGAGTACAGGACGACTTGTAAGCGCCTTCAGTATAAAGACTTTGTCCATGCTGACTGGAGCATCACTTGAAATCTAGTTAGATGCTCTACACAGGCCTGCTTCTTTGCTAGTGGAAGTGTTGCTGAATTACTAGAAATATTCCACAGCACCATAAAGCCCTTAATAGACACTATAGTGCCAACAAAGACGGGCTACAAAGCAATATCCCCTTACATCAACATTCAAGCTGAGGCCAAGCAGCGTAAACTAAGGAAAAGGTACTTCATCACAAATGACTTTGCTGCTCTGAATCACATACACTGTTTACTAAAAGAAGTAATGTGTCAACATAAAACTTGCCAGAAAGATGAGCAATGTATAATACTCAGTGGTGCACCTAGTTCCCTAAACCTATGCCACCTATTAGGAAAACGCCTAAATAAAACTGAAGATCATAGCATTCGTTCAATCCTACAGAATGGAATAACTTACGATAACCCAAAAGTTATATGTATACTCCGCGGCCATTAGCTCGCAAAAAACGGAAACAATTCAAACTCCGGACGTCAATTTAGACATTATTTGCAATACAACGCCAAGTACTATAACATTTAGCTTGAAACTATGAATGAAGCTATAAGAACGCTTAAACCAAATAACAGCTCAGGGACCCATAATATCACACCCATAATTTTTAGGCATGCTGGATCTGACATACCTATTATCCTACTTAAAATGTTCACACTCTCGTTAGAAGCAGAAACATCCTGAAATCTGGAAAGCCACCTATATGCTATTTAAACATAAAACAGGAGCACGTAACCTGGTCCAGGACTACCGACCAATTAATATCACGCCAGTGATCTCACGGGTAATGGAGAGGGCAATCAAAGATCAAACAACTGACTACCTAATAAATGGAAACTTAATTAGCGACATAAATCCTTTTCTCAAGTTTTGTCTCGATGCCTGACGTCTAAGTGAAACAAATTTTATTAGATTTGACTGACTGATCTCTCCAAATCTTAAACAACTGAGAAAAAAGAGAGAAGTCACTACAAGAATGAAGATTATACCGAAGCTTAAAAGTAAGATGGCCTTATATGTCAGGAAATAAAACGTTTGAAGTCTATGTACGCTGAAAGGCTTCTATCCTGTAAAAATTCTTTTCTATGTTCGGAAACTATTCAAAAAGCTTAAACACATTAAACAGGTCAAATAAGATACAAATTTAAGTGCCTTCTCGTTAAGTGAATCTTTCTTATGGTATGCCAGTGACCAGATGCTATTTGATCACTGTAAACCGAATGAATATTGCGGTCCTGTACTCACTGGAATAAAAAAATTAGAATGTCTGAAGGCACTTAAACCATCACGATGTCTAGGATCTGATGAGTTTTCGAACCTTTATTTTAAGAAATGAGCTCGTACTGTAAGTGTTCTAGTACTGTAAACTTTGACACCGTTGGTTTGGTTCTAAATTCATGTCTTTACATGTTACGAATATACTAACAGTGTCACTTCATCGAAATGTTTGTATGTATGTAAACATATATCATTCTAATCATACCTGTAAACTGGCATGCTCTCATGTACAAAGTGATACTTGAGAATAAAGGCTATTAATATTTTGTATGATCCACTGACTAGCATCTTTAACGAGCCTTCCTCTACATACGTGATACCAAAAGCTTGGAAGAAGATAAAAATAACACCTATGCTGAAAAAGGCGTCTGCTGGTTGTAACGTTAGGTTTAGACCCATAGCTGTAACTTCTTCCCTCCTCAAAATTGTGGAAAGATTTATATTACGTAAGCAGCAGCTAGCCATGAAAGGTCATATCGACCCATATCAGTTTGCATACCGATACAATAGAAGTACACTGGACGCAGCAGTTGCCTTACATCACAATATAGTGTTTGCTTTAGAAAAGGATTAAAAATATATCTGAAGTACGTTTGCTGATCACACTTTGATTCCGTTGCTAAACACATATTATTGAATAAGCTTGGGAAAATGAACATAGAAAGTTGGATAATCAACTGGTTGTATTCCTGTTTCTCCGAAAGAGAACAATGTTTTGCGTACAAGGGAAAGCGCTCCACTCATCCATTAACAGAGATTGGAATACCTAGAGGTGCTGTTATCTCCCCTTTTCTTCTCCTAATTTTTCTTGGATGGCTTGCCTTTTATGAAGGGTATCTTTTTTAAATACATGGATGATCTTACTGTTTGTATGCCTGTTTCTTCTTCCTTAAATTGTCATGAAATGAATTGTTTCTTAACGAATGTTGGACGATGGTCTGGTTTGCATGGTTTTCAACTCAACCCCTCCAAATGTCAAACAGCCAGTGTCAGTCCGAGACATAAAAAAGACCTGAATACTCTTGTAAATTCGAATGATGCTTGTAAAATTGGAGATTCTACAATTAAGACTATGTCAAATGTTACATATTTTTGTATAACTTTTACTACTGATTTATCTTAATCTTTGCGTGTTTTGCTAATATCAAGGAGGGTTTTTCATTTAATATTTTATGTGAAGCGACTATGTAGTTTTGGTATTACCAAGTACTTATTATTACATTTTGTCAGCTCCTGAATATTACCTATTATTTTATATTGTTCCTAATTATTTACTTCCAGACCTTCAAGAAAAGACAGTGTTGTGTTGTGAAAGCCATTGGTAAAGTGTGTGTGTGGGGGGAACTAGTACGTCATTATGAACATGATTGTAGACGGAAATTTAAAATCTTTAGCTAGCTATCGAGTGCTATTCCATCACTCTTCATTCACACCGTTCACCTTGTATATCTTCTGGTAGAACGCGATGCTTTTAGACTAGGATTCAAGCATGTAAAGAAAAGTATAAATGCTCCATTAGCCCGTATTCCGCACGTGTTGAGTGGGATAAAAACTTTACAAGAGGTTATCTAATTAGAAATCTGTCCTCTTAAAATACGGATTATTATGTGATGCAAAGATCCTTGTTTCTTATGTTGCCATAATCTAAATTTTATACATGAATATATATTTCCTTTATTATATTTCTTTCTGTTTACATAACATAAACATATATACGTATAATTTTTCAGATGTGTTCATGGAGAAGAGCAATTTTTTGAGACACTGTATGCTAAAAATTCATATTGCACTAAACATACTACCGAATGAAGCTATTATTATATTTGGAGTTGACACTGTAGTTGCCGACGCCTTATGGTGAATGCATTCCCTGAATCGTATCCAAGGGATCGACCTTGTTGAATGAGCTTAACCTTAGAATGAAGACAACGATCTCCATCACAAGTTATACACAACAACTCTGAAGCTCCAAACAAAAAACGCTTGAAGGAGGTAGGAGAGCTTTACTTTGTGATTCTCCTATAGGCATAACCCGTCCAATCGTCCCTAAAAACATGAATGTATCATCTTCAACACATTACACAATATCTCATATTCTAGCGTTTGTGCAACTACCAAGCTGATTACCCAGATATTCTGCTGGCCGAGGATGAGCAAAGACGTCAAAGAATGAACACACTGTTGTGTAGCCTGCCGAAATAACACAATCCCAATCCCCGACGCTCGATTCGACCACTTCCACCTTCATCTGGCAGGACCCTTACCAAAATTAATCGGATTCTCTTATCTTCTAACATGCGTGAACCAATTCACATGCTAATCAGAAACGGTTTCACTGAAAGGCATAACTTGTGATATGATTGCTCGTGCGTTCGTCGAACGACGGATGGCAAACTTTGGTTGTTCATCTACAATTACGACGGGCCGTAAACGTTAGTTTGAATTTGGATTTCTCCACTCTCTGACCAAATTCATTAGAACTACGCGCCTCCAAACAACCGCCTACCACCCATTGTCCAACCGATTAGTAGAAAGATTTTATCGACTGCTGAAGGCATCACTTTCGGACACGGACATCCCGAAGTGGACTGACGCTTTACTATTAGTTTTGTTAAGAATTCACAACACTGTAAAAGCAGATGTTTAGTGAAATGTTGTAAAATTAGTAAACGTACGACACCTCGATTACCAGGTGAATTCGTGGGAACCATTCCCACCTCAATATACCTGGATCTCGACTCTTACGTTGGCCGGTTTACAAATATTATGTGTTCAGTTAAGCCAGTATAAACCCGACGGCAATTGACAGGCGTTTTAGTTCAACCTGCCTTAAAATATGGTGCATACGTTTTTGAGCCTCGCGATGCTTTATACTAACCACTCCACGCAACCTACGAAGGGTCACACAGGCCTTGAAGCCAGAATGAAGGTACAACACAACCAACAAAAATGGTCAAAAATATAACTTCAGAATTGACTGCCTCAACGCAGCTTATCAAGAAGGTAAACCCTTTAATGTCCAACTCGATACAATACCTCTAAAACTTGACATCGAGAAAGTCACTACGTCCCGATCAACGATTGACAAGCAAGAAGAAACTTCAATGAGTTGCATAACGCCGAGAGCTATTCGTTATAGTAGAACTGTACGATTTCCACAACACTTGAACGAATATCACGTCTATTGATTTTCTTTTAATTTTTCACTCTCAACGTATTGGAAAATTGCTAAAAAAAATCAAACTAAAATCGCTTTTTATCATAAGGCATACAGTTTACATATTACAGTATGCTTAAAAAAATATTAAAAGAGGTTTTGTTCATTTAGGTGTTGTCAGTATTTTGCACGTTCTTGTAGCTAAACTGAGCTTCGGAATTCACTTCTTTTAATAAAAAAATTTGCAGATTAAAAATTTTGGGTTTCCCAGGCCGTCTGGAAACGAAAGGAAGAACCAAGAAGATAAAGGATTTACTTTATACAAACTTTTTTATACAGTGACACCGTAGTTAAGGTTATTTGTGGAGATTTTAACATGCCTAAAATCTCATGGTTCTCCACCAAAGCACCGAAACGCTATGACTCGCTTATGGAAAGTTTAGAGCTTGGTGGTTGGTCTCAGTATGTCCGTAGCTCTACCAGATATAAAAAATATTTTGGATTTGGTTTTGAAAATGAACTCTTCCCATGTACCGTGCGTACAAGGAAACAATTCCCAGGTAGTGACCACAACGTTGTTATGTGCAGCTTTGATTTGCAGACTACACTGTATGAATGTCCGATTACAATACCTAGCAGATCCTTCCACAAGATAGACTGGAAAAGCTTTAAGACTTGCTTCAAATGTCTTGATTGGAACAACTACTTCATGGGAGACGATGCTGATAAGCTGACTGGTATACTCTACTCCAACGCTTATAATGTACTAGATGTAGTTGCACATTTAGGATATACTAAACCTAGAATTCCGAAGTGTTTGCTTATCGCCACTACTGCAAGAAGAAGCCTACATAAACATGCAACTAAATTTTATAAACTTAAAGATTTTTCCTCCCTCATAACTATGAAAGGAATATGCATTAAGGCCAGGGCAGAGCGTATACAAATGGAAGTTGCACTAGAAAAACAGGCTACTGCACAGAATAATCCTGTGGGACTTCTCAAGACCTTCCGGAACAAAATCAATAGCTCTAAGATAAAGGGTGGAAATGAAGTGGCAATGAAGTATATTGTGACCCCTGCCGCATAGCTGATGTATTCAGTGAGCACTTTGCCACCTCACTTACTATTGAAAACCACATAGATGGGATCGAACCCACTACGCTACTATCATGCGAAATCAGGGAGATAACATTCACTGTAGAAAATATTACCAAGGCCATCACTACGCTAAGACACTCATACACTTTAGGCCCTGATGGTATACCAGCCACTGTACTTAAAAATGGCGGCACGGACTTCCACCTGGCACTTCTCAAACTATTTGTAATGTCACTCTCTACTGCATGCTACCCTACCCTTTGGAAAATTACACACGTCATTCCAAAGTTTAAATCCGGACCTGTAGGAAATATAGAGAACTACTGTCCTATTAATCTAACCTCTGTTGCATCAACAGTAACGGAAAAAATAATCAAGGGGGGATTACACCAATATTTACTTAAAAACAAACTACTCTTCCCTTCCCAACATGGATTCTTAAAGAATAGGTCGTGTAACACATGCTTGTTAGACTACGTAGATGACATAACTACACAGCGGGACAAAGGGCTTCTAGTGTCCAGTTTATTTCTCGACTTCAGTAAAGCTTTCCACAAAGTCCCTCATAAGTGACTGCTCATTAAACGTAAGTCATATGGGGTCAAAGACCCACTTCATTCATGGTTTGCATCTTTCCTGGAAGGAAGACAGCAAACAGTAAGGTTCAACAATAGTCTATCATCGCCTAAACCAATTACCAGCGGGGTTATACAGGGAAGTGTACTGGGTCCCTTATTGTTCGTTATTTACATAAACGACATAAATAACGTCATGAAACATGGCCGACCGTATTTATATGCGGACGATCTCGAGATTGTTTATAGCTTTAAACCGGACTCTCTAGTAGAAGGCATGACTCTAATTCAAAAGGACCTCGATAACCTAACTTCCTGGAGCCAAAATGGCAACTACCACTTAACTACAGTAAATATGGAATCATGCACATAGGTAACTATAACCCACAGTCCACGTTTTATCTAAATGGGTCAAAGGTCCAAATACTCCAATCAACAAGCGACTTGGGTATTAGATATTCTAGCAACTTAAAGTTCACGGAACATGCCTCCTCTATAATCTCTAAAACTAGAAGATTAACAGGCTTTCTTCTTAAAAACTTCCATAAAACAGAGGCTAAACTTACTCTGTTTAAGATATGTGTAAGACCTATACTGGAGTACTGCTCATTTATCTTTTCGAGTATGAATAGCATAGATAGGAAACGCGTCGAAAGTGTACAAAGATGTTTCACACGTCGAATTCTGGCAACTAACGGAAACATGGACTACACGACTAGATGTGAAACACTCTCTTTAGAACCCCTGTGTCGTCGCCGACTACGACATAACTTAATATTCTTCTATAAAATAATCAACGGAATATCATTCTCGGCTTTCTCTCCCATGTGGAACCAAATGCCTAGATACGATCTTCGGAACTACGAAGCAACATTACTTATCGACAAATACCAAACACAACATCGCGGTAAGTTCCTTATCGTATTCTACAGCAAACTCTGGAATAAACTACCACAAAATATCCGCACTACTAAATCTATCCTAATATTCAAACGACTGATCTCCCCATATCTAGAATCAAATCTTCGACGACTTACCACTAAACCTCGAATCAATAAACAATGGCTTATTAGGGTACTAAAAATGCAAACACTAAAATCATGTACGTTGTAGCAAAACACGGAAAAAGAATATTCTGGTTTGAAACTGATTATGTAGATAGCACTAATTAGATTCGTTTTTTCTTTCTATCTGATAATCTATGCCACCGTCTTCCCAAGTTTATGGTCTGGACTTGCAAGGAATTGATCTCCTTTAGACAACTTACTCCAAACGCTGGCTTCGAACGCAATCAATGTACTAACAACTCACCGCTCAAGACCAGCCCACACAAATTGGCTGCCTTAACCAAATTTAGAACTACCAGCCGTATCCTGTCTCTGGATAGTCCCCATGATTCGTCCTGCTTTCTCGCTGCCATTGCCTTGAGATTGCAGCATTAAGGACAAAAAACGTGCGACTGTTCTTTGGAAGTGTTCTATAATACAAAATATGCCTCTAATACTGTAGTACTGTAAACTGTGAAGCTTGATACCGTTGGATTCCTAATTAATTAATATATTCATATATCATCAATTCCATAACAGTAACTCCACTAAAACCCTGTTACAAACAAGCCATATCATTATGATCATGCCTGTAGACTGGTATGCTCTCATGTACAATTTGCTACTTGAGAATAAACTATTATTTTCATAAAATGATTCACGGTTTATCTTTCTCAACGTTTTATCCCTCCTGAGAGACTGCTCTCAAATATAACCTAAGGAATCTGGTCCGAACACTGTATACCGAAAAATGTAAACACAAATCGCGAAATCATTTTTTTCTAACATTGTACAGTTTACTATGGAATAAGTTACCACTTTCTATCCGCTCCTGTGATAATTTACCCAAATTTAAGCGCATGATAAGCTTGTTTTTTAATACCAAAGGGACCCAGCAACTTTTTCCTGAACTATCTAGAAATCCAGACATGATAAGTCACGGACCACCTCATATCTAGCATACGAGCTCACGGCTCATATCTCAAGCATATGTCATTAACCTTATGAAACCTTACCTTCTACAATGACCCGATCGGGTCAGATCGATCTGAACACTACTATTGTACACTTCCGAAATAGCCAACCAATCAAGGATAAAAATTTAAAACTTGCCAAATAAGCTTTAATATCCAAATATTTGCCACTTCAAACAGTTATACTTTTCTGATTGCTTAAATAATCAGAAAAGTATAGCTGTCATAATACTGTTGCTCGGTTCTGTTGTTTGTCCTCCTTCTTTCCTTTTAGAACTTGGAGATTGCTTTATATCACGTAAAAGGTTGGACGTCTACATTTTTTTTTCAAAATGTAACTCTTCGTATTGGTGACAAGAACCCATCCTGTTATTCTCCCGCATCACAAGGTCGCCCCGAGGCCGTGTTCGTAATGGACGCTAGATAAATGCTAGTTTAAAACAAAATTTATCATTCCAATATATCTGTACATCATTGTATAATAAGTCTGCATAACAGTTAAACCATTTTAACTATCTGATATGATATTGTTGATCTTGCCTGTAAAAATGGCTTGCGCCTGATATTCAGGAAATAAATTATTATTATCATTATTATTATTATAGTGTAATCACAGACGTCCGAAAGCTGCACAATGTTGCAAGCTATCTAAGAAACGTTTACCAGTGTCTAACGTATTGCGTTTTACCATTTGATTGGCGCGTCTTAGGGTCCTCATGAACCCATTAGGGGGAGAGTGAGCTGCAGCGGTAAATAATCCGCTAAATAGATAGTTACATAGGATCTTGTCACTGATGCTGACTATATTTGTCTTAGCGGATACGACCAGTTAAAGGTGCTCGGTCATGCATCGCCACCAGATCACAACACGACAAGACGTGGTAGGCACTTCTGTCTCTAAATGCTGCAATCTCATTTACGCTCTATTCGCGATCAAAATATAACTTCTCTTTGATTCCTCACTGCCCCCTGATTTATTCTTATTCATACATGGGGGTTTAATCGTTAGAAGTTGCTCTAGTTATACGATAAGCGTTACATGGTTATATACAGGGTATCATACATGAACACAAAATGCTTACTTACTGTTTTGCTAGTATAAGCTACTATCTTAGCTCGACGTGTAATATATCCAATAGTTCCAATCACCCTGACAAACCAATAGTAAGGTTCGGTCACAAATTAAACCTGAGATTACACACTTATAGAAAGAAATACGAAAGGGCTCGTATGAAAACTCGTACCAACTTTGCTGTGACTGGAACCCCTTACTTCGAACAGCATTGTTGAGACCTTTTACTGAATCTTTGGAAAGAAGACTCAATGCACATGGATTCTCATCAGTCGCTGAGAGACAATAATACAAAAACTAAACACTAATTTCTCCCATTCTTATCTCCCAGTTTAAATCATCTCCCCTCAGTTTGAGACACAATATAGTCAGTGCTGTACTTTTGAAAACCAACAACACCTCTGCCACCTAGACTTAGATCTCAAGAAACGAAAGTCTGCTAATTTTATGACAAGATGACATTAAATACAAAGCGCCTCGTTTAACTAATGCGCAACTTTCCAATGAATGTATTTTGGCAGCAGAGTATTTGAAAAGTAAATTCCACGTAAGGTCCTTTATAGGCGTTCTGTGAACTCATTTAACCTTACATTGGTAATAATTCTCGCGTAGATTAGCCTTTAAAAGGGTCCGAGAGCTTGAAGGTTAGAAATAATAGCGTCTTCATTGAACATTGCAATAAGCCGATCTAATGTGAGCATTTTGAAGCTGAATGAGCGCGCGACTTTGAAACAAATACCTTGATTCTCATTGGCCATCTGAAGTTCGTCGGCGTAGTTTAGTTTTACCGCAAAATTTTTGATGATCATAAGTGCCAGCTGAGTTGTCTCTGTTTACTAGTACTGTATGGCTTGTGAAGGGACATTAAACATGACTATCTAAACAAATATTCAGTTTAGCTAGTATGTGCTTCTTTTTTTAATTTTAATAGGTATAATTATTGTGAAGGGTAGAAACCTTAGCCTTTCTTACGACATGACCTGCCTAAGATCATTATTATTCATGCTGGCTGTTATATGACTACTATATAAGCGGTATTCATTTCATGCATATTACACCAACCGTCATAAAATTGTCCTCATTTTCCGAACCTTTAACTAAGTTTTCGTGTAGTGAAGTGCCAAAACGGCTGCATTAGATAAAGTGAAACGATATTGCTGTGAAAGAAATAGGTTCTAAGCTCATGTAATCAGTGAGTAAATAGAAAGCAATAACTTACTAGTATGTTATTTACTGAATAGTGATAAATTACCAGGATAGGTCCCGTTAATTCAGAAAAGATCTATGAAGGATATTATGAATCTTCTACTCGGTTGCTGGGAGTTTTTATTTTGTCATGTTACATAATGCCCAATCCAATCAGTATGCTAAGTGTAGAATCATCTCCCAAAGAATTGCTATGAATCAAATGCTGTCAGTTCTCTTGCAATTATTTTTACTTCCAACCACAAAAAGTGAGTAACAAGTATATGCTATTACTAGTCTTGGAGAAATGTCCCGAATCTAAATAGTACGAAATAAATTCTAATAGTATCGGTGCTAATTGTCACCTGATTAGTTGTTATTTCTTTGGTCTGTATCATTGAACGTTAAAGTAGTATGCTCCGAAATTTTGATGTTAAAAATAGTTCACCATTTAGTATATCGACATTGCCAGTATGGACTTCCCTCAGAGCTGTTTGCATAATGTTATACACAGAAAAAATAAGGAAATGCAGACCAATTCTACCACTGGATTGGAGAATTGAAGGTTATCGTATTCGTTTACGCGCCCTAAAGTGTCTTCATAATGTTCCTGCGACTTGCTAATACACGCTAAAATCAAACTTTTAACAACTACCCTGTAGTTAGGTTACACAATTGCTAACTTTCAAGCTGTCTCCGTTTGATATGTGGTTGTAGTCCAACTCATTTACTGACAATAATCTATTCAGAGTGATAAATTTGTTGGCCACCAAAGCGGGATTAAGTTTGACACTACTGGAACATAATCAGTATTCAGGTTGGTGTTCCGGAAACTTGGAAGTTCTTTACATACCCACGCCACCAGCAGCTATGTAGTAATATAATTACGAACAGTCCAGTCTTGAATCACGAAATGAGAGGTCCAGATTTCACATCAGTTATGACTATTTCGGAAGTCGTTATTAACAATCTTCGCTATCTGATTTGTGGCTAATAAGTTTTTACTGGACACCCAAACAACTCTCCTGATCTCTGCATCCAAGTTTTACAAAAGCACTAGTGTCCATCGGGCGAACATTTTTATGTTATCTTGGTGGAAGAACAAGTTCCTCACTGAATCCAAACGTCAATCTGTCATCACACAGTCAGAATAAAATAATACATTGTTTGTAATCAAGGTTCTTTTAATTTTGATTGAATCTTCTATCTTAAACCACATGAACAACTGTTGACGGTCATCCAACTGACTAGCGATTTATGTGCTCAGTAACACCAAATCCTGTTTATTTCGTCGTAATAATATTATCAAACTATCTAGTCGTATGAAATATATTTAAAAGTGTTAATGATTATTTGATATTTTTAAGTTACTAATGTCATCTGTCAGTTTATCCATAGAGTTTCTCCTTATTGGCTGGTTACCTTCGTTGTCATCAAAAATTAGTATCTTCATGTAAAATGGATGAGGATAAATGTTCACTCAAAATCGAAACATGTGTGGAGTGTAGTGCAGAAGCTGATCCGTCTATTAGAAGACATGCACTGATTACTACAGGAGCAGTTGCACGCATACTAGAAGAATCCCAATCAATAGAGTCAACTCAACTTAAAGTAGCTAAGTTTTCTGTAAAATATTAGCGTAGGTCGTTGAAAGTGCTGCACGTTCATTAGAAAGTCTAGGCATTGATTGGAATACTGAGGATAAAAGCAGTGCACATTCTTCTGCTGAGGAGGTTATTTGTTCAGGTTCAGAAGATCTTTGCTGGACAAGCGACTTGTTACATATTTTCGTTCTTAGCGAAGCTGGCAAACCCATATACTCACGATACGGGAATGAAAGCAACTTGTCCTCCGTAATGAGCGTTATGCAAGCACTTGTTTCTTTCGTTGCGAATTCAGGAGATGAGCTTCAAGTGATCAATACAACCAACAAAAAATTTTTGTTCGTTTCTCGGTCACATCTTATACTAGTGGCATTCAGTCCGATTTCTGAACCTACTTCACAATTGCTCGTCTGCCTCAACTATGTATATGATCAGGTTTGTTATGTTTTTCTTTTTATACTAATTTTACACTTTACGTAATGATACACCTGGTACAAACATTGTACGTATAGGGAAAGTACTAAAATGTAACCAATTTTGACCGTGTATTTTCATTATAGAGCAATATCTGGAGGGGGGGGAGTGTCTTGTTCATGTTACCAGATGAAATTTTATAATGTAAAAAGATCATTATTTGTTTTTGTAGTTGGGAAGAATGTTTAAAAAACTTAGTTAACCCTATTTTGACTGCGCTGCTACCATGAAGTGGTAGTCGGGCTTGCCTATCGTGATGACTCAATCGGGCTATGCTGTCTGGAACAATCGTTCCTCAATGTCCTACCATGCCAGACAGGTCGGTTAACGAGTGGTGAGACTAAAAGCAACAAATAAGTATAAGTTTCGAGGACGAAGTCGTACTGCTAGCTGTACAGAGGTGTGACCGCAGTAAGGTGCTTTCCTCAGACAACCAGCATAACAGCGATGCTGCCTTCCCACAAGGAAGGGCGGGGATAGAAAAAGTCGGCCCTAAAAATGCACACCTCACCTTACTCCACGGATTTCCGTCTCCGGCTGTAAGGCCCCGACAAGTAGGTAGTTACAACAACGAAAACCTCTCTCGAAAAGGCCGTGTGTGACCGGCCTCAAGCAGTTGTTCCTTAGGTACTGCAGTCACGCTCCCAGGTCTTTCAGACCAACCATAACCCAATTCGCTTTTCAGGTACATCAAGAAGAACTTTCTCATAGTGTGCGTAACTGGGAAGAAATAACCGCCCTCATACTTCTGACAACACACAAGATCACCGCCATTTTAATCGAACTCCTTCTTTTATTCCTAATATTTATCCTATCCCTACCTTCAAGCCTAAATCCCTATCTTCAACTTCCTCCTCTGTCACCAGTGCCAACGATTCTGGACTACGAAATAATGTCCCGAGTATACTAAGAACACGCTTCAAGCTTCACATTTGGTGCATTCGATGTACGAACCCTGTGTCAAATAGGGCAGCAAGCCTCCATAGCTAAGACATTAGAATCCCGCACCATTGACGTATGTTGTGTCTCCGAAAAACACACGGGATCCTAGCGTGATCATTCACTTGACCTCACCTAGTCAGAGTGAAGAACCTTCGTGATACACTCTTCACTTATCTGACGACACAACAGCAACTTCTCGCAGGCTAGCTGGTGTAGGTATTGCAGAACAGTCACTTCTTGAATGGATTCCGGTCTACAGTCGCGTATGTGCCGTCCGACTGAATGGTTCAGTAAGAACTCGGAAAGATAGGGACATACACTGTTGTCTTTTCGTTGTTTCTGTCTACGCTCCCGCTGACTGCAACCTGGATGCAGTGAGAGATGAATTTTACAGAAAACTTTCTGGACTTCTTCGTAGGGCCAAACACTTGGATTCGCTAATCATGGTTGGTGATTTTAACGCTCAAATAGGTAGCTTGAATCAGTTTGAAAAACATTTAAGTGGATGCTTCAGTGTTCCAGCTCAGAGGACGGATAACGGCGACCATCTGCTACAACTCTATCCAGACAATCGTTTATTTCTAGCAAACACGAACTTTAGGCATAAGGAGCGACATCGACTAGCATAGTGACCTCCTGGTCCTACTCAACGGTGGACTCAAATAGACCATGTCGCTATTAGTCTTCAAAAACTATAAACTGCACTTGGTTACACATTGTTAATTAGTAAAAATGGATATCTGAATTCCGTTGCACACTTCTATCAAAATTTTAGATAATAAGTTCATTAACCTTACAAAGAGTAGAGAAACAATTTGCAAGGCATGCAAATTTGGATTTACGCAAACTTCTTGTTGGTGATAATCGACTTTTGTCTTCTATCATCAGTCGTGTTGAAGAATCTTTTGGAATATTTTTGAATGCGACCAGCTGTACATCATTATCAGAAACTCATAGAGCTGGAATATCTCAGATTATTTGTCAAAGTGCTAAGTTACAAGTAAGTTAATTTTACTTACTAATTATTTCGAAGCATTATTGAACGATTAACTCCTTATTGCTTTTGGACGATTCAAATAATGTTACGTGGGAATTCATCATAAGTTATCCGTAAATTACCGTTAATTAGATATTCCCACAAGGACATAATGGACAGCAAATTGGACGAAGATATATTTATTTTTAACTAAGTCCTCATCAAAGTTCAACGCTAAAATGTAGTTTTACATTTACAAAAACGGTCAATATAAGTAAATGGTGGTGAGCACATAATAATAGTAATGATATAATAGCATTAATTAAGCAGAATGCAAAGTTGGCTTATAATTACAACTGATTACATAATAATTAAGTTTGAAAAAATGTGTGTTCATTTCACGGATCAATTAATTGTTTCCAGCGATTATGTAACAATAAAGGCATACACAGTTAAACCTGGAAATCAGTTAGTTACTCGAAGTGGTTACGTAAGAACAAAGTCAAATATTAATTTTGAAAGTAACCTCTTGATTATTAGAAGGGACTACATAACGACAAAATTATAATGTAGAAAATAGCAAGAAATGGAAACGTACGTTTGATGGTCATAGAAGAGGGAGGGGCCGTGCGAAATTTTTAAACACAAAGGTTTGGTTTATTTATATATTTGCTAAGGTCTCTACAATTTTCAAGAGGTGGCATCTACAACCAAAAGACAAATTATTGGGAATCCTGTTTATCATTTTAAAAGTTGTGCTAACGTCGTCTTGATGATCTATATCGACTGAATATTTGAGTATTGAGCTTTTTATTGTTGTTGTCTTTTAATAAACCAGGATGGGTAATGCTCAAAAATTCGATAATGGATTTGCTCAGTCGTACGTCTAATATAACTGACTCCCCATGAACAGTTAAACTGTTAAATGCACATTAAGGTTAAGGACATTGGAAATCTATCGTTATTTAAGGGCATTATGATTAGTTAACTGAGGAACAAATTAATTAATCTGGCAGCACTAAATACTTTCTGATTGTGTTTCTTAACTGGTGTATCACGACTACACTAGTTACTTCCCTTTGAATTGTAGCTTCAAGTATAAAGGCTTATTGGGTACAGTTGGTAATTCCATCTTAGGTTTGCTTTCAGACATATGTTTGGATAGAAACTTTGATGGATATCCATTTTTACTTAACAGATCATGGATGGTTTTAAATTCCTTCTAGAGTTTGTCTTCAAAACAAATAGTTTCAGCCCGACGAATCAAATATTTAACTAAATTCCTTTGTAAGGAGACGATTATATAATCAATCGTAATTACCAGTCAACTTTACATTCTGCTTAATTACTGCTGTTATATCATTACTATTACTATGTACTCACCGCCATTTACTAATATTGATTTTGTATACAAGTGTAAAACTATGTATCAGTGTTGAACCTTGACAAGGAACTAATCGAAAAGAATTATTTCTTCACTCAATTTTGTTCTTCTTAAATTACCGTTGTTGGCTATGAAACCAATCACCCGATACATAAATAATCCATTGTACTTCATAGTGCCTAATTAGTGTAAACATTAATCAATTTTTTCTGTTTTTTTAATTAAGACCATATGAAATTCATGATTTTCGAAAATAAAGGTAGAAAAATAGTCAAATATTGAACTTCTGTATTACAGAAGTTGTATCCTAGGGTTTGACTGAGTTCTGTATTATAAATACACGCCGGTCAGTGGATGCGTGTCCGGACAGAGTACGAATTGAGAAGAGAGGACGTTTTAATGATAAGACAAACTGTCCAACAATGCGAATCAACGTTTATTTGAGCGCTTTTGTTTATACATTGATTAGGTTACAGTGATTATTAATTGGAGAAAATTACCAGCTGGATAAATTTCACATTAAGATTAGTCATTTGGATTCATCACAGGCTGGTTTCAGTTAGGTACGACTAACTGATTGTCACGTTATATTATAATTTGATGAAAGTGGGAATTGTACGAATGGAGGCCAATCCAATTGTACTGACAGTTAACCGTTCGCCGTAAAACCTAGAGGTCCTAATTTCGATTGCTTTGTGGAGTAGAGTGCTCATTGCTGAAGAGTCTCATAATAAAGCTAAACAGCTGTCTGTAACTAATGCAAACAACCAGGACGTAATATCGATCTCCACTTAAAATGATGCATTCTATGGTGCCACTGAATCGGTTCTCTTTTAACTCCACTCATTTTTGACTTGATATAATAGTTTCCAAACCATAAGCTCATTTGAGTAACCTGGCTACAAATGTCTCAGAAAAATTTAGGCACGAAGTCAACTTCATTTTATCCTTCACCTATAGAACGGGAATCACGATTGCTATTCCCATTCACTATATAGATTCCACACAACGCCAATTCATCTGATTTCTGTATATCATGTTCTTTATTTTAGGGTTTAGTATTCGCTATATTATTTCACAAAGATGATATTGTTAGCTTCGTACATATGAAGAATCAACACCTTTCTCCGTCAGATATTCATTTACTCTTAAATCTAATTGGAAGCTCGCAATCGTTCAAATCTGCACAGTCTCATTGGTTACCAATTTGTTTGCCTAAATTCGATGCTAAGTAAGTATACATATCATAATGCGCTTCAAGCAATTAACAAAAGCTATCTAATGTTCTGTGCATAATCCTTTACTGAATTAGAGTGATAATTTGAATGCGAAACCCTACTGTTACTAACTTGCGTGTATATGCATATATATATATATATATATATATATATATATATCAATTTTTTCCTTCATACTTTTCACTATTACCATTTTTGCCCGACATTGCGATTGATTGACTGATAAAGATAATCCTACTTAGTTTAGAGTTTTGTAGAGATTTTGTCTTCGACCTGAAAACTTTGATATTTTCACAACATTCCTTGCACTTGATATGCCAAATAAGTAAGCGATGTTGAAGTTGGTTGAGAAGTTTTAGATAATCAAAGTAAGTCATTTAATGAAGTTATTAAGTTACACTGTCCCAATCATGCCTCATACATGTCGCGTTACTTTCTACTTTGATATACGATATTGACAGATGTAAGATAGCTATGGTACTTATATTATGACGTAGCATCATTCCATGTGATTACTAGTTATGGGTCATTCATGTGAGTTGATAATTATGTAACCATTCTAAATTCTAAAGCTACTCATTCGGCTTATACAAAGCAATATTTGAGGGCTCTTGGCTATCATGTTACATACTCGTCACACGAATTTTAGTGGATTAACTGTTTTACTGTCCTTGATTATGTAGTCTCTTATTATCAACCATTTATTTACCGTTTATATCGTTTTTATCCAGTTTTATACTGCTTCGAACTGTAGCAACTTTAACGTTTGCATGTTTACTGAAAGTTGTACATTGATATATCTGCCTTTATTTACCAGTGCTGTGCTGTATAAGGTGTCGCTACTAATTTCCTAATATTAGCTTAATTTCAATTTCAAGTCCTTTTAGTATTGTGCGATTGTGCCTAAAATATTCTTATCTATATCACATATCTCTTTGCATCATAAACCGGCATCATTTGGAGCTTCATTAAAACTAATCGATATTCGACCTCTATCTCGTTGTAATTTGGGACTTGACAGTTGTTTATGCTTATGATTCTACACAGGACCAAATTTCTACGTCTTTCGGTTCTGCTCTGAGCACAATAGCTTTAAACTGCTAAATTGGAATCTAACAGCACGTCTCTCGAGCGCTGACTCGTAATGGAAATACACTATTTTCATATTAACTGAAATTATCATTTATCAAGCTTCACTGTATTAACTTCAAATTATTACCACGACATACCTTGTTTTTTTTTCTATGTTGTTCTTTCCTTACTGTAGTGGGTTTTTATACGCCAGTGTTACCTATCTTAATGATACCACATGTATGGTTTTGCTTACCGTTGATAGTGAAAAATTTTATCCCCTCAAATCAATTACTGAAAAAGTATTCACGGTAAGTTTTTTGCACGTTCAAATAGGTACCAGAATAATTCATTTCCTTATTTCGTTAAATTATATAGTCATGATTTTTATGCAAATCGATTTTATAAGTTTATATGTTTGTTTATGGTTTCCATGTTATATCTTGTAATAAATTTCTGTAGGTACTAAAGCGTTCTTTGCGTCGATGTACTGTTGCCTCTAAGCGAAAACAACTCACGATTTAACTGAGCTTATTGTTTCAACTCAATAGCTGTTTTCTTTCTTCGTACTCCTACCAAAATAGATGTAGAATGCGATAAATTGACACAATTAATCACAAATTCAATTCGAAAGCTATTATAGACGGACAGAAGAGCTAGTACTTTCGTCAAACGATGATATTAAGTTATTTAAATCTACATTAGTTGATTGCTGTTATAAGTGGTAGGGCATAATTCAGAAGTTATCCTGACAAAACACAAAAAACTTTATGCAAACTCAAAACTAATGGCAATTTGTTGATTTCGAGACTGAATAAGGGTGTAGCTTTGATGAATAAAAATGGCTACATGAACAAGATAAATGCTCTACTTAAAGGCAAAATCTAGCGGATAAGAACGACATGCTGAGAAGCATTTAAAAACAAATAACTGGCTGAAAAGCACTAAACACCATAAGCTAATCACAAAAATCTTGTACGATATGCTAAGACTCATATTGCATGACAGCAAGTATGTACGGTCTGCCAAAAATACATAAAGTGGGCTTGCTCTTTAGGTCAATTGTAGATATGAGCAACGCTGCTTATCACGCTACAGCTAAATAGCTAGTATAAATCTTGAAGCCGCTACACAAAGAAATTGTCAGACAGTATACAAGACTCATTTGGATTTTCTTATGGAATAAAAATTCTGGTCAAGAATCATTGACATGATTTTTCTGGATGTACTATGGCTATTTACCAACGTCCCACGACTAGAAACAATTGATTTCGTATGTGATAAGCTTATTAAAAGAAATAAAAACTAGAGTTCCTCCTTTCACATTGAAGAAATTAGTTCTTATATGTTCAATGAATGTTCATGTCCAATTCAAAGAGTAAATTTACAAACAAATAGACGATGTTGTTATGGGATCACCATTAATTCCACTTCCTGCAGACTTATTTCCAGCTAAACTCGAGAATGGTCCATTTACAGAAGAAAGTAATCAACTAACATTCTATTCCCTTTAAGTAGATGGCACATTTATAATATTTGATAATAAGGAAAAACAGATCATACTCGACAAATTTAACGACATCCATCCACCAATTACGTACACCCTAAATGTAGAATGTCATGATACGATCTCATTCTTTGATATCTTCTTAATGAGATTAAACGGAACATTAAGACGAAGCCTATGGGGAAAGTTATCTTCATTTAAGCAATTTACCGATTTTCACAGTGCTGTGCACTTCATGTACAAAAGAAACCTCGTCAAAAGTCTAACATATTGTGCTAAGTATATTTGTTCTATCGAAACATTCAAAGACGAACTTATAAACATCCACAACTCTCTAAGCACAAACGGATATTCCTTAAAATTCATCAACATACATATGATGAAAACTAAGAAAAAAAGAATCCCTTTGAACAATTCACTTATCTCGGTAGTCTGATTATCTGCGATGGGCTGGTATGTGGTGATATCTCGACACGGATTGAAAAAGCTAGTTTGGATTTTGTTAACTTAAGTTATCTATGGTGTAAGTGAAACACTCACCTATCACTTAAAGGACGATTATACTACTTTATAGTCCATTCTATCTTACTGCATGCATCTGAAACGTGGCTATTAAGAGTATATGACATTTGTAGGTTATTGGTATTTTATCGTCAATACTTTCGAAACACCACTAGCATTTGCAGCAATCGCCGGATAATGATGAAATTAGACTCCGGGCGTGAGGGGAATGATGGTAAATTAGTCGGTTAGGTTGTGAATCTTCATCGACTATAGTGGTTGGGATATGTTATGTATCCCCAACCACCGCCTACCTTGATGTGATATGCTGACTGATATTGGAGTTTGACGGAAAAAGATATGGGCGGCCAAACCAAAATATGACATTAGTCTGTGAGGTCACTGACTGCTAGTATGACTAGTGTTGGCAAATACAGACTACTTGGTTGGGATCCTCAAGAATTCCGTAACCATTGGTCGAAGACTGTGTGCAAATGCTTCAGAATCGGTCAAGGTGTATTCACTCTTTGTCCTTCCTTAAATCGTAAGCCTGAATTTATTCTATACCCTTCCATGTACAAATTCTTTCTTTCTGGATCATATTTTATACGTCTACACTTTTCTTCTTACTACGATTGACATAACTACTACCTCTATTAATTTAGTGTTAATCTTAGTGCAGCTCTTAAGTGTTATAACTTGGACCGACGCACATCTGTGCCAAGTTATATGTCGTACATACATACCTACACATGACAAAACCTAAAATTATGACAGTTTCCATGAAATCAATATTTCTAAAACTCCAGTTCATAAATGATAACGCTCTTGTAATACTAACACGAAAATAAGTAAATCTCTACAAATAAGTTACACTGCTTCTTCTGTAGTCGTCCTTTAATCGCAATTGGGAATAGAGGCAAATTTCCTGCATTCGCCTTATCAGTGTACATTTATCAATCTAACTGCTTATGTATACAATCATACAAGTCCGTCACCGAACTGCTGAACGTCATCCCACCTGGTTAATAAAGGGGCATTTCTAATCAGCACAAATTTCATGCTTAGTCGTCTAGTAGATATTTCTGTTGAAAAATAGTCAATGCTTTCAAGCTGATCTGTCATGTTCCAATTAATTTACCCCAGGGCTTCCGCATACGTTTATCGCACACAGCCGAAACCCTCAGCATTCTCACCAGCAAGCCAAATTTATGCATCTAAAATAAATCTGTGCAACCACTTTCATTACCTTGGCTAATTTAATAGCCGACAATGAAGTGAGCTACAGATTGTTCTATTTTCTCCTTCTTCCTCTGTATTACTAAAAGCTTCATATTTTCTCTGCCTCTTGTGCTCTTGCGTAATTGTCACTTTCCTGTTCAGTTTTACTCAACTATCATTTAACTCCATAGTAACATTCTCAATTCTGTTAATAATTATTATGTAATCCACCGTCACTTGTATCAAGTCTTCTGTTCATTAACTAATAACTGTGGACACTAATCATTTTATCTAGATCACCTGTCATTATTTCGTCAAACACTCGTAATCAATTTCACTAACACATCTAATCGGTAGCAGTATTACAAAACGCACTAACATGTGATTTGTATCGAATTCCTTATTGTAAAACATATTTATACACATTATTGTAGAACTCTGATGAAAAGCTGATCGAGAAGGATTATTTCTTCGTTGTATTGTCTTGTTCACAAATGATTTTTAGTTAACTGTAATCTCAAATAACTCGAAGCTACTGTGAATAATGTTGCTACAATGCAGTTCACTTTTACAATATGTTATTCTTGAGAGAATCGAACTAGACAAATAACCATTATTATTTTCATGGTAATCATAATCGTTAGCAGAAACTTATGAGGGCGTCTATTGTTCACTTGCCTTTATTTTTATCTATTCATTGCGGATATGAGATCAAACGTGAAACAAAGCTACTCTATTTGGTAGTTAATTTGTGCAGTGTTGCAACTGCTCTAATCTAAATCACGTTAACAGTGTTGGTAAATACTGTACACTGTAAATTAGGATCATAACGTTGATATTTTAACATGTAGACTGAACTTTTATCTCTTCATAATTACATTAGGGATTTTGCTTAATTTATTAAATAGATTTCATTATTAGATATGTATTCGGGAATTTGCTTAATTATATACCCCCCCCCCAATAAACAAGTGTAATTTACTAGTTATTTCAATAATATATGCATAGTTATCTAATCACTTGTTTTTCCCCTTCGTGTTTTAACTCTGTCCTTATAATTAATCATCTTATGTCTCTCTTCTTAGTAATTCTTTATGTCAAAATCACTCTTAACTATATTTTTATTCTTTTTTTATTGTATTGCCAGTTGCTAAATACTACACATAATGGTGATCATTTATCCGCAATATTATCCTCTAAATTTCCACAAATTTCTGATACTGGCATCACAAATTTGAGACATTTTGTGTATAAATCTATTCCAATTGCTCAATATGTCACAAGTGAATGGACCGTACCATATGCGATAACATCTGATTTATCTACAGAATCTTCATCTGAATCGAATTCCAAACAAAAAACTATGCTTCTTGATAATGATGTTATACAGAAATTACGTCATAATGTATTGTTATCATATAAACGACTCCATATGCGACTACATTCTCCTACAACACCGACAAAATTTATTTACAAAGTGACAAGTACCGAGTTATTTTTCGGCTGGGTTAGTTTACTAGTTCTGTATTGTTCTAATTTTACGAAGGAGAATGTTCATAGTGATTCTTTACCACTCACTCGTTTTATAGTGTCTCATGTTTGTTTCAACCAACGAATAAGTATGTTAAAGTTAGACTTAAGTGTCAGGCAAAGATGATAAGTTTGTTAATAAGATTATTCAATTTTTTCTCAATTCGTTTGTATCTGTAATCCATTTTACTGCCGTTTTTAATAATGCTACTTTGGTACTCTTCTTAATAATTTAATATTACTGTTCTTATGCAGCGTGACAATTTAGACTGATGCATACTTGTACTAGGTTTGTGTTGCTTATGACCGACTGACTGACTGTTACTTCATATTTGTTGACGCTAATGAATCTTTTTTAGACTGAGTTTTATTGTGTATAAGTATCATTGTTAATATAGTGCTGATATAATTTAGAACGGTTGGCAGCATTTTATCATCTCACGTTTTTATTACTGTGATTCCTTCCATTTAACTTGATTTGTCAAAATGTAATTACATACCTCTTCAAGCCGTGTTCTGATTTGTGGGACTAGTTGAGTGTTGTCCAGTGTTCAAAGAATACTTAGCAACAAGAGTATCGGAGTCGACAGAGAGACCTTATTCTTGAATGTGTACCGAGCAATCATACATAATAACTAAAAGCAGAACAAGAATTGGTCGATAACGATGAAAAGTCGGATTGACATAGAAGCCCAGGACATTAAGGAATCATTGTCTGAAATGAGATGAAGCATACATATAAACCCTTTCAAAAACGCTTAATAGGAATAATTTAAAAGATTAACGTCGGTGTGGTTTTGAAATTACGTATACGATTTATAACTCGAGATGGGGGATTTTGGCAAAGTTATCTCCTCTTGTTTAAATATTTTGATCTTGGAGCTTTCATTGTCTTTTTAGATAACGAAAGCGATATAATTGTGGGCTATAAGTAGTCAAATTTCAAATTAACAGAACAAACTGTTAGTCATTTGTGGAATCCTCATAGCTCACTTATTTTCAATTGCATCCTTATGATGATGTATGAAAAGACACTGAAAACTCCTCAGTCAGACCATCCAGCTTAGAAAACACAATACTTTCAAAATTATCGTTAATACTTTTATGTATGAGTAACATATATATTTTAACTTCGGTTGCAGCAAATATCTTTTCAATTTCTTTACCAATATTTATATAAATAATTTCATGTATTCATGATTATCTTTTTTTGTTTATAGAGAACAGATACATTTGAATTGTATGCTACATTGGAACCATTGATTACAATAACAGAATTAGGTGAAATTCGTAAACAATTATTGAAATGGATTGAATCGAAGAAAACACAATTTTTTATTTTGTCTCCGCCAACATTTTAGTTTATTTATTACTCCTACTGTTACTACTACTTTTATTACTACTTACTTATTTTTTACATTTGAAGATGTATTATGATCAGATTAATTTAATTATGATAATCTTGTTTATTGAGTTTTTTCTTTGAAGCTTTTTACAAAGTTTATACTTCATAAATTACCTGATGGTAATTAAATAGTACAACATAATGACTATACTTCATAGTTCATCTGTAATAATGAATGGAAATCTTGCATTTAAGTTGATAGTTTTCCAACTTAACAATGATCTGTAAACCATCATTTATGCATTAGGACCAAACATGGACTAAGTAAAGCGTAGAATCTATGGTGGTTTTCAAATAACGAAGAAAGTCCATTATATCATTGAAGAAACGATAAAAATAACTCATCGAAAGAAGCCTTATTTTCGGCGATGTCATTCACTGAAGCTGTACAATCGTATTTATAGTGAAATGCTTTTAGATAAATAACAATATCTATATAAAGAGAATGCATCATAAAGGTTTTCAGAGATTTTACCTATCACAAGATCAAAAATATGTTGTGCAACGGTCTAAATCTAGCAAAAGTCTAAAATGAGAAATAATCTACGAACAGGAAAGTGATGGAAAATTGTCCACTTGCAGAAGAAAGGAACATGCGCTAGACATAATAATTATAGAATGTTGGAAGTGGCAACAAGCGATTACTAAATATAAAAAATTAAATAAATCAACAAACGAATTGACCAAAAAGGGATGTTATGGCCATGGTACAATCAACCATTACACGTGTTGATTTTGCACACAGGCTTAGTATCTGGGTTACGAATGTTTCTCCAGTGCACACTTTTGAAATGTAGTGCGACGCTGTACAAAATAGGTTTTATTGAGGTTCTGAAATATAATTTCTCGAAATTTCTGCATCTGTATCTTCTTTGAATTCGTTGTTCATTAAATGATCCTTTGGAGGAGCAAGGAACTTTTGATTTTTTTAATACAACTAAGGTTGTAATCTGGTTGTGTAATTGACTAAATGTCTAAATGACCACAGAAATAGACGAACATAGTTTGATCTATTTCTCATACATATTCATGTTTGAGTTCTAGGCATAAGAATTCACACGATATATTGAGGAACAATTTACACTTATGTGATACGGGATTAAAAGTAGTTGGCAGAGAACTTGGAACCTATATTATGTTGTTGTTGGTTCTTGTTAGCATAGTGAACTTGAAGTAACTACTACTTTGCTATTCGAACCACCATCACATAGTTTGCTACGTTATGACTGAGTCAACCGCTTGTGTATGACCACCTTTGGTAGTGAGGTATTTACATCTTGTGGTAAACAATTTCATATTTGTTTAGTCCCTTTAGCTGACTGAATTTGATCGACTAAGTTATTTAATTTTAGACTAATTAATTTCTAATAATCTACTTCAATGTACGTGATGGTAAATCATGTGACTCTAGGTATTCAACTACATATTACCTAAATAGCATGTCAAATTTACTATGAACATATTTATTTTCATTATGAAAACATGAATCCTTATTGCGATTATTGTATGTATTGGTTCCATACAAGGATCTTGGTACATTAATATGTTATATATTAGTTAATAGATACTATCGTTTGAGGAAATTTGGTATCCTCTCTTACAAGAATAAGTTTCAACTAACAACTTTGCCTACTTTAAGTAGTATGACAGTTCAACAAAATGTGTCTAATATAATTGAATTGAGATGTTTATTTTTGTGAAGATTGGTATTTTTAATTGATTGAACACGTAACAGATTGATGTTGATATGGTACTACTGAGAACCAGGGAGCATTGGACAGCTGTTTCGTTCTAGTGCGGAACTCTACAGTAGTACACACCCTAGATTCCGTACCAGGCACAAAAGCTAAACATACTGCCTAATGGGAGTCCCATAGTGCACATTGACCTTAGTTAGAAAACTATTGGGAATAAGAAAGCACTGGAAACCTATTTCCGCTTAGTATGCAACCTATCAGGAATGTACATCCACCACCCAATAAATATGCAACACAAAACCTTCAGACTTTATGGAGAGTCGGATTGCTACATTGCCCAACTATCGTCCATTACATTCATGTTTACTGTTTTATTAACATTGATCATGGATTCTCTCTAAAACTCCAGTAATTACTTCTGGAGGCTAGTCTCCAACAAGTACATGATGATTGCTATAACTGGGACCCCTAAATTTCAATGGTCGTCGAGGTAATGTCAGTCCGTAATGTGATACTTCAAGTTTAACATTATTTACAGTATCCAATATCAATACGAAATCAACAAATTTAGCTATAAACACTTATTTCTGAAGTAGAAAGTCTAGCCCCTGTCACATATATGATGTTTTATAGTGAATTATGAAACAGGTTACCACACAAAATAAAATGTTAGTCGCTATCACACGATTATATATTTCAATCAATCATGAATATTAAGTGCGAAGTGAAGAACATGTTTAAAACAGAAATTTGGAAATGAAATATGAACATTTAGTCTAAATAAAAATAAAAAAGTGAAATGCAAAACAAGGACAAGTGAATTAAAAAAACTAACAGGAGGAAAATGAGAAATTTCGTACAAGTTTCGTATTTGTAAATTGGTCGCTAACAACAATTGCAAACATTTTATTGTACTAAAATTTCCTACCCAAACTTGCTCCACCACAATGATGAGGAACTGCGAAACATATGATCGTTACTTTTAATCTTTACCATAGAAAATTAGTTAAATTATTTTCTTCCTAATTATAGTTCATAGAATATCGTTCCATAGAATACAGTGGCTTCAGTATACAATAAACGAAATATAAATTGGCATTTTATCATTGGCATGACGCATAGTGGACTGTAACTGGCAAGTGGAATCCAGGACGCTCTTTTCGTCAGCTGGATGCACCTACATTCTAGTGTTAATGCACACACCTACACTCAAATTCAGTTTGTTTAATGCCAAATACCACAACGTTCACTAATATGTTGATCATTCCAGACGGCTACAATTATGCAGCTGGTATATATACATAATTTTTATGTTTTTGAATCATCTTAGTGATTGAATATGAACTAAAACTGATCAATTTTTGTTGTCATATGTATCCCCCCCCCTCCTGAGAGAATTACTTACAGACAGTGATAGTTCACAAGTATGATCAAAAATCATGAGCATTTAAATTAGATATTTCATCATCACCTTTTAAACAAATATACGTGTTTAAACTAATAATGGAACGAATGGATTTACAAAGATTATAAAAGATAACCGATTTCAAATCATATTAGAGTAATCTCAGTGATTGAAAAATAAATAATCCCACCGTTCCTCTCAACATTGTGGTCCAACCTTTTTCAAGGAAATAATCAACATTAAAATTATTTAACAAAGTTTACGTCTGAATTAATATAGTACTAAAATTTTATATAATCATGTTCAGATATTGAATTTGTTTACATTGAGGAGATGGGTTACTTAATTTGATTGACATTTGAGTTCAATAAAAAATCTTACTATTGAAAGCCGACCTAGTGGTGTTATTGGTTATAGGTTGGCAGCGAGACCCCAAGGTTGTGTGTTCAGTACTAATGTGGAACCAAAGGTGCCCAACGTTAAGGAGACCTATACTTGGACTAAACGGCTAACTAGTATCCCTCGATTTTCAATGGTACCCAACCGAGATCAGTGCGAAAGGAATATAAACTAAGAATTGGAAACTAATCGCTACAAAACTACCTCCACCTAACTAAAATATGAAATTCCTTCAAAGTGCACTATGTGATCTATGATATTGGTAAATGATGGCTATTAAAGTCTGGCTACGCTTTCACGGATAGTGGAAGTTCTATTTATTGGGAAAGTGCATTGGAGTCATTTGAACTCAATGAAGTATTTACAGATAGAATTCGGTTTAATATAGTCACTAGATTTCTATAACACTCACATACATACACTTACGTATGGCGCATTTTGACGGCATTTCACACTAAGTTACTAAAATATTTACCATAAACAGTTTCAATACTTGACCATGATTGTAAAAGTATTTAGTGCAGGAGTGATATTGACTTTATTTATTCTATAAGTTGAAGCAACAATGTTGAGTGGAAGTTCGCAATTAATTTAACTGTCTAAAAATGTTCTTTTTATTAAAACAAGGACAATCAGTCAGTTACAACGTAGAATTTGGTACATACATACATACATACATACATACATACATACATACATACATACATACATACATACATACATACATACATACATACATACATACATACATACATACATACATACATACATACATACATACATACATACATACATACATACATACATACATACATACATACATACATACATACATACATACATACATACATACATACATACATACATACATACATACATACATACATACATACATACATACATACATACTACATACATACATACATACATACATACATACATACATACATACATACATACATACATACATACATACATACATACATACATACATACATACATACATACATACATACATACATACATACATACATACATACATACATACATACATACATACATACATACATACATACATACATACATACATACATACATACATACATACATACATACATACATACATACATACATACATACATACATACATACATACATACATACATACATACATACATACATACATACATACATACATACATACATACATACATACATACATACATACATACATACATACATACATACATACATACATACATACATACATACATACATACATACATACATACATACATACATACATACATACATACATACATACATACATACATACATACATACATACATACATACATACATACATACATACATACATACATACATACATACATACATACATACATACATACATACATACATACATACATACATACATACATACATACATACATACATACATACATACATACATACATACATACATACATACATACATACATACATACATACATACATACATACATACATACATACATACATACATACATACATACATACATACATACATACATACATACATACATACATACATACATACATACATACATACATACATACATACATACATACATACATACATACATACATACATACATACATACATACATACATACATACATACATACATACATACATACATACATACATACATACATACATACATACATACATACATACATACATACATACATACATACATACATACATACATACATACATACATACATACATACATACATACATACATACATACATACATACATACATACATACATACATACATACATACATACATACATACATACATACATACATACATACATACATACATACATACATACATCATACATACATACATACATACATACATACATACATACATACATACATACATACATACATACATACATACATACATACATACTTCATTTCAAGCTGCCGCACCCTAATTAGCAAATGAAGATGAAATCGTCGGACTAAATCCCAAAGTAGTGAAGGCCAATTAAATGAAGAATATACTTTCAATAAATTTTCATTGAATTCTACTGTCCAAAGTAAAAACGAAATTTAAGAGAAATCTTTTGAAATTATTGAATATGAATTTAAGAATTTTGGTAGTACATAACTTTTAATTTCAAATTGACTTGTATGTAATGTTCTGTTCAATTAAGGAAATGTATACATCAAATGAAATTTTAAAATTTATAGTCAGAATAAATATAGGTGACATACACGGGTAAAGTAAAATAACAATGTAGTAACAAGTAAAGTCAAATATTTGGTTGAAGATTAGTATACAATGATACAAATTCACTAAGAACGAATAAAATATCGTATAGATAAATTACATTCTTCATCAATGTTAAATTAACGGTAGTATTAACAATGATATGTAATTTATAATAATAATAATAGAATTAAGGTGGTTTTGTGGAGATCGGTATTAAGTTCATTTGGCTAACATAAAAATGTCCTCTAAGTTCTAGTAGGAAGTAGTGACAAATGGAGTTCAGACATATTGCGAATGCGACAGTTATCACAGATGCCAATAAACGGTCGTTGGGGCATATCAAAAACAGATGAAAGTAAGAATTCTACCAGTGGTGCAGATGGTTATGTGTACGCCAAAACGAAGGCCCTGGATTATATTTCCATGGTGGAATCAAGGCTACGTATTACTGAACAGTCTCATGCTAGAACAAAACAACCGTCCAGTGCTCCCTGGTTTTCACTGGTACCCTACCAACACCACTCTGTAACGAATCCAACCAACCAAAAATGATAGTAATAACAAAAATTAAATAAAATAAATTTAATTTATGAAAATACGTCAAGTAAATTAGGTTACTTTAAAATTGAGGTGATTAGTGACTAACTTAGCTTTAGGTTTGACAAAGTGAAACATGACGCTAATCATATCTGTTATGTAAAAAGGGCCTCAGTATTTATTCTATACACAGTTGGAGAACTGTGAATCTAAAATAATGTGGAAGTCAGTTTTTCAATCACCATGACTAAATCATCAAATGTAGTCCTACATTTAATTGAATGAGGTATTAATACGATTTTCATTTACGTTTCTTCGTATAGGCTAAATGCAATTTTTTCGGAACAAACTTAAACCGTTTTCTCTAACCATTTATTAAACATGTGACCACATAATTTAGATTTTGCCACATGAGAGAATGATATGGTTTGCCTTCAATGAAGTTGAAATATGTTAGATATTTTCCCTAATGCCTGGAGTCATTTGTATCCTAAGTACCGTGTATTCTGTTATGGAAGAATAGACATATCTTACGGTTAGTTAAGGGATTACATTGTGAGTGAATAATCGGTCGTTATGACTTTTACAATTAAAAATGTATGCACTACACCACATTATCAAGGCTACATTTATTAAATCACTATTCGTTCGCTAAATAAAGTTGTATGTGAAATTAGTGAAATTTCCTAGATTTCGTAAATCAGAAATAATGCAATCTCATAGGCTTACTTGACAGATGAGTAAACTTGAAGGGTCTTACATACTTGAAATCCAACCTACTCACTCCACTTGCCGTCAACAATCTCACAGCCCTTCACAGTGGCTCTTTATGCTTTTGGTGATTTATGTAACTCTGGACTTTGTTAAGACAATCGTAGTTGTTGTAAATATTGGTAGAATGAACACTTGTTGAAAACAAATAATCTTTACTGAGCCTGATGCTTAGATAATGTTTAGCTTCATAAATAAAATATACCCGCATAACTACGTAACTGTCTTCAACTAATTCTTAAACACTCGGCTATGTTCCATCAAAGTACAAACAACTCAATTGTTGAAACATCCCCACAAATAGTTCATATCCTAACAAACGTTGATCATCTCAGTTTCTTTGAAAACACCTCTGAAGATTTGAACATTTTTGGTAGTAATATTACCATTTAAAAAGACTACGAAATCTTACGGACTATCTGTGTCTGAAATGTCTATTTTTGCCATTGAAGTTTATCACTGGGATAACCTGCTCATTAATAATTATAAAGAGTAATGTCAAGTTTCACCATACTATATGATTACATTAATTCATATAGTAACAATACTTTTACATTTCTCATATATTATGTCCAAAAGTTTGTGCAATAAACATGATTAAGTCACTGTATGTTGTACATATATTCAATAATGTAATGTACATTCCCCCTATGTCATAATACCTTAATTCATTATTTCTGTTGTCAATTAGATGAAGTAAATATTTAGATTAAGTGCTTTCATATTATTTTGATCATTGATTTGTAAAATCTATACCTCAACAAAATTAATTTGTAACTTACATTTTGGAAAATAACAAATAAAATTTTACTAAGTTATTCCACAACACCCATTCTCAACAGTTATGTATAACAATTTTAATTTGATATTATGAATTAGCCTCTACTAAGCGAATGCTGAAAACCAGAAATCATTCGATAGCTGGTTCGTACTAGTATGAAACTCTTCGGTAGTGAGAGTCTACAACCCCACCGGGGAATCCATATTATGACTTTCAGGTATTAAGAAGGGCATACAACCATCAATCCACTAAACTAGTATTCAACGCTTGACGTTTATAACTTCAGTCAATTCACGATATGATTACGTGACTTCATCCAAACCCAACAGTGGGTAACTGCTTGACATCCAGCATGACCGAACTCCACTGATGACATATTTTCACTAGAATTCTATAAATTTCCTCTCGAAGTTAAGCATTAGTGAGCTGATAATAACTGCAGTTGGGTGTTGTAGAGATTGTTGTTGCACTATACTGTTTGAATTAAATGATCATATCTTTAAGTAGATCAGTGACAATATGGATAAAGACAAAACTTCACTAAATGTCCTATGACTTTTTATTTGTATCTTTAAACTATCACTTTTTGCTGATTACTCCATTCTCTTAGTTGAGTATTTTAATACTAAATGATAGTCTTCATCCCTTACTTTAGATCCAATATATAGACTAGGAGTTCTGGTTTCTAGTAACTATTCATTTGAGATAGAGTATAATTAATAATGTAAATAATTTCGATACTTCAAAAACTGCTTAATCAGTTACAAAGGTAAAGTTCCCATTCAAATATGTAGTAAACACAAGATAGAGTGAATAACTGGGTCTTTAAAATTAGCTTTTCCTCAGGACTATGCTCTAATGTATTGCGTATTATCAAACGAGCGACAGTCTTACTATATTTTAATTTCGCATTTTTGCTCACATGTTTATGAAGATAATGCCGAATCATTAACTATGTAATTAGAGTGAAACTGATAGCCTAATTACAGTAACTATACGTTAAAATATGTTATTTAACATTCAAAGGATAAAATAATACCGAAAAGAGAAATTTATAAATTATTTTAATAGTTAAGATTATTAAGTAAGAATGCAAAATATAAGATCTATAATTATATGAAAACAAAACAAAGTAGAACTAAAGGGGAGGAGATGGGTGGAAATTATAAAAACAATCAAATGGAAGTAGGAGTAAGACTTTCTTCTGGACACAAAGATCAGGTTTGGGGGAGTACCAATAGTATGATCAGCATTGCGAGAGGTAAATTCTTAAATTATACTGCATGTTAAATAGAATATGATGGAAATTTCTGAAAGGTGTATTTAAGTAAACTCGATGCTTCGTTTCAGTCTAATGAGAAAGAATCTAGCTTTCAATTACATTTAATTGTCCTTTGTTTAATCAAGCATGAAGATACTCAGAACTGTGATGACTGAGTTTCCGAATTGTAAGTCGTGAGTAACTAGCTCCACAAAAATCAATTCAATTTGTAAGCACACAGACGAGTAGGATCTTTGTTTGTGGTCAAGATTACTGGAAGATTATTAAATAACACCTTCAGTTAAGTTTCATTTAAAGCTTTCTGTGGTATCTTTCCCAGTCGTTGTGTTATTCTTCGGCTTTAGCTTCTAAACAAATCGATTTCTTAGTAATGGACGTTAGTATCAGTCATGTGTTTATTGATGAATTTTATTAAATATTCTCTGCGAAGTCAATTACAGATACTACTCAATGCTTCATCAGTAGTGTCATCAAAACAAATTACTTCCATGCAGATTTTTATCTAGTTTCATCTTGCATCTTATTAGTATGAAGCTTTACAAATGCGTATATTGTCCTTTTGATAACATTCGGAATGTCCTTTACTAATGTCTCCTCACTCCTATTATCATAACAAGTTTCACATTAAGTAAATATAAAACAACCTTACAATTATATATGATATAGGTTTTTACAGAATACTCTGTTAATCATGATAACAAGATTTTTAATCAACCTTTGCCATTAAAACGATAGCACTGAACGTTACAATTATCAGAATGTATTTAGTTGTATTCATCTGAATGTTATGTTCAAATGAAATATTATGAAACTGACATTCAAAAGAATGTTTTCAGAGAAGAGTCAAAATTCAGCAGATTCACGTGACTATCTGTTATGGCGTAAAAAAACTGTTTGATATAGAACGCCATTGGGTGGCTAGTCAATAACTGAGCGTCTGCCCTATGCCTACTCGGTTCACAACTGAAGATAGGAAAACGCAAGCCAATAGACCAACCAGATAAAATCATACTATATTTCACACATTCCTTTATATATACATAAAACCAGACCACACAACAAACCAATCGGAAATCTTACATTCATACAGAACTAAAGAGATAGTGGTATTGAATAGGGACAACTTATACACAACCGATTAAATGTAAGAAACAATATACTAAGAGTAAATATTCTAAACAGGAAGATAGGGTAAAAGGAACGTAACAATCATATAAATGAAATGTTTACACTCTTCTTTAATCACCCAATATAATACTGTGTATATATCCCTGTTATATATATATATATATGCTGGCTATGCTGTTCAAAAATCTATTTCCATAAACCAATAAATCTTATAATGCTTTACGCATTCATTTATTGATTGGCTTCATACTGAGGTATTATGCCCATTCTTATTTCAACTCACATCTTACATCGACCTGGCCATTAGTCAATTTATCGAAACTTACCAAACCTTTGTTCGGTAATTCATGTTAATTTCTATCACAGTTAATTAAAGTTAACGTATATTTCGAAATTTCAATAGTTGTTTTCTGTCTAGAAATCTAGGAAACCATATGATGTACCTAAATACTATTCAGTTAGTTGTAGTCTTAAAAAGGACATGTACAGGGAATAATGAAAATTGTTGTGTTACAATTAGTTATAACTGTGTTCACACTAAACACTGTATCATAAATCCTTTATAAATGTCCAATAATCTTTATATAAACTAATGAAAATTTGAATGCACAATTGACTGACTAATTTACTTATTCTTTCAATCACTTATTCACGTATTTTTAAGCTCATACAATATACATATCAAATCAATGTTATTCAATCAAATCTATAATTGAAATTTACCCTAAAGTGATTAAAACAAAATAAACTGAAAATAAGAAAATCAATGCAAAGAAATTTATTTACTTATTTATATTTACAAAATGTATAATAAAACTAATATGAGAAAATAATAACAAAATTATTAATAAAAATGACGATAGTAATAGTAATAATAATAGAGAGAGAGGGGAAGGGTGGAATTATTATATGTACATTCATTTAGATATAATGAATAGGCTTATACACATATACCCAAGTGCACGCGACAGCATGCATACAAGTTCCACAAATTAGTTTAACACAATAGAACTACTTTATATGTTGTTCTTACCATCCCACAGATATACATGTATATATGTATTTAGGGGTGTACACATGTAATAGGTAGAATTAAAGAGTAGTGGTAGTTGTGGGTAAATAACAATTAGAATGTTTTGTAAAACACTTCATGTTTGCATTATTATTATTATTATTATTATTATTATTATTATTATTATTATTATTATTACATTGTTTTTTTAAACTAACAAGGAAATACTACTCCTGAAAGACTTGAGGAGATTAGTTAATGTTCTATAGTCTACGTGTGTGCTGATATGTATGGGAGTAAGACTATATTACTTTCAAGAAACCAACACACACACAATAACAAGTATATAAATAATTTAAAATGAAGGAAATTTTGAGAAGACGACTAATTCACCGTATTTATTATTTTGGAAATGAAGATTAGTTCAGGTTGATTTACAGTTTGTTAAATATTTATACTATGAAAATCTTTCAGATTAGTGGTATCTTACTGTGGATACTACACTACACAGTTTCTTTGACAATGAGCTCAACTGACATGCAGCATATATATATATATATATATATATATATATATATATATATATATCTGTACAATATGTTCGTTGTTGATGAAACTGGACAGTTACACAGTGAATCATCTGTACACACTAGATATCCATTAATCAGTCATATTGTAAGTTTCTTGAATTAATACTAATGATATAATTAATTATTATGGCTATATCAATTTATAAGTTGAATGATCGATATCCATATTCTTCCAGTTAAATGTTGAGTTGTGATAAGTATATAGCTCAGAAATTTTAAGTTTAATTTTCCCAATTATTAAATTGAGTCGCGATGATTTATTGTAGAGATTGGTATTTTTAATTGATTGAATACGTCACAGATTGATGGTGGCAGGGTACTAATGATAACCAAGAAGCACAGGACAGATGTTTCATTCTAGTGTAAAACTCCTCACCAGTGACTAACTTCATGATGTTTCTGAAGCTTTAGGGAGAAATTGTGACTGGTGGAGTTCAGACTTATCGGGTGTGAGATAGTTATCACCAATGACAATGAACGATCGTCGCGTTATATGTCATAAATTGATGGAAGTAGAAATCCTACCATTGGATGCCTGCCCAGTTGTGCAGAGGGTTAGGCGCTAGCCAGCTTAAGGTAATTGGGAGGAAACTGGGGTTGCAACTGCTGAGGAGTTCCACTCTAGAAGGAATTGGCTATCCAGTGCTTCCTGGTTCTCTATGAGACCCTACTAACATCAATCTGTGACGCATCTAATCAATTATTGAATTAATATATTTATTTATATTCATATATATAATATATTATGAAATTTTATTTATGACTAACAAATTTAAGTATTTTTTTAGTTTGACCATTCACTACAAATTATTGTGTTATTTTACACGATGAAAACATCAGTATTTCGTCTGCTATTCACCACAGGGCTTTCAATGTTTTTCCTCAAGTTGTAATATTCGGTATTTTTCTATCACATATTACAGCATAATTTTCGGTGAACATTTCATTTCCAGTTCTAATTTCCATGAGATTTGTGTTTTCGTCATGTACACTGGGTCGTAGTGCAATGACATTTTCTTATTAGATGGCCACATTGAAATTAAGACTTTTGGAATGAAAACTTTAATAAATATTACAATTTAATATGCATCACTCATTCACTAACCGAACGGGAAAATGCCGAAAAAACTATGTGCAATACACTTATTATGCAGTGGAGACATCACGGATAAGCTAAAATATTTTATACTTAGAATAGAAAATTGCCGATTATGTTTATTCCACCAACGATGAATACCAAGTAATTATACCGTACAGTGATTTGCATAGTAAAATGTTGTGTTAAATACATGATATGAAGTTTTTTGATATAATTTCAAGTGATTTTTAAAAATTTGTTAGTATGCTGCAGGAAACATGGACAAGCTATGTATTTAGCATAATTTAGTCGATACAAGATTTAACGATAAACATTTTCTAAAGTGAAGAAGTTCCTGATTTTCAAATAAACAGGAATAATTTGGGCGATGAGTGGTTTAAGTTGCTGAATATATTTTATATACATAGCGACTTGTGGTGGACATAAGTTCTGTGCCAAGTGGCACTCACAAGGGAGGTGCACCTGCAATCTTGAAACAACTATTACTTCCTGGTAGATTCACTGATTAGTGGTTAATTTTATGTTCGTCTAGTCGTATGTGATGCTGGTCGGATTCCACCGACCAAGTTACAGTGTGACTACTGCTGTAAATGACTCGACATTGCATATATTACATCATGATTTCAAGTAGTTAAAATTAGACCTCATGAAACTCTGTATCTAGGTTTGATGCTCTTTGCTCTTGTTATCATGATGTTATCAGTCTGGAGAGAGTTAAATTAATCAAGCAAATCTGTAATTTTTAAATTAAACATCAACCTGTATAAATGCAATGAGAAGACTTACAAATGAAAATCTGTAATATTGTTTGAAACGTTTTCGTGTATAATCAGAATTGTAATACTTACAGACAAAAATAGACATTCAGACTGTTTTATGTAAACGAAGTCAATTGGCGCTAATTAAATTAATTCAATCAAATTTAAAAAAACACATCCATGTTTGATTTGATTCTGATGACTTCAGAATAAACAATAAATGTTACTGATATTTGGCAAGTCGAATTACATTATATAGCACTCATTGTTTAAAATGACTGAGTTTTATGTATTCTGTCTTCTAATCATGTGAGTAATTAAGATAACTTTAACTTCCCTCTAGTAGTCTTAAATTTCGTAAACTGCTCATCTGACTTGTCACGTCACTAATTACAATTATCCTTGAATGACTCAGTTTATTTTCAATAATATCAGTATGATTATCTAATACGAACATATAAAGCATAAAATCCTCAGTATTCAGGTCAGTCAACCACTTACAATATATCCTATATCGCTTTTCAATCTCAATAATAAATGGTTCATTATAACTTGTCGATTTCCCGTTGCATTTTAGATTATGGTTAAGCCTTAACACTATCTGTACAATTTTTGAAAGAATGAGTACTTCGTTTTCTACCAAAGATTTCCGTGGGGAGAGGATGCATATTACAATGAGCCTTGGCTTGAAGTTCATTAGCAGGCATCTAGAATTCGGAGAAAAATCGTTGATTCTAGTTTAGCGAGTCGTGGCTGGTTGGTTCTGATTAGGGCCTTCAAGGCCATTAGTAGTCTCTTAAGTTTGGCTGCAGGAATCATGTCTACCTGTATTACAATGAGTCTTGGACCAAAGTTCTTTAGTGAACCACCAGAATTCAAGGGAAAATAGTTTATTGTGGTTCTCGAAGTCGTGGTTGGTTGGTTCTAATTACGGCTTTAAGGGTCACTTCCACTGCGCAAGTTCAGCCGTATACATTGTTTACCGTGAAAAGTATATTTGCCATCAAACTAGGTACTGGTATATTGCTACAAACCATCTTCCGTATCATCTTTCAGCTGCTCTAAAGATGCTACAACAAGGCCATGTGTCAACCTACTTAGCTGCCGACGAATCCAGTATTGTGTTATCCGTTATGCATAACCCTAATATATTGGCTCGAGCACACTGATTTGTGGGAGTTAAGCTAAATTAGAGGAACAATAGCCGTAAAAGTACATGGTGCAGACTTACGTCACGTAAACAGACACGAAAATAAAAAAACACCAGTCATCCTGATAGTATTTTATATAGTTTAAACAGACCAAATTACCCAATATTGGAGAAGTTTCAGGGAACTGTGGTAAAACTTTGTGTACAACGTGACAATTCGGACTATATCTCATCTCTTGACAGATACCAGCACAAGGACATATCCTGTAGCATGATCCACACATAACAATTTTCAAACAATTAATAATAATAACAGATTTATTCTCAAGTTGCTTTTTGTACCTTAGAGCTTACCAGGCGTGATCAGAATGATATGGGTTTATTTGCATGCAAGGATTTTGATTGAGTCATCGATAGGGGATTCACGACATATGAAGGTATTAATTGAAAACAAGGCCAACGACATTCAAATTCACAGCACTAGGGCGCCAGAGGCAGGACTTATATTACAGTGCACTTTTAACAAACGACCAGGCGCTTTTAGTCTCTGGAGATATGATGTCAAGAGACTGCTAGGTGCAAACAGGATGGATCATACAAAATATCCAGACACAGGATAAGGCCAAAAGTATTTGGAACTCGGATAAGTGAGCCAACCGAGCACATATATGGGTATACTTCCGTAGTGGTGGAATTTGTGTATGTTGATTTTGGACGGTGAGTTATTGATGCATTAAATACGTTGATAACCAGAAATTTGCACAACCAGTCCCTTTACTTTGGCCGACAACGGAGGGAGTTACAAACTGTCTTGTTAAGAGTCTTCCCTTATACGTTCTTAAAAAGTTTAACGTTTCTCACTGTGCTTTTTTGCTTCTACATGATTGTTACACTCTTTTGTTTAGATGCATTCTGTTATCATTTAATCTCTTAGCAGCATTCTTAATTCTCTTAGTAAATATTACGTAAGTTGTCGCCTTTATAATCACGCGTATTAAATCTTTCGCCAGCCCACGTTTGTAATGGACGCTAAATAAATTCCAATTTAAAACAAAGTTTATTATCTCAGTATCTCTGTGCATCATTATATGATTAGTTTATTTGTAACGGTTAAACACTTTTTACTATCTGATATATTACTGTTGATCTTACCTGTAAAAATGGCTCGCTCCTGATATTTTGGAAAAAAATTATTATTATTATATTAATAATTTTAAACACTGAACATGTTATTAACGTCATCTATGACCGTTCTGCCAAAAACTCGCACTGAAATTCATACACATGTCCGACTAGTAATGTTTTTATATGACATACGCAGTGGGGTCTAGGATTTGGGTTAATGTTTCGCCAGCTGACGCCTTGATAACACGGTAGCATGGTTTGAGAAAAAAAAACGGTTGTCTACCATTCTTTGCAGTAGCATATCGTTGACGCTTGATAGTGTATTTCAAGTCGAGCACACACTTGGAGAGTAAGCATTCTTTTACCTACGTGCTTACTTGTTGATAAGCAGTTTTGCTTGAGTCACCTTTAGAATCGAAGTAACTATCAAGAGTTTACTAAACTTATTGAGATATTCTAGGGTATTAGACGCCGAGGTGACGTATACTGGCGATTCAACTCTACGCCACTTAATCGGGATGAGGCAGCAAACTGTACATTTGTAGACATTCATTGAAGCCACACTATCCGAAGACTTCTGAGTCTAACCTACTGTAACCGTCATAGCCAGGCTTATCTGTTCTGTAAATACGTGCTACATAAGGGAGTCTTATTATGTAAAGTGCATTTAGGAAGATGGAAGAAAGTCACACAGAAGTAGTTATCACTATACAGCACGAAACTCCGTTTCCACTCCGAATCTCGATAAGGCGTATGAACTATTTCGGTTTAAATGAGTTGAGTATATTTATTTGACCTAGTGACCAATACGAGCTGTATAACCATACTAAGGATTGGTGTCAGTCAGTTGCAACGTAGAACTTGGTACGTGCATACATTAGTTCATGTTGTCATACATCAATTAGCAGATGGAGATTGAATTGTCGGACCAAATCCCAGAGTAGTGAAGGTAGTAACAGAGTTAGTATTAATGGTAAGGGCTAGAGATCAACGATAATATTTAGGAAAACATGATTCAGTAAAAGGAAAATTACGACGAATTCAGAGACTTAGAATTTGGAGAAAGTCAAGGAGTAGATACACCTTTGCGATTACGAACGGTTTTTAACCATGTCACCCAATGTCTCTAACTATTGGTTACCTTCATCACGCGGACCCCAACCAAGTAGTCTACACCTATTAACATGGCTCAGCCCAATTGTCAACGACTTCATGGACTGGTGCCATGTTTTAGTTTTCACCCTGCTAGTTTTTTCAGCCTACTCCTACACCAGTTAGCATTACTCGTTGAGGTAGGCGGTGGTCTCGCATATATAACACATGTCCTAATCACCTCAGCTGATGAAGATCCACTACATTATCAGTCGATTTACCATATTTACTTAGTATTCTATTCCCAACCCACGTACTGCATACTTGATGGTCCCGTAAAACACGAACAATGTTTCGAAGACATCTATGATCGAATACTCGATTTCAATGAATATCCTCTTTCCTCAACGACCATGTTTCACATCCATAAAGTAAAACGGATCGGACTGTTGCTCAGTAAACACGTTCTTTGGTCGGTAGACTGATATCTTGCCTATGCCACAAGTGACGCAAATAAGCAAAAGCCGATAGAGCCTTGTGTATACTAGCCGAGATTTCATTAGAAATTAGACCATCAGGATAGATGAGACTACCAAGATAAGTTAGGCGGTCAACATACCCAATTATTTCGCTCCTTATCACTGATTTCTGCACAAACAAGCCGCTCCTAAAGCAACATCCTGCACTTATAGGGGATGAATAGCATTTCAAATATGCTCACATTGATGCTTAAGGTGATCAGAAGAAGCCGGATCTTCACTCAATAGAACTATCTCATCTGCATATTTTAAGCTAACAAGTGTATTCCATGGAAGGTCAACCCCTGAGAAGTCAAACGACGAAAATGTTAACTCTAAAAGCACGTCAGTAACAAAATTAAGTAAAGATGGAGAAAGTGTACAACCTAAGCGAACACTACTTGAAGTAATTAATCCCAAGGACAAATCGCCGTAAGCTCTGACTCGACCAGTAGTATTCAAGGAGAGAATCTGCATAACGAAAACATACTCCTTGGTACATCTTTTAATGGCAAATATGTTCAGATAACCTCATGATGAATAAACGCCGCCATAAGGTATAGGGATACAGCCAATGATGGACGTCTAAAGGTGCACCTATATTCTAGGAACCTGTCGAAGTGTCGATATTTGGTCAATACAATCACGTCCAAGTTTCGAAACCACCTTGGTATTCTCGATTTGCACTTCACAAGCTTTAGTTAGGTGATAAAATATAATTAAAGCTAATATTTTAGACACTATATCCGTTAAACTGACTCCTCAGTAATTGTCACACAAAGACTCCTGTCCTTTCTTATAGACCAGTCACATGGGATTACGTCCAGTCTAAATCTCAGTTAATCTCGTTGCTAAAACTGGGCCACCATCCCTGAATATCTCAGGGGTTAATCCATCAGGTTCTGCAGCCCACCACCGCTACATATTGCCTAGACTTTTCAACATAAGATCTGGGGAGGAGGCTGGTATCAGTTTGCCAATCAAATTGCTTAGGGATGTTGGGTAACTAAGGTGTTACTGAAGGTCAGTTGAACTGTTTTTTGAAGTGTTCAGTTCATTAGTCCAATCTTCTGAACTGAGAATGAATAATAGTCCCGTCTTTACTCCAGATATTTTTACTAACAGCCGGCTCTCTGACACTCGATTCCTTGATAAATCTGAACAGCTGTCTACCGTCACCTCTTTCATCTTTTACTTTCGCTACCCAGCACTGATTGCGATCGTTGCGTAGGCCTCTAACCAGCCTATATTTGAGTTGTCTCCGCTCCTTATCGTGTTCCGAGTCAAATGGGATGAGTTGCCGAGAGTCTAATAGTTCAGTAGATGCAGAAAAAATCCACTGATTTTTAGTAATCCTTTAGTTTACCTTACTGATAGATATTACTGCTGTCTCAACAGCTTTGTGGGTATCATTCCAAGCCACCTCAGGGTTGGTATCGCTTACATAATTGACAGATTGGTCTTCTAGTTGTTCCTCAAATATATTCTTGGCTTTTTTTATCATTAGGTTGAAATACGAAGGGGTTCCTTGTAGTATATCTTTTACGTCCAGTGAAACGCAGACTAATACGCGCTCGTACTAGAGCATGATCTGAATTAAACAAAGCCCAAAACGCAGCTTGGAGATCTTTCTTAAAAAAAAACACATGCTCACTAAAAGCACCATGCCAGGGGAGAACATGCAATGATGAAACTTTCACCTAAGTCCATTACAAACAAATCAAGTCAGCGGTAAATCCATAACGTACTTCACTGATTCCAAACCAACATATATGGGTTGATTGGTTGTGAAAAAACCGTCTGTTAATTGACCACTTTATTACGATTACAAAGCCTAATCATAGAATTTAATTGACTGATAGAGGATAGGGATGTCTACTATAACATTTCACAGACTTATCAAACATTTTCCGAATACTGGAAGTCTCTTTTACTTACAAATAAGCAACTAATCTGCAACGACGTCAACCTATTATTCCAAACCTAAGGTTGTCTCACCCATGCGTACATGAAACTGCCTATCTCTGAATCCAATATATTCCTGGATAATCTAAGAGACACCCGGCTTCCCAGCAGCAGCAGCAGCAACGTAGAACCGGGAACAAACGCCTGTAGGTTCAAGTTGCCATACCACACTAGCACTACGAGATTATTGAGGTAACGTATAGACAGAATACAAGACAGAAGAGTAAGTAAAGATGTCCAGAAAATAACAATAGAATTCAAGATCTAGATGAGGTTAAAGAGTGAATACACTTGCGCCACTGTGATCGATTCTGAGCCATATCGCCTAGTGTCTCCAGCCATTTGTTGCGATCATCACGCGGACCCCAACCAGGTAGTCTACATCTACCTACATGGCTTAGACCAATAGTCAAGGACTTCATGGACTGACGCCATGTTTTAGTTTGGCCGCCCCTAACCTTCTTCCATCCTACTTCAGCCCTAGCCAACATCGCGCGACGAGGTAGACGGTGGTCGGGCATGCGCAACACATGTCCCAGCCATCTCAGTCGATGAAGGTTAATGACCTCTTCGACTGATTTACCGTGTTTCCCAGCATTTCCTGATTTCCCAGAATAGAAACTAGTCGAATCTTCAGAAGTAATAAATTGAATAACAATATATATCTGTCTTATATTAACAGGAAAATACTTTTAAGAAGCTAATATCATATTTTGTCTAAGTCATCAATTATAAATGTATTGAAATATTCCTTGATTCTTTGTAACGAATAACCTTTTACATCTTCAGAAAAAAATGACATATTCACTGAGTCCACTAGAATTTGAAAATGTTGTTGTTTATCTAAACCGCAACGTTCAGCAGACAATTGAAGTTCCCCTGATAGTGTACAATTAAATAAACCTTTATCATCAGTCTATAAGATAAATGAAAATAGAAAATAATGAAGACTGTGATAAGGTTTCTTTTTAAATATTAATACGTTACGGAAAGAAATATATTAAAACGACATAATAACTATAGCCATTAGAACTTATACATTCTAATTTCTGATTTGTAAAACTGAAATGCTAAAGCACTGTCACAATTCAAGATATTTTGTATACATTAAGTAGGAAATGACTACTCTAATTCTATAACGTTGTGGATTACAATATTACATCACACCCACTGGATATGCTAGTAGATAACTGGTCCCAGTAACACAGGGAATAGTGTGTTAGGCACTTCAATTCTATATTTTGGAAGAAACATTCAATTAAATCCAATGGCATTAAAGTGTGATTGTCTAGTGGTCAAAACACAGTTCAAATGTCACCCCACGAAATGTTACCGGCAACAGAGATATATCTCAAAGTCATGCACAGGATAAAACGTCTAAAACGAGTAATATACTTAGGATAATGAAACTCAAAAAAGAATATATATATATATATATATATATATATAATATATATATATATATTGACACACACAAGCATACAATTACTCGCCTAAAGTAAGAACTTAATGGAAATCATTGCTATTAAAAAACAGGCTATTACACCAATTAACAATTACAAATTTGATAACATCCTAGTAATGTGTGACTACTAAACAAATGCAGGCAACAGTAAATTATGTCAAGAACAGTAAAAATCAACAGCAATTCAAGAAAAGAATAACCATTCGTTTATAGTAACGTTTCAACTCGATTAGTTTATCCAATCATGATACCGAATACTAAGTCTACTTGGAGGGACTTCTGAGACCCAAGTAGTTCAAGATTGGACCGACGATACCAATAACTCCATCATTTGGCTGAATGAGAATTTGAGTCTTAAACTTACTAATACTATAAATACAAAATGCAATCGTAAAACACTTATATATGATTATAAAAACCAAACGAGGAAGTGTGTGAAGATAAACAAATGACTAAGAGACTGTATACATTTGCTTTGTAATGTAATGCATAATGCAACTGTATAAAAATAAACAAACGGATATATAGTTACTCTGAAATTTGAAAATAAAAATTATTCTGTTAAGTTTACTTTTTCGTAGTTTTCTACTTTTAAAGCGCAACGTCCGTAAGCAGAAACAATGAACATACACCAAAGGACGGTGTTGAACGTTTGTTCAGAGTGAATGCTGGAATCTTTCAATGAGCTTAATCTGCTTTTATCAACGACTGATTATAATTTATCTTCTAGAAAAAGCTACAAAGATCAACTGAATATAAACTATGATTGTTTCGACCTTAGTTACCGTACTAACGTTTCATTCAGTATTTAACCATAAAACTAACCATTTATGATTGATTAGAATATTTTAATATGATACAGCTTATATATCTAAGAAAATATCAAATTTCTCATACAATCTGTAAACTTTTTGCAGGAGCAACATTAAGCACCTACGTCCTAGCTAATTAGCTCCGACATTACATAACTAACTAGAAGTACAACAATAAAATGCTCAATAGTCGAATAATTTAAAAGGAAAGATTGGAGAGGAAACCAACTGACAAACAAATATTCGTTTTAGATCTTAAAAACATGTTGTGAATTAACACTTGGTGATTTGAATGAGGTTTAGAGATTGCTAAATGAGAAGATATAACATTGATCAAGTAATAGCGCGGCACAAAACACGATTAGTGATGCAGACTCCCAAATGAATACAAACTGAAGTCAGATAGAACATTAGTTGAGAATTAACATAACTAAACGTCAAAAAGGATTAAAGGGAATCAGCCTCATACATAACCCATTCTTCAATAAGTTAAGAGTTTGCTGTTTTACCCAACTCAATAAGCTAACAGGAATATATTAAATAAGTAGAATGGAAATGAAAATAACTGACTTACGCAAATACAAATAGGATGTTTCTTTTCCATCCAATAATTTATATGATGAGATTCATAATTTTCAACAGTTTTTGATTTGATATTTGACGTCAGACATAGTTCTACTTGAGAGAATGAATATTTGGGAAAATATATTTAAGTGATAGAGTAACCAAGATGCCAGTTGACTCATTCAATACAAAATATTTGTATTCTGTTACAAGTAATAAATCAGCGTCAAATACTCAAGAGGGAGTATTACAGTGACCACAATGATTACAACTCTATGATTGGCTATTAGATAATATAAGTTAAGACAAACAATTCATATCATATTGTGGAAAATATGACTTATGGTAGCTGAAAGGAGCTACTCCTGATGTCATATGTACATGTTCACTAATTTTTGTGGTTTAAAAGTCAGAAATGCCAGAAGGGTAAACTATGTTAGTCTACTGTTCTGGTGGTCACCCTAACGAATTATAAATGTCCAATGGTATAAAAGAAAATATTTTAAGCCATACTTAATGTATAATCAGTTTTAGAAATTATTTGGCAATCGGCCAATTAGCAATGCAGTTGTTTCATACCTAAAGGTATTTTTGAATTCAAAACGATTCCCCTTGCTAAAACAGCATTCTCATCTAAATTGGTCAAAAATGTTCCATGCCCTAATCGATCGGGTAAATAAAGGTTAAGAAATTTATACCAATCTTCACTTTGATTTGCTACTTCAGCTATGTGCACAGTTGTCTTAAAACCATATGAATGGGCTGTATTGAGAAGTGGAACGAAGTCACATAGATTCCCTACCTAAAAAAATTCAATAAGTCGAAATAACTGCCAGTTACCATATATCTAAAAAAATTCTTTTAATAAGTTAAAACGAATTTGCAAATTATACCAGTAAAACATTTTTAAATTGACATCCGTGAGAACTGTCCAATTTGTTTGGTCAATAAAATATCCACAGAAATGCAAAAAACACTTCTGCTTCCAGTTTACATTTAGTCACATAAAACATTAGTATTTATATTCATATACCGATAACTATAAACAATCCTTGTTTAACTACTGTATAATTCAGAAGTAAACTTACTGTGCTACCTTAACTCCGATAATAATAACATTTAAATAACTAACTGCATACAAACTGTCAATACCAACAATAACAAACTAGATAAAAATTATTCTACATTTCAAAGTGTAAAAACTTACCAAAGCCCGGTAATCATACTATAATCCTCTCATATATTAAATAACTGTTAAAACTAATTAATAAAGAGAATATGAACACGAAGTTGATCAACAAATTAGACCGACAAGTTATATATTTACTACCATAATGAATTAAAGCCGTAAAAAGCTAGGATGTTCTTGGATATTTTCGTTTGTTTATACACTATTCTCAGTTATTTTCTGCTTTTATCATTGGCTCAGTTAGCCAGGACGGCTTCAAACAACATACTAGTTGTATTGACTGGTAATACTACACGATTACTAAAACAGAAGTACATGGACTTGGTTTCGAACATGTGAATTAGTGGTTGAAAATCTAAAATATTAGACACTAAATCACATTTGCTAAACACATTAATCGAAAGTGTATGCATGGAAATGAGGTTAAAAACTTTAGTCTTCGCAACTTACCTTATTAAAATTCAGCTGCAATCACATGCGCATTTGAAAACTTTATTTGTTCGTATGCAGCTAGTTACATTGGCGGTACAAAACCAATGATCCCTAAATGTATCTCAACATTAACCGATCTGGATTTTAAAAAGAGAATACGAGTCCATAGCCAGTTAAGAAGAACAGGATCATTTTATCGATCCAGGTTATGTTATCACACCAGAATCTTCTTTTAGTATCATTCAAGTCGTCGAATAACAGAACTCAAAAGAAGAATACATTTCAAAAGTGTGCACTGCAGAAACATTGGTAATTTAGCAGCTCAAGCCATAAGCCTGTGTGCTGAACCAATGCGTGTCATGGTTACCATGATCGTGACATCACCTTTTCCCTTGCTTTATACGAAGCTATGACACAGAAATCTCAATATTAACAACTGTTTTACGAAAAACTCCGTTGTATCAAATGCAACTTAAGTGACTTAAAAATAATCTGCATTAAACATACTAAAACCAAATAAGTAATCCAGTTGATTTCAAACAGGTTTTCTACGTCAAGTCATCGGGAAAGGAAAAATCTAATGTGAGATAATGCTATTCAGAACATCGCTGAGATTTTCAGAAATAAACTTACCAGTGGGTTCCCACTGAGGTCAATACCTGAAATTAGTCCGCTGGAATAGTATTCTTTTGCTAACTCCAAGGTGATTAACGCCTCATCAACACTCTTAGATCTATCGAAGGATAATAATAATGTCACATATATTCTTTTATCAAGCACACTTGGTGAATTCTGTATTCCTTTGATTACTGAATTTAAGTAAGAACGATGAGTTGGGAGTGGTCGTAATGTAGTCCTTAATTCCAAAAGAATGACATTTTCCTGGCAAAAATCTTCAATAACGGAAGATGTAGCCTACAATTTAATGCAAATTATTGCATAGTAACTATCGTGAAGCTTTAGTATTCTTGAGAAAATTTGTATCGAACACAGAAAGAGTAAATAAATGATTGAAGAGCAAGGAACACTAAGACAAAACAGATGATGCAGACGGCATTAGGAGGGAAAGTAAAAACAAATTTCTTAACAGACCAATTAGCATATGCATTAGATCTTACCTGTTTTCTATTGCAACATCACTTTTTAACAAAGAATGCGATAAAAACAACCCTTATAAGCATATGAGAGCAGTTGTATTTAAAAACAGTTTCAGTACAAACACACATTAATACTCATTAGCCGTATCAGTAGACAAACTTAAACTATTCTAAATACTTAGCAGTGTAAATATGTGCTAATTAATCTAGAATCTTCAATAGAAAAACTATCGAATTTCGACAACTTATAGCATACTCAATCGTTTTCATCAAAAGAGCTTTTGTAACGAGTCATCATTTGGTTTGCGTGAAACCCATTCATATTACTTCTACTAAGACAGATTCATTATCTTTGGTCTTAGAGGCTCCCGACAACCTGAAGTATCAGTCCTTCTTAGCACAGAGAGTACCGTTTTAAGTCATTATACACAACCATCGTTTGGTAAGACAGTTATAGACTCCGTTGCTTTATTAAAAATTTTATGATTTATCAGACATTAAATTAAATTTGCAAAATAGAACAAAAATTTTAAAGTTCACAAGATTAATATATCTTGTGCCACTTCAGAGACCTAAGAACGTCATATAGCAGGCTGTCCACGACTGTTTAAAAATACCGTTTAAGAACTGACAGCAAAATATGGAAACGTAGAAACTCTTCGAAGGATTTAGTGCTCAGGTGTTCATAAGTGTGTGAAGAACTATACTTTCCTGATATATATATATATATATATATATATATATATATATATATATACCCAAAAAATATGCTAAATTTGCGTTACTGGTTTTGTCGATCAACGACATATCGCTTGAGTAGTGATCCGTTTTATACATAACCATCTAATAAAAATGCATACTATTGATCTTAGGTTTATTAAACGTAAATGAACTTCTTAATGAAAGATTCCATACTCTTTGTAAAATCTCCGGTGTGTGAATTGATTTGTGAATCTTTCGGAAAGAGTCAAAACACCTACATAAAAATAATAAAAATGAGCGGAATTACAATTACTTATCAAGGTCCCCTTCCAATGATCCGAAACCAAAACTTGGATCAGTATATTGTAAACTTTGGTGGGCAATAGACTCACGTCTCAAAAACTCCATACTAACACTACCAGAAAGATGGGCATGAAGTTCCTAATTTTTAAAAATATGAAATAAACTTTACGTACAACTTTCGGTAGATTGTAATAAAAGCTATTCATTCTGATAGTGCTGTAAGCTCGGCTAAATTGGTGTTATTCACAAGCATTCGGTCAGCAACAGAAGGGAGCAATCTTGGGAGCAGAGGTGAACAGTCTACAAAGTAAAAAAAGCCCAGTAAGATCATCTAAAATCACTCGTGTGTAGAATATAAACTGGCGCTCGAGTGCCTTACAATGCACTTGAGTAATCCTGAGAATGACCTTTAACTGGTCTGCGTTACACCTAATGTTGTCATGTAAACTTAATGTAGCGTTCACTAGACTTTTACATTTTCCATTCATTTGATGCACAGGTAATACTTATTACAATGAGGCATCTAATGAATTTCCTTTTTTAAACCCATTTGCTTACGTTTACGTCTAATATCAAGTTTTTTTCTAAATACACTACAGTTGGCATGTCATTTTGTGGTAAGCCACTTCATGTAAGCTTATGATGACCTTCATCTGGTTATAGTCAAACCCCTAGTAAGTTTCTATCATTTGACAAGTCCGTTAATGCATATTATATCGAGTTGTCTGAATTATTAATAGTATATTTATGATGCGTTGTCCCAGGTCTTCAATAGATTCTTGGTATCTAGAGGTAGATTTTTCCATTGTAAGTACGCGTTAGGAGCTTTTAAATGCAATATTAATGGTTGCTTAGCCAGTAGAATATTTTTACCCTATAAAAGACTCTATATATACATGTTTCTTCGGGGTTGTTGTTCATAACATTTTTGGCATATATTTCGACTTTCTAGGACCAAAGGTATAAGTTTCAAAAAATTAATTAGTTTAGAGACGTAAGATTCCAGCTGGATTGTTAGACCACTCGCATTTTTATGCAACACGGAACGAATTTACCACCTTTATTCATCATGTTAATTAGTATAATAAAAGAAGGTGATATTAACCCAGCGAAAAAGTTTCATGAGAATAAACTGCGGTTGCTTGACAACACATGTAAGGTTTGAATAGAGCTAGTTAGAAACGTGGATCCAGCATTCAAGAGTACCCTCTGTAACAAATCGATACATCATGCTTGCGATGAAACGATACCTAGGGGGATACTTTAATTTCATGTTGGACAACCCCGGCCAGTAGTTCTGGTACATGTGCTCTGTATACAGGCCCAAATCTCACAGATTGCTGAGTGCCAGGAACACTAGCTTACTAACCAAGGTCATAAAAAGAACCCGAGCAGAAGAAGAAATTCCCATCAGAGCGCCGACTGATCTCAAAGGTAACAAAGTCTTCAGAGGCGCTTCGCTGATTCTTTTGAATGTTGCAGTTCCTACCAGCAATCTGATGGAAAGCCGTGATAACTTCGATAAGCAGCAAAGGCACGAGTTGTACAAACCTCTTGGGCCAGAAATTACCCCCGTGTGACCCTGCAAGCTCTATAAGAAAGGCCTGGCTGACCCCGTCCCATACAAGTTTCATTTAACACATCCGAAGAGGCGATGATATTGCACTGTTACCAGAGAGTTTTGGTTCCGCAAGTCATACTTATGTTTTCCAGCAAATGTCAAGGCAGTACAATCTGTTATAATTTCTTTATGAAGTGACCTAGCATTAATTGAGACGACGAGCAACTGTGACCTTTCGTGATGTGTAAGGTCCTGCAACAGAACACGTGTTTTGAACGAGTTGGGTGTCATAGCATTAATTGAGATGAATGACTTTGAACTGTCTTCGGGTTGGGTACCTGATGTTTTAATCGATACGGCCAGCCGGTTTATTGACAGGTTGGCTGATGTTTGTGTCGCCGAGTGGATCTTTGATGATGTATCTTGGGTTGTCTCGTCTGTCAAAGCTGCGTCTGGAGTAGTAAGGTAGTTGCAAGCAGTGGAAGTAGTTTTATATTATTTGAGGTAAATCCTAGTGTGGATGAGGTTGCCGGTTGGGGAACCGGCGTGATTGCAAAAAAATGGTTCTGTTTCATACGGTTTCTTTGGCCGGCCAAACAAATTTCAGGTATGTGTGGGGCAGACCCAAGAATGCCCTCACACCTGCGAGGACAGTTTATCAATGTTGTATAGTCGAATTTATGTATATTTTGTGTTATAGAGGTTTTTCTGGAGGGTGCGTTTTCTTTACTTGTCTATGGATGTTGTGATGATATTTGGGAAGCCTGTGGCTTACCATTTATTGTTTGCCCTTCAGGCTGAATAAAGTGTTCGATACTAAAATCGTCGTCAGATGTCTGGGTTAGTGGCTTAGTATAAGTGTTGTAGCTAATGTCTGGGGGCAACTCATTGCTTATTGTTTCCAATGAATCCAAGTCAACTGCTTGGGTGTTTAGTGTGTAGCTACTATTATTATTTTTAATGTTTCTTGCAGCATCCCAGCTATTAGTAGTTTTATCTGGAGAGCGTAAAAGTGGTGTTACTGAGCTCATCTTGAGTTTCCTGCCAACATTATTACGCAGAGTGCTGCTTTTTAGAACTGGTAAATCCAAGTCAATAACGTGGGTACTAGGCGTATTGTTGATATCTTCCTCAATAGCTTTTACAGTATTTCGACTTTTAATGGGTACAACCGATGCTTTTGAGGAATGTGGTTTTATAATCTTCTTGTCAAGTAAACTTTTTAAGCTATCGATGTTAGATTTATCGTGACGCTTGAATAATAGATGTTTCTTGCTGGACTTGCCCGACATACGTTGACAGGGAGTCCTATCTGGTACTAACTTTATGTTTTTGAACACAGGGTCTAGTCGAATCATACTGGATAAATTTAGAAATTCTTTTGCTTCCGTTGGTGTTTTGAATCTGAATAGTACCGGTGTACTTAGGTCATGGGAACCTTTATTCAGCCTTCTACATGAGCATGGGGCATTAGTCATATTGCTAGCTTTAAGAAGGTTACATTTCATAGTTTCTAGAAGACAGGCATCGGAAACGTTTAAGATTATAACATTGTTAGAGCGTTTAATGCGTTCAAAGATTTCGGAGGTTACATAGTCGGTGATATTGTTCATTACATTGAGATGATATGATGTTTCAGTATTATCTGGATTGATGAGGCATTTGAAAGGGCTGAGAATCTTAAGGTTATCATAAAGGCCTTTCAAGTCGTCACTGTGCTTGCAATGACCTGCGTCTGGTCTAGTTAGGAAAGACTTCATCACGTCTTCGACGATGACGATGGGAACATGTTCGTTAGGTTCTATTTGACTTACATCGTGTGGGACGCTGGAATTTTTAGTTGTGGATCGGTGGGGGGTATAGGACCGAAGCCTTTTTCTGCGTTTTGCCGGACGCTTGGAGCTAGATGTTGGTAAGATTTCTGTAGACATTATAACCAGTCAGGTTTTACAAGGGATGCGATTAGATAATAATATGAGTGGATATACTTTTATTTTATGGCAAATGTGGAACGGAAAACAAATAATAAGCAAATGTACGAGTTAAGCACAGTAACTCACCGAATTGAATCAATAAATCCAAGAAAGAGACAATGTGTGTGATTTATTGGAATGATGGATAATGTTTCGTTTTGAAATTTTAGTAAATAGAATCAGTCACTATATGTGCGACAATGATTATGTGGTTAGTGGGTGTATACAGCATACTTGCGATTGTATTTAATAAATCTGAGAGGTGATGTGTGCTTCAAGTAATCTACGACAGTGAACATCCGTGAACTACTTCGTCCTGCCCACCCCTAATCAAGTGCATAAAATTCAGAAAATGTTAGGATCTAACTAATTTTATTTATTTATTTATTTATTATTTATTTTATTTATTACAGAAATCACGCCAGTTTACAGGCATGGTCATTATGATACAGAAAGTTTAACTCTTTTACAATAGAACACAAAGTTTTTGCGAAATGAATGCTTGACTAATAATACAATTTACAAGACAAGCTGGAAGATACATTTCATTCTTGAGTTTTCAGGAATGTATTAGTAGAGAACACTTATTAATATATGTAATCAATTCAAAAAAGTAGTGTCAAAGACGCGACACAAGGAAGATTTAGATACCACACAGTTGTTTGAAATAGTCTATTGTGGCGTCAAGTACGAACATGTCCTTGTGTGGGACGGCACCTTGTAGATGGACGATGGAGATTGGAGGTAACACATTAAAGCATCATGAGCAGATCACTAAGATGCAATTTCCTTTTTAGCGTGGACTTTGGGTTATATTTTCAGCGTGCCACGATAGTTGGGAACTGAAAAGATAAAGAAAAGGAACAAGCGAAAACGCGAGAGGGCACAGAATCAGTTAAGTACATCTGATTATAGTGAGACCTAAAGTGTACATATTGGATTAACTAAATCTCATTTGTTACTCGACTTTTTTATTCTGGGAAACGTCAACTGATACTAGAGATAACTATGGTAAATTTCAGATCTACTTTATCCTATAAGATAAAGTATGGGGGAATAAAGACATACTACATCACCTCTAAGAAGTGCATAGACATTACGAGTTTCCAAAGCACTCTCTTCTAGGTAGAAACGTTCTATTGCCTGTAGGTGAATAATTAAAAAGTTTTCAAAGTCTACAAGTGCTTTTTATTGTTTAGTCGAATTATAAGTAGAATTAAATGCCAGGAGGTCCATTGATAAATGTACCATAGTCTATATAAGTTGTGTTAAGTAAGTTACAGATGCCGGCATTGTCCAAGTGTAGGTTTATTGCCAATCTAAACTGTGACAATGAGTTAGATTGTCGTATGCTTTCTGGTAACCGGTTCCAAAGGTTAGCATAACGTGCAACAAAGAAGGAGGATTTTAGCTTACTAGTGGCTCTCTGCACTGTTACCAGAGAGTTTTGGTTCCGCAAGTCATACTTATGTTTTCCAGCAAATGTCAAGGCAGTACAATCTGTTATAATATCTTTATGAAGAATTTTATAGAGTATAGTAAGATTAAGTTTAATCCTTCTGACCCATAAAGGGTCTAACTTCCAAGCACAGCATCTAGCATCATAGGGTTGGCCAGGGGTTAATAGTCTAGTAAGATGCCGTTGAACTTTCTCTATTTTTTGCCGATCTAGTGAACGCATGCAACTATATATAATTGGGCAGTACTCAAGTAGAGGTCTAACACAAGTTTTATAAAGAATAACTTTAGATTCGCTAAGACGATAGTTACGATGAATAAAACCAATAAGTCTACGGGCTTTAGAGACCTGTGATGAAGCATGCTCGGTAAAGGATAGACTTTTTGAATACCTTACTCCTAAATCACGGACGTCATTTAGATGACGAAATTCATGTTCGTTAAGGTGTAGGTTAATCTCGGGGTTAGATTCTCCGAAACATAGGTACCCTGACTTTTGTGTGTTAAGGGGAAGAAACCATTTATCACACCATTTGCTTAGTTTATTGAGATCTCTCTGTATTATGTCGTTAATATTTCGACCTTCATCTGGGTTGAATGTATAGACAACTTTGAGGTCGTCCGCAAACATAAAGGTCTTACCCTCTTGAAAACAGTGGCATATGTCATTAACATACATAATAAATAACAATGGTCCAATGACTGAACCCTGGAAGACACCACTGGTGATATTTTGAGGACGTGAGAGATATCGTCCTATTTTCACTAATTGAATGCGATCTTTCAAAAACGAAGCTAACCAATCATGCAATTTGCCCGTTATCCCGAAAGCTTGTAATTTATATAAGAGAGATGAGTGATGTACTTTGTCAAACGCTTTAGTGAAGTCAAAGTATAGGGTAACAATTAATTTTCCATCATCTCTATTGTTTATTATATAGTTGAAGTATTCTAGGTGGCAAGTTATGCAGGATTTCTTAGACACGAAGCCGTGCTGGGAAGATTTAATTAGCTTGTGCTTAACGATGTGAGTGTAAATCTCCTCTTTTATAACTTTCTCCATGACTCTAGATAAAACGGAAGAGTGATTAATTGGACGGTAATTTTCAATGCTAAGTCTGGTGCCTTTTTTGAAGTGAGGGATTATATACGTGGTTTTCCAGGAACTAGGAAAAATTCCATCTTCCAAGGAGAGATTAAATATTTTTGTGAGCAGTATTGGGAAGGCTGAGCTACCATATTTAATCAAATTAACCGGTATTCCATCCTCCCCGCTATTAAATGAAGGTTTTAGTGATCTTATAGCATTTCTAACATTAGTAACTGTAAACTTCATGCCAGTTAATTTATGCTGGTTAAAGTTGCTGATCATCCCTATAAGTGGACTGTTTTTAGTAAAAGAGTGTGCAAATGATTCACTAAACGCTTCGCAGATCTCCATAGGGTTACTAGTTATTTTATTTTTGATTTTGAGAGTAGTAGGAAGACTGGACTGGGCATAAAGTTTCTTTCTGAGGGTGGCTGCTAAATAGGCTATTTTGTCAGGTAATTTCAGAAGCATTTTTTCGGCTTCTAGTTCTCTCGTTTTTCTGTAGTTTGCTATATTTGTGAATACTGAATGGATACTGGAAATTACGGAAAAGTCATGCTGAACGAATAATCTCTTTCGTAACTTCCGTAGTTTGTTTTTAAATTTAACAGGGATGTATTCACTATTTGGGATGTGCGGTTTAATCACTTTAAAAGGTGCAACACTGTCAAGACATAAATTTATATTATGGTAAAAAGCATCTAGTGAGTTATTAACTTCGTAAGAGGAGAAAAATATATCCCAATTAAGATCATGTAGTAATTTCTCGGTATTAGACCAGTTAATTTGAGCATAGTTTCTACGAGAATCAAGAGGATCGTTTGTTTTACTCTTAGTACATGAACATTCATTGACAATTAACTGGCAAATGACAACTTTGTGGTCGCTGCCAGGAAATTCAAGACTAGTACTGACTGAGTAGTTTGGGGCATTTTGTAAGAAGATTAAGTCTAATAAGTTGGACTTTCGTGTAGCTTTACGTACTACTTGAGGCTCTTCATGTTCGGTAGGAAGTCAAGCATGTCCTACGTGAACATATCTGATGCCGTGAAAGGAGGCCCAAATTACCAAGGCAGAGATCAGCCGAAAATGTGGCTCTCACACTTGTTTCAGTGACCTAGGAAATACAACCCTAATTGCTGAGTAATCCTTCCAAAAATAACCGACTACAGTAACGAGCAGCCATACAAAGTAAAGCACACTCAGGCCAATTTCCCTGGGAGAGGCCATCACTTCCCTACAAACGAGACTGATGACACTGAACCACAGGTAATAACCTAACCGAAAGAGGACACAACAGCCAGGCAATTGGTCGGCAGTCTATACAGTAACGTGGGGGTGCCTAAAAGGCAAGATAATGGAACTCAGACACTTATGCACACCCTCTTAACCGAGAATAGTTATACTCACTGAAATATGGCTCTCACCCGAAATCCCAGATGATGAGGCAAACATCCAATACATGGCTCTGCTGAGATAAAACAGGGAACATAGAGTGGGTTACCAGTAGTAGACACCTAAAATCAGGTACGTTGTAGTAAAAAACGAGAAAAAAGAAGACTGGTTTGGAACTGATTATTTCGATATAACTAATTAAAGTCGTCCTTTCTTTCTATTTCATTATCTGTGTCACCGTCTTCGCGAGTTTATGATCTTCTCTCCTATGGAATTGGTCTCCTCTAAGCGACTTACTTCAGACGCTAGCTAGGAACGTAATAAATGCACCAACAACTCACTGCTCAAGACCAGGCCACATAGATTGGCCCTCTTATCCAAATTTCAAACTGTCAGCCTTACCCTGTTTCTGGGTAGTCTCCATGGTTCATTCTGCTAGCTCGCAGCCATTTCCTGAGATTACAGCACTAAGGACTAAAAGCGCGCGGTTGTTTGTTGGAAGTGTCCTATGATACAAAATAAACCTCTAGTACTGTAGTAGCACCGTAAACCGTGGAGCTTGTTACCGTTGGCTTCTTAATTAATTAATTTCACCACGTATTGTGGATTTCATAACAGTAATTCTATTGAAACCATGTTAAAAACAGGCCATATCATGATCATGCCAGTAAACTGGTATGCTCTCATGTACACATTGTTACTTGAGAATAAACTATTATTATAATTATGGGATTAGGAACCGATTACCTGCATGGTTAAACTCTTTTCTCAGTCATCGATATCAAACTGTTCAGATTAACTCTACTCTTTTGAAGGCCGATCAAGTTACAAGTGGCGTTATATAAGTAGGTGTTTTAAGCCCACCGCTCTTTATGGCTTGCATAAATGATATATACAAATCATTAGCATGGGTAGACCTTTTCTATGTGCGTGTGATCTTAAAGTAGTGTGCCCTTACCTCCTCAAGAACTTACATGTACACTCTGTGACGTCACTGCATACTCAATAAGGTCGCTGTATGATGCTCAAAATGGAAGTTAGATCTTAAAGATTCTAGGTGTGGTTGGATGTGTCTCGGAGATAAGAGCCTTAATTTTGATCTCTTTATTAGGTGTCATAAGTCATCTAGGCTTTTAATCAGTGGTTGATTTTGGACTAAGGTACTCTTATAATCTGTCATTTGCAGACCAGGTCACTATACGGACATCGACGTCGCGTCGACTTCTGGGTTGCATACTACGTTATATTGATGACAATGATTCTCGTATTCTGCTGAATAGGATACTTCACCTTTATGCTCAGTAATGTCTCCATTAAGAAGAAACTCGGACTAGAATCTGTCCAGCATGGTTTAACTCTTTGTATTATGGAGGCTGATCGTACTCTAGACTACAAAACTAGATGCACTAAAATAAGAATAGATACTTTATGGAGGCACCGACTCAAGTTAAACCTGATCTTCTTTTGCAAGATACTGAACAAATTAGCGTTTTCATCGTCAAATACAATTCAGCTTGAGGAACCTTCGGGCTATAACCTACGCAGTTTAGCTTCGGATATAAAAATATCACAATCCGAATCTACTCGTCATATGAATTGTTCTACAAATAAATTTTAGAGAATCTGGAACAATTTACTTCAAGCCATTTGTGGAACAAGTTCACTTTCTTCATTTGTAAGACATGTTGGTGTCACATTTAAGTGATCACACCAACTATGGTTTGATACTCCACTAGCGAAATGATGGGGATTCTAAATGTGTGAGCACCATTCACATGTCTTAATCAGTGTTCTTCCTTTTTAATCCATTCATATGAAGAAGTGGTATGTCGTATCGTTCAGTGCTTGCATAAACACTAATCTTTGCTCACTCGTTTCAGGATGCCAGTTCTCTTGTTTCGTGTTCTCTTCACTTACGTCTCCCCTCTAGTTGTGGATGATAACATTTGAGAAAAGTATGGAAACTTATGGAACAATGCTATTAACTTCTCTTCAACGCCCAAGTTCTAAGCACTCTTGGTCTTATTTCGCATCTTGACATGCTCAATAATCCATTCTACTCAATCTCAGTCGTCTCCTGGAATCGTAACTCATTGGTCAAGTAGCGCATAGTTCTTGGTCATATATGTACCATGATACAATACATATATTTAGTGTCCTAGTACTGTAAACTTTGATACCGTTGGTTTGGTTCTAAATTCATATCTTTATATGTTATTAATTCCCTGACAGTGGCACTTCATCGAAATCCTTGTATTTATGTAAACCCAGATCATCCTGATCGCGGGTGTAAATTGACATGCTCTCATGTACAAAATGATACTTCGAAATAAAAGTTATGTATTTACTATTATTATTATTATTATAGTTGTTATTTTTACTTTCGAAGTTCATGTGGATGCCCAACTTCGAGATCAACAAGCCGGTTTTCGTAAGGATCAATCGTGCACAGACCAAATCGCAACAATACGGATCATCGTTGAACAGTCAGTTGAGCGGAATTCGTCACTATACATCAACTTCATTGATTATGAGAAAGCGTTTTGTTCGGTAGGCTCATAAAACCCCTCCAAACAAGCTCAATATGGTATAGGAATCGATAGGAAATATTGTGTCCAATCAGAAAGCAGATAGTTTTTTATCCGAAACTTTTAGACAGAGGGAAGTCATGTGCTATGTCTGTGGTTGGTCAGTTATCTTATCACTACTGTGTTTAGCAGCTTTCAGAATTTTCTAGCAGCCTGAAAGACACTTATGATAATATATATACCATAATTTTCTGTACATAATTCAACGCTCGCAGTAGTGTTTTGCAGTATTTCCTGTCTTCTCTCTCGTGTTCCCGTTGACGTGTAATTCCAGCCTGAGGGTCGTATCATAGCTTACGACTCGAATCGTGCAGTCAACCTAGACAAAATATCAATTGACGACAGAGATCGTGAGGTCGATAAAAAGATCAAAACAACGCGTCACAACACGTTTGACAACGTAGATAATAATAATTTATTCTCAAGTAACAATCTGTACATGAGAGCATACCAGTTTACAGGCATGATCAGAATAATATGGCATAATTGTAACAGAGTTTTAGTAGAGTTATTGTTATGGAGTTGACGATATTCAAAGATATTAATTAATTAGGAAGCCAACGGTAGCTAGCTTCACAGTTTACACTAATGCAGTACTAGAGGCATATTTTGTATTACAGAACACTTCCAGTAAACAACCGTGCGCTTTTTGTCCCTGGTGCTGTAATCTTAGGGAATAGCTGCGAGAGAGCAGGACGAACCATGGAGACTATCCAGAGACAGGATAAGGCTGGTATTTCGAAGTTTGGTTATTGTAGCCAGTTTATGTGGGCTGGTCTTGAGCGGTGAGTCTTTGGTGCATTGATTACGTTCCAGGCCAGCGTTTAAACGCACAAACAATAACAACCTACCTGCATGGCGTAAGAATGAAATGTGCCGTGATCCAATAGTTGAGTAAAACAAACACATGCTCAAAGTATCTGTACGTAAACGCTGTTACATGTGCAAACATATATCATTTATGTAACTGATAGTTATCGATTTTATTTATTTGGGTATTCATTTGTGATTTATCTCTGCACGTGATGTCGAGACAGCGGTGCATTTCAGGGTCGTGACCTGGGCATACGTTGATGCGTCACCTGTCTACAAAGTTCACCTAAATAATCTACCTAAAGTGTGAATTTGTAGACGTACGCCTAAATAGTCTATCTAGAGGCGAATTATCAAAAACTCACACTTTGTTCGCCTTTATTTACACATAGTTGGTTGTTTGGGTTGGAGTAAGTTGCTTAAAGGAGATCAGTTCTTTGCCAGTCCAGATCATAAACTCGGGAAGACAGTGACATAGATTATGCGATAGAAAGAAAAAAAATAAATTCGATTAGTGGTATCAAAATAATTAGTTTCAAACAAGAATCTTCTTCCGTTTTTATGTTTTTTTTTATACTACAACGTACACGATTTTAGTGTTAGCAGTCTTAGTGCCCTAATAACCCATTGTTTATTGATTCGAGGTTTAGTGGTAAGTCGTCGAAGATTTGATTCTAGATATGGGGAGATCAGTCGTTTGAATATTAGGATAGATTTAGTAGTGCGGATATTTTGTGGTAGTTTATTCCAGAGTTTGCTGTAGAATACGATAAAGAACTTACCGCGATGTTGTGTTTGGTATTTGTCGATAAGTAATGTTGCTTCGTAGTTCCGAAGAGCGTATCTAGGCATTTGGTTCCACATGGGAGAGAAAGCCGAGAATGATATTCCGTTGATTATTTTATAGAAGAATATTAAGTTATGTCGTAGTCGGCGACGACACAGGGGTTCTAAAGAGAGTGTTTCACATCTAGTCGTGTAGTCCATGTTTCCATTAGTTGCCAGAATTCGACGTGTGAAACATCTTTGTACACTTTCGACGCGTTTCCTATCTATGCTATTCATACTCGAAAAGATAAATGAGCAGTACTCCAGTATAGGTCTTACACATATCTTAAACAGAGTAAGTTTAGCCTCTGTTTTATGGAAGTTTTTAAGAAGAAAGCCTGTTAATCTTCTAGTTTTAGAGATAATAGAGGAGGCATGTCCTGTAAACTTTAAGTTGCTAGAATATTTGATACCGAAGTCGCTTGTCGATTGGAGTATTTGGATCTTTGACCCATTTAGATAAAACGTGGGCTGTGGGTTATAGTTACCTATGTACATGATTCCACATTTACTGTAGTTAAGTGGTAGTTGCCATTTTTGGCTCCAGGAAGTTAGGTTATCGGGGTCCTTTTGAATTAGAGTCATGCCTTCTACTAGAGAGTCCGGTTTAAAGCTATAAACAATCTCGAGATCGTCCGCATATAAATACGGTCGGCCATGTTTTATAACGTTATTTATGTCATTTATGTAAATAACGAACAATAAGGGACCCAGTACACTTCCCTGTATAACCCCGCTGGTAATTGGTTTAGGCGATGATAGACTATTGTTGAACCTTACTGTTTGCTGTCTTCCTTCCAGGAAAGATGCAAACCATGAATGAAGTGGGTCTTTGACCCCATATGACTTACGTTTAATGAGCAGTCACTTATGAGGGACTTTGTCGAAAGCTTTACTGAAGTCGAGAAATAAACTGGACACTAGAAGCCCTTTGTCCCGCTGTGTAGTTATGTCATCTACGTAGTCTAGCAAGCATGTGTCACACAACCTATTCTTTAAGAATCCATGTTGGGAAGGGAAGAGTAGTTAGTCTTTAAGTAAATATTGGTGTAATCCCCCCTTGATTATTTTTTCCGTTACTGTTGATGCAATAGAGGTTAGATTAATAGGGCGGTAGTTCTCTATATTTCCTACAGGTCCGGATTTAAACTTTGGAATGACGTGTGTAATTTTCCAAAGGGTAGGGTAGCATGCAGTAGAGAGTGACATTGCAAATAGTTTGAGAAGTGCCAGGTGGAAGTCCGTGCCACCATTTTTAAGTACAGTAGCTGGTATACCATCAGGGTCCAAAGTGTATGAATGTCTTAGCGTAGTGACGGCCTTGGTAATATTTTCTATTGTGAATGTTATCTTCCTGATTTCGCATGATAGTGGCGTATTGGGTTCGATTCAGTCTATGCGGTTTTCAACAGTAAGTGAGGTGGCAAAGTGCTCACTGAATACATCAGCTATGCAGCAGGGGTCATCATATACTTCATTGCCACTTCATTTCCACCCTTTATCTTAGAGCTACTGATTTTGTTCCGGAAGGTCTTGAGAAGTCCCACAGGATTATTCTGTGCAGTAGCCTGTTTTTCTAGTGCAACTTCCATTTGTATACGCTCTGCCCTGGCCTTAATGCATATTCCTTTCATAGTTATGAGGGAGGAAAAATCTTTAAGTTTATAAAATTTAGTTGCATGTTTATGTAGGCTTCTTCTTGCAGTAGTGGCGATAAGCAAACACTTCGGAATTCCAGGTTTAGTATATCCTAAATGTGCAACTACATCTAGTACATTATAAGTGTTGGAGTAGAGTATACCGGTCAGCTGATCAGCATCGTCTCCCATGAAGTAGTTGTTCCAATTAAGACATTTGAAGCAAGTCTTAAAGCTTTTCCAGTCTATCTTGTGGAAGGATCTGCTAGGTATTGTAATCGGACATTCATACAGTGTAGTCTGCAAATCAAAGCTGCACATAACAACGTTGTGGTCACTACCTGGGAATTGTTTCCTTGTACGCACGGTACATGGGAAGAGTTCATTTGTAAAAACCAAATCCAAGATATTTTTATATCTGGTAGGGCTACGGACATACTGTGACCAGCCACCAAGCTCAAAACTTTCCATAAGCAAGTCATAGCGTTTCGGCGCTTTGGTGGGGAACCATGAGATTTCAGGTATGTTAAAGTCTCCACAAAGGGTAGGGAGGAGTCCAGTGTAAAAATGTCTGACAGTAAGTTTATATTCTCTATTGATGGGCTAGGTTGTTGGTATACGCAACCTAATAGGTAAGACTGTGATACGGTAGGTCTCATAACAATCCACACTGAGTCTTGTAATTTATTTAAGTCTGTTGTATCAAACAGAAGTGAGTTTAACTTTGTGTTAATATATATTAAACAACCCCCTCCACGTCCATGTAGCCTGTCACTACGATACAGATTATAATTATCAAGGGATATACTTAGATCAGAGACGTTAGGGGTAGTCCATGCCTCAGTTACCATAATAATTGATGGTTGGCAGATTGATGTAAACAGAGCTAAGTCGATCATTTTGGTGCATATTGATCGCGCGTTAAGTAGGCATAGACTAAGCGAGTGGCCAGTGAGGTTGAAATAATTTAATTCGTAATGGATGAAGGCGTCAGGTTTAGAATCCTGGATGAGACTTTGACTTGGGGATAGCTGAGTTTCGCATTGTTCAGATACTAGTGAGTAGATAATGGGTGATTGCTCTGCAGCCTCAATGTTTAGGTTGTCACTGCTATCGTCATTTTTTACGCTCAAAGTGTTTGTGATTAGTGGAGATATGGTGCTGTGAGATTGGTTACTTAGTAGTGGCAGAGCTGGAAGTTGGTGGTGTTCGGGCTCGTCATCAGCTGACTTAGTAATGGCTGCGGGGGAAGTGAGTAGGGGTGGGAATGGTTGTGAGTTATCGTATGAGGATACTCTAAAAAATGGTTTGAGTGTGCGTACGTGACATATCGATCATAGTAGTTATGTAATGAGTTTTGGGATGCAGCCAAGTAGTTGTAGTTACAACTGTTTACTGTAGGAAAGTATATTGGTCGTAAGTTTCCAAGTCTAGGAGGGTTCTTGTATTGATAGAACGGGTGACATCCCAAGTTAAAATTATTCCCAGTATCTGTTTGGGACAGAAACGGTATGGGTAGAGGAAGGAGGCTTTTCTTCCTGGAATCAGCCTTCGGGGTCATTCGCACATGGTACTCTGACGCAGTTGCATGCGCCATTCTATTGCTTTTAAAGTATTTTTGCGACGGAACAGAAATAGGGTGACAGGAGAGGAACCGCTTGTTTCTGTTTTTAACACTGGCCTTCAAACCTAGTGATTCAGAGATATTATGCCTAGCGGTTTGGCGTTTGTTACTTATTTTATTACTCTGAATGTTAGGGATGCGGTTATGCTGAGCCTTATTGATAGGGAGAGCATTAGGCCTGTTGTAAGGATAAGGTATGAATTCTATTTCTGTATTAACGGTAGGGTGGTGGATTAAGTTGTATGGTTTGATCCTGTTCACCTCTTTATTTTGTGAGATAACTGTAATCCCCTTGGGAGTGGTGTCTAAATCTACTAGGTCGCTGCCATTTTCGTTGGTTGTGAGAGGTATTGGGGTATAGGTGTCTATACTAGGTAGAGTTATGGGTATGGTTGGACTGGGTGGAGTGCAAAGTGTAGGTGGTGGTGTACTACCACTAGAGTGCGTCGTAGACTATGTTTTGGAAAGTTTATTTGCAGTGGTTAATTGTGACTTGGAGTCTTTTATGTCTGAAACAACAGCACCGTAACGGTTGAGGGATCTACGTTGTAGAGGCGTTTTATCAGTAATTATTAGTATATTTTTGAAGTCACTGCCGGATCTAATAAAGTTTACTGGCTTTATAAAACGCTTGCAATCTATGATGCATGCAAAGTGAAATAGAATTGGGCAGCTAGTCTGCCAGTCTTTTTTACGCAGTCTGTTACACTCGCATGGAATATGAGACATGCCACTGGCCTTTAATAGGGTCGCTTTAACCTTTTTAAGTGGAAAATTCCCTGGAACATTGTAGACGATGGCTTTGTGAAGCGAGGTGAGTCGCTTTACAACTTCTGCTGCAATAAAATCTAGGAACGTTTCAGCTTGCTTTACCATATTTATTTCTATGTCTTCATGCTTTCCAAGCAAGTAGGTTAGCGGGGTTAGGTCACTTAGGATAGATTGGATTATGGTAAATGCTAATTGTACTTCTTCAACTTTGTTTTTATAGTCAGCAATGTCACTGTTTAGATCAGTCAGGTTGATAGCCTTGACAAGTGGTGTGCGATTGCCTATTATCAGCAGTTCAGTGGCAAATAGGTCGTTTGAGGAAGATTCAGAGTTTTTGGGAGAACCGCTATCCAGCTTGGATCTTTTAGCCTTATTTCGAGCCATTTATAAATAGGAGGGTGAGATTTCAGTATGAAGTATACTTTTATTAGGTATTGGCAATTTTGTAACTAAGATTACAGCTATTTGTATGAGAATGTGTTAGCTCGAATGACGTGATATACAATATATATTTAATGCAATATGATGTTTTATAGTACTATGGATAAGGCGGTCTGCTAATTTGGTCACAAAGATCAGAATATATAAACCACGTGTGAAAAAGTAACAACCTTCGAACAGCGCGCTGTGGTAGAACACTATTTAAACTTTTTCGACACTACGGTGTACCAGAGAAACTCGTCAACATCATCCGGAACTCTTACGACGGAACACAGTGCAAAATTGTGCATGGAGGACAGCTAACAAATGCATTCCCAGTGAGGACCGGAGTTAGACAAGGTTGCCTGCTCTCACCTTTTCTCTTCCTCCTAGTGGTTGACTGGATCATGAAGACCTCCACATCTGAGGGAATGTACGGGATTCAATGGACAAGTAGGATGCAACTCGATGATTTGGACTTCGTGGATGATCTAGCTCTCTTAGCACATACACACCAACAAATGCAAGCGAAGACAACCAGTGTAGCAGCAACTTCAGCATCAGTAGGCTTAAACATACATAAGGGAAGGAGCAAGATTCTTAAATACAACATAGAGAGCACCAACTCAATTGAACATATTGGAGAAACCCTGGGTGAAGTAAATACTTCCACATATCTGGGGAGCATCGTCGATGAACAAGGAGGATCCGATGCAGATGTAAAGACAAGGATCGGCAAAGCCAAGGCAGCATTCCTACAGTTTAAAAACATATGGGACTCAAAACAAATATCAACCAACCTCAAAGTCAGACTCTTCAATTCGAACGTCAAAGACGGTTCTGCTGTATGGAGCTAAGACTTGGGGAATTACTGCAAACATCCCCAGACGGGTACAAGTACTTGTAAACAATTGCCTACGCAAGATGTTGAATGTCCGTTGGCCGGAAACTATCAGCAACAGCTTACTATTGGAGGGGACAAATCAAGTTCCAGCCGAAGAGGAAATTAGGAAAAGACGTTGAAAATGGATATGACATACATTGCGGAAACCATCAGACTGCATCACGAGACAATCATTAACATGGAATCCTGTTAGGAAGCGGAAAGGAAAGAAGGCCAAAGAACACGCTGCGTCGAGAATTGGAAGCAGACATTAAAAGGATGAACAACAACTGGGAACAATTGGAAAGGATTGCTCAGGACAGAGTTTAATGGAGAAACCTGGTGAGCGGCCTATTTTCCCCTGTGATGGGTAACAGGTGTAAGTAAAAGTAAGTAGTAGTACTTTTACCTTCAGAGCTCATGTAATTTTTGCGTATTGGCAAGAAAAGATTAAATATTTATTTATCATTGCTTGCTAACTGTATGATCAGATTCTACATTGCAGCCTATTGGTACATGAAAGGTATATTTATTAAACTTTCAAAGACTTGTAGCGCCCTAGTAGCCTACTAAATCAGTGTTGATTGAAAGTAACGTTCGTTTCGGTTACAGGGGTGGTTAGGTATGCCCAGCCACCGGCTACCTCAACAAGCAGTTCTATCTGGTGTAGGAGTAGGCTGAAAAAACTAGCAGGGTTAAAAATAAAACATAGCACCAGTCCAAAAAGTCATTGACAATTGGTCTGAGCCATGTTAATAGGTGTAGACTACTTGGTTGGGGTCCGCGTGATGAAGGTAACCAATAGTTGGAGACATTGGGTGACATGGTTAAAAACCGTTCGTAATCGCAAAGGTGTATCTACTCCTTGACTTTCTCCAAATTCTAAGTCTCTGAATTCGTCATAATTTTCCTTTTACTGAATCATGTTTTCCTAAATATTATCGTTGATCTCTAGCCCTTACCATTAATACTAACTCTGTTACTACCTTCACTACTCTGGGATTTGGTCCGACAATTCAATCTTCATCTGCTAATTGATGTATGACAATATGAACTAATGTACGCACGTACCAAGTTCTACGTTGCAACTGACTGACACCAATCCTTAGTATGGTTATACAGCTCGTATTGGTCACTAGGTCAAATAAATATACTCAACTCATTTAAACCGAAATAGTTCATACGCCTTATCGAGATTCGGAGTGGAAACGGAGTTTCGTGCTGTATAGTGATAACTACTTCTGTGTGACTTTCTTCCATCTTCCTAAATGCACTTTACATGATAAGACTCCCTTATGTAGCACGTATTTACAGAACAGATAAGCCTGGCTATGACGGTTACAGTAGGTTAGACTCAGAAGTCTTCGGATAGTGTGGCTTCAATGAATGTCTACAAATGTACAGTTTGCTGCCTCATCCCGATTAAGTGGCGTAGAGTTGAATCGCCAGTATACGTCACCTCGGCGTCTAATACCCTAGAATATCTCAATAAGTTTAGTAAACTCTTGATAGTTACTTCGATTCTAAAGGCGACTCAAGCAAAACTGCTTATCAACAAGTAAGCACGTAGGTAAAAGAATGCTTACTCTCCAAGTGTGTGCTCGACTTGAAATACACTATCAAGCGTCAACGATATGCTACTGCAAAGAATGGTAGACAACCGTTTTTTTTCTCAAACCATGCTACCGTGTTATCAAGGCGTCAGCTGGCGAAACATTAACCCAAATCCTAGACCCCACTGCGTATGTCATATAAAAACATTACTAGTCGGACATGTGTATGAATTTCAGTGCGAGTTTTTGGCAGAACGGTCATAGATGACGTTAATAACATGTTCAGTGTTTAAAATTATTAATATAATAATAATTTTTTTCCAAAATATCAGGAGCGAGCCATTTTTACAGGTAAGATCAACAGTAATATATCAGATAGTAAAAAGTGTTTAACCGTTACAAATAAACTAATCATATAATGATGCACAGAGATACTGAGATAATAAACTTTGTTTTAAATTGGAATTTATTTAGCGTCCATTACAAACGTGGGCTGGCGAAAGATTTAATACGCGTGATTATAAAGGCGACAACTTACGTAATATTTACTAAGAGAATTAAGAATGCTGCTAAGAGATTAAATGATAACAGAATGCATCTAAACAAAAGAGTGTAACAATCATGTAGAAGCAAAAAAGCACAGTGAGAAACGTTAAACTTTTTAAGAACGTATAAGGGAAGACTCTTAACAAGACAGTTTGTAACTCCCTCCGTTGTCGGCCAAAGTAAAGGGACTGGTTGTGCAAATTTCTGGTTATCAACGTATTTAATGCATCAATAACTCACCGTCCAAAATCAACATACACAAATTCCACCACTACGGAAGTATACCCATATATGTGCTCGGTTGGCTCACTTATCCGAGTTCCAAATACTTTTGGCCTTATCCTGTGTCTGGATATTTTGTATGATCCATCCTGTTTGCACCTAGCAGTCTCTTGACATCATATCTCCAGAGACTAAAAGCGCCTGGTCGTTTGTTAAAAGTGCACTGTAATATAAGTCCTGCCTCTGGCGCCCTAGTGCTGTGAATTTGAATGTCGTTGGCCTTGTTTTCAATTAATACCTTCATATGTCGTGAATCCCCTATCGATGACTCAATCAAAATCCTTGCATGCAAATAAACCCATATCATTCTGATCACGCCTGGTAAGCTCTAAGGTACCAAAAGCAACTTGAGAATAAATCTGTTATTATTATTAATTGTTTGAAAATTGTTATGTGTGGATCATGCTACAGGATATGTCCTTGTGCTGGTATCTGTCAAGAGATGAGATATAGTCCGAATTGTCACGTTGTACACAAAGTTTTACCACAGTTCCCTGAAACTTCTCCAATATTGGGTAATTTGGTCTGTTTAAACTATATAAAATACTATCAGGATGACTGGTGTTTTTTTATTTTCGTGTCTGTTTACGTGACGTAAGTCTGCACCATGTACTTTTACGGCTATTGTTCCTCTAATTTAGCTTAACTCCCACAAATCAGTGTGCTCGAGCCAATATATTAGGGTTATGCATAACGGATAACACAATACTGGATTCGTCGGCAGCTAAGTAGGTTGACACATGGCCTTGTTGTAGCATCTTTAGAGCAGCTGAAAGATGATACGGAAGATGGTTTGTAGCAATATACCAGTACCTAGTTTGATGGCAAATATACTTTTCACGGTAAACAATGTATACGGCTGAACTTGCGCAGTTGAAGTGACCCTTAAAGCCGTAATTAGAACCAACCAACCACGACTTCGAGAACCACAATAAACTATTTTCCCTTGAATTCTGGTGGTTCACTAAAGAACTTTGGTCCAAGACTCATTGTAATACAGGTAGACATGATTCCTGCAGCCAAACTTAAGAGACTACTAATGGCCTTGAAGGCCCTAATCAGAACCAACCAGCCACGACTCGCTAAACTAGAATCAACGATTTTTCTCCGAATTCTAGATGCCTGCTAATGAACTTCAAGCCAAGGCTCATTGTAATATGCATCCTCTCCCCACGGAAATCTTTGGTAGAAAACGAAGTACTCATTCTTTCAAAAATTGTACAGATAGTGTTAAGGCTTAACCATAATCTAAAATGCAATGGGAAATCGACAAGTTATAATGAACCATTTATTATTGAGATTGAAAAGCGATATAGGATATATTGTTTTGTCTAACCAATAAACGTATGCAGGTTACTCTGAATTCATTCAACTTAATATCACGACGCGTTTTGTATAGGTACTTGATTGGGTAACTCCACCGCATCCTTCCTTGCGATCCAAAGGACGGTCGTAAGTGATACTTTAGTCGACTCTATATTTCCTCGATATTATTGGTATGAACCCCGTTGATGGATCAACAAAGTATTTCATACGTACTACAACTCTGTGTGCGTACCCGATATTTGAAAATGATCTATAAGTCTTTCAATTAATAATGTGTATCACTGTTTCGGGTATGATCTATTTTTCTACTAGTCCAAGCAAGGTAGTAGCCGATCTGACAGGAATCCTTTGTAATGTTCCTTTGTTTGATTCTTCATCCCATATATCAAAGAGCTACCAATTTCATTAAAAGGAGATACTTACGTTGTCTCCTTTATCTTGCACCCCTCTATTATACTTTCATATAAGAATCATTGCTTCGTCGATTTCGGCTAATTTTTCACTGTCCTGTGTATATAGTTTTTAAAAGAACTAATGTGCTGGGACATATTTCACAGGAATATTTGTCCCATTAAATTGTGGCCTTTTCAGAAACATTAGTGAGTGAAGCAACCGTCGTCACTGTAGTCCCAATGATCCATTTGATAATTAAAACGAGGATTTGTTTCACTTCTAGTCTAGGACGAAAAAAAGGAAATCCGTTTTAATGGACTTCTTACACCAGCATCTAATACAACAAAAGCAATATCGATTTCCTGCCCCTAGAGTTTTAGGAACTGGGACTTCTTGTTTTTGCGAATCTATGATTTCATGCTATTCTTAACAACCCAACAGTTTGCAAGTGAATAATTAGGTCTTTGCCACTAATCAGATGTAGAATACGATCTTTTGTTAACGTGACGTCATCAGATGTCTGCTGCAACCTTGAAAAGTTTCCGTTGTCCCTTACTGGTTCAGCCGTAAAAGTCATGTCCACCATTTTTCTGCTACTGGGCCTAAGTACGTGCTTTATTTCAAGCTTCCACGGCGAGGAAGCTAATTGGATTTATAAGAAATAAATTTCTCAATTTAAACTCAAAAATAATAATTATACAAAAAAGGTATTTGTTCAATATTAGAATATGGTTGTCTACTCTGAGGCAACTGTAGACGCATGGATTTGATGAAAATTGAAGGAATTCAAAGAGCATTTACTAAGAGCTTACCAGGCGACTATGCCACACAAATTTATCGCCAAAGATGAAAAAAATTACACCTAGAACCTCCCTGGTTCTGACGCTTAAAATTAAATCTTACTCATATGTATCGTCTTATTAGTGGTGCCACTTATTCCTCAGCATCACTGCCGACACCTTACATCTTTCCACACAACCTGCCCAAAAACGAAAACACTATTATTATCCAGCGATGTCGCACACAGCTACGCCAAAACCTTATCACAGTGAGATATGCGTCACTATGGAATAAACTCCCCAAGCATATTCGCTGCAGCAAGTCGTTAGCCGCGTTCAAGACACTACTTGACGAACACCTGTTTGGTGAAGGTATATGTAAACTCCTTAACTACTCTGAAATAAATAATGGCACATACAAACAAGGTCTCAGTTCTGTATAAACAGTTTTAAACGTATCAAATGCGTTCACAATACACCATATGCCTATGGATTCATAGTATATAATGTATATTTTCATATTGTTTCAACCCACTTACGCACACACCTCTTCAGTCACTTGTGCGAAAATTCATAGTTTCATTGCACGGATAACTTTTATCAATCTTCTATCATCACGTATACACCAATTCACAATATTGACGACGATTTGACTTATTAATTCTATTGCGTTTATTAGTTGCCTAATAATCCTATTCACACTGAACTCATACTGTAATTACCTATTGATTTTCACCATCATATACTTATTCATATACACACTTCTTTGTTCAGAAATTTTACCCCTCTAATACCACTTGTGTGAACATTCACAATTCTATATCACTTTCGATTGCATAGTTTGATCTCTTCGTTACTATAATTCTCTGTATTTTACATAGTTAATAGTGCATATTTTCATTTTGTTCCAATCTATCTTATTATCATTATTATTATTATTACTACTATTATTATTATTATCCATCTGTCATCACATAAACATATACACAGTTTTGATGCAAATTTGACCTTTTAATTATATTGAATTTATTATTTGGCTGACAAACCTATTAATACAAAATCTAAACTACAACTACGTATTGAACTCTTTAGAATTTCATTTCTAGTCTTTCTCCATAGTGTCATATATACATTTTATATGTTTTGCATCATATTGGCGTTTTATTCTTAATATTACTTCGCCAATTTGATTCATTGGATTATTAAACTCATCTGATAAAACCCAGAACAGTTTCTTCACAACGGTTATTGTGAATGAGTAGCATTTGTTTAAAGTAAAACCAAATGGAAATAAGTATCAGGCGTTATACCCAGTGCATTGTAACAGCGTTTGCTAAAGAGATAAATAAAATGGAAACGAGCAACAGAACAAAAAAGTACATGATCGATATCATATAACGTTTTGGGTGTGTTAGCCCTATTACCCAGAGTTCTCATTATTGTTTTTAAACAGACCAACCAACGCTGAGGATCACTGTGGAAGATATCAGTATGGCAGACGGTGATAAGTAAAAAACTGACGGATTTGTTCAAATGAGACAAACATTTTGGTGGGTAATTAACTGTAAAATACAAAATTCCTGGATGGGAATATAATGAAGTGAATGTTTGAGTATAAACAAACGTCGCAGTTACTGACTGGGTACTGACTTCATAGAAACAGGATATTTCAATGGTATTGTAATATTGTTACTGGAACTGTGTCATGATAAGGTATAAGTGGGAAGTTTTATGGAATGATAAGAACAAGCAGATGGCTTTTAAAATAGTTAAACGATAGTAGTGCTGTAGGTTACAGAGAGATAGCAAGCAGGCGAGTAATCGATATGAATAAAATTGAAAGACAATTAGTAGAGCCCCTAGAGAAACTAAATAGCAGTATATACAAGAAGAATAAATGAACTCATGTTAAGTTGAAAATGCTGTTTTTCTTAGGAAGAGCTCTGCCAGGTGGATCATGATCATATTTGCATTGAAACAGTAAATACGCATGAAGAGGCACTGGCAAATAATCAGGGTATACAGGATTCGTCTATATGGAGTAGGATTTGTGATGGTTGAACCTGACTGAGAATATACCTAACTAAATTAAAAGGAAAATTGGGTAGAAGTTATATTTTGGGCAAAAAATAAGTGTTGCTGCCATCTGGAGGGTTATGCACAACCCAGAGCAGTTGTTATTGATCCACCTATAGATATGTCTAGCACTTTTGGTAGTCAAATACATATTATTCCAAGTTCTGCTGGGCAGTATCGAGTTTATATAAAAGTGTCACACACTGAGCGAGCTAAGCACGCCACACGTAATACTGGAGCAGCCCGAGTACGTCACATATTATGCTAGGGATTGAACAAATCGGTAGTTTATTCAGTGCTATGGAGTCACTAAATTGCTGGCTTATCGCTCGTATTAAGTAAACAATGTTATTTAACATACGGATTTCCGCCAGTAAACTATTCCACATGGCAGTGGATTTGTGCACAAAAAATTAGATCATATTCCAGTCTTACATTATTCCACCCAAACTGTATCTGTGTGGTTTCTGGAGCTGTGATTAGATGCTTCGATAATTCCTAATATAGGGTGGGTGGGGTATGCTAAACGATGTACAACTTTGGAATAGAATGCCAGGTTAAGCTTAAATCGCCTTTCCTATAGTAGTTCTAAGCCGTGTAGCGTAGCTTAGCTCATAATCCATCCTCAACGTCTTTCGTGTAGCTTATAACTGTAGCCGCTTTGTTGGTCGTGATTGTATGTCTTCAAAATACTAATTATCCCCATCCCAGAAGCCAAATCAACAGTAACAACACTTGTGACTGTACGCGTATATTATCCATCCAGCCAGAATACTTGATAATACAGTGTTCATAACAGAAGTACAAGTTCTTTGCTTTGATAAGATATAAACAAGTTTAAAACAGAAAGTTAGTAAACAATATTCTGTATTTCTTAACATATATTGGCCATCATTTTATTCCACGAACGTCAAGACCAATTCTGCGTGGGAAGTTTGAAGGCCTAAACACGGACTACAATTCGACCAAACGACGTTCAATAATGTCCGTGTGCTAGCTCAATTGACAACTGTATTCCTTTCATTTTCAGCTTATCGTTTATTGGAAGGCTGCTGAGTATAAGTGGGTGGTATTCAAGTAGCGGGCATACACAGATCTTATATAGTGTCAGTGTAGATTAAAATTAGTAGAAATTATGAATTATACAACCCATAAGTCTGTGTGTCTTTGAGATGATATATGTTAGTCCCGTGAATGTAAGATCCGTAGAGTATCTCAAGCTTAGGTCTAGAATTGTTTCTCATTCGTAGACTTGTTCCCCATCTATCTCAAAGTAAAAATTTAGGTTGCAGAACCCAGTGCTAATTCTGCCATATATTTTAATGTTAAAGTGAAGTTAATGTTCGTTACACCAGGTAGTGACCTCAATTAATTCTTGTTGTACGATCTTAACATTATTTTGTAGTTTAACTCTGTTGCATGAGTAGACAACTTTCAAGTCATCTGCGTATAAGAAGGTTTTGACGGAGTTATAACAGTTGCTGATACTGTTGACATATATTATAAATAATAGGGGTCCTAGTACACTCGTTTGTATAACTCTACTGGTTACTCTCTTAGGAGACGATTGTACTGAATTTACTTTGGATATCTGATATCGACTAGGTAAAAATGAGTTAAACCAACTTAGCAGAAGATTTCGGACTCCTGTAGAACGTAATTTTTCGTAGAATATGCTGTGTGATACTTTGTCAAATATACCTTTGATTATCCCCGCTAATTCGATGCAGGGAGTATCCATCTGTTTATGTTGGCATTCAGTACTGAAGATGAACACCACGTTTCTGTTACTAATACAGCTGATGGCCTAGTGATGAGAACTACTGTTCTGAGATCTGACATTCTGTCCAGTATCGAACGGGCATTGATAAGCACAATCATAAGAAGATCTGTTCGTGTAATCTAGGGTGTCATTGTTAAAATGATGGATATTATAATTACGTTGTCTCGGTAGCGAATTTGTATTTTCATATGGCCTTTACATTGGTGGTACGGGTAATCTTCATGGTCTTGGTGATTTGTGCTACTATTCTGTTGGGGTAGAGATGGTATAAGTGATAAATGAAGACTTCCGTGTGCAGGGTTGTCTTTCTAGGCCAATAGCATTTGGTACTCTGCAGCTGCCAAGAATGTTCCTCTCTTTTTTAGTTTTTATGCGGATTAGCGTAGGGATGGTAGGAGAGAAATAGTTTATTGCCACAACGAGTAGTAACATTTAGCTTAGATGGCAGAGACTTAGTTTGCCTACTCTTTTGGGGTTTGTCGTTAATTCTATTGTCTAACCTGTTAAGGTTCCGATAGTTTTGGGTCTTGTTGGAGCTGATAGTCTGAGGCTTGCTGCTTGATGCTAAGGGGGTGAATCTATTCTTAATGAGAAGGTATTTGTAACTATCGTTAGATCAATGTCTGAATTACTTTTCCCGTTCTATAGTGCAGAGATGCCTTGTAGTGTATGACAATTTTTTAAAGCCCGTCAATACAACCTGTGTGTGCTCCATAATAAACATGTCTTTTAGGTCGAAGACAAGTAGGTGTCTTTTCTCAATAGTTCATCTATCAACAGCAAACGGTAGCCTGTTAAATATCAAAAGTTTGTTAAAAAGGTTACAAAACCTGGATAAGTGGTACTGTAACTCACATTTATGGTGATCGAACGTCGGTAACCAGAAAGTCATTCAGAGGATCTGTTAAGATCTTCGTAACTCCAACGTTTTAGCTTAAAACTTTTGGGAATCGTGTTCTGGTGGATTAAACTTTGTGATCACTGAGATATTAGAATAAGTAAAGCATAACCCTATCCCATATAAAAGTTGGTGGATCATTACGTAGTCAGCGGGAGTAGCCGCGGTGAATTTCACCGTCGGCTATATAATGAGTCGCGCTTCACATATGGGATTGCTACATAGTTTCCTTCAGTTCAGTAATTTGTTACTGTGACACCATTACACCACTGTATGTATATCGAGTATTAGACTGACACAGACGGAGCATTAGAGCTGTCAATAGAGTTAGTTTTTGAGAGGCAAAACACAGCACGAAAACACCCTTTTTCTACTTAATGCTAAGTTCATGTGTTCCACTATAATACTTATATCATGTTCATATAAACTAGCAGTTGGCTTCAGGTCCTTCTTATGAAACAAATGAATAGTAGCTGTTTCATATGGCAATTTGATGACTGAACCTAGGAGGACTAGTTCAGTCGTGTAGTTGGGTTATTACCAGTGAACGGAGCCAACGAACTAGGACCAGATCAAAAACATCAAGAGACAAGAGCAAAGAAATTATCTGGTTTATGTTAGCTTATCACAAATATAATGAATATTGGATACGCGCTAAGGTCGAAAAGTTTGGGCTTCTAGGCTTTTGAGGTGAAATGGGTGTACCGAAGTTTTTTAGGTGGATAAGTGCTCGTTATCCGTGTATCAACCAAGTTCTAAGACCAGGGGAGGTTAGTCTTGTATATTTGGGTTTGCTTTGATTTATTCTGGAATATATTTAAAACATCGTTATTATACCTCTTCCTGATTTTTCATTAAGTGGATATTTTAGAACAAAGGGGAAGTTTCAACTTTCAAGAAAGGGAAAGTGAAACATGTAGGTAACAATGCCTATACTGTTGTAGACGTTTTCCCATTTGTCTACTTTGTTTCCCGTTCTTCTTTATTTACCCGTCTTGGTTATCTTGGGTGACTTTTAAACGCTGTTGCGAACATACCAGCACTTACATTAGGCTAACAGAAAAAGTTAGAACAGAGGGTCATTTCTGTTAGCTATGAACAAATTCAAGATTTATAATCTGTGATTTTAACCCCAAAGACCGCATTTTGCCTTAATCTCGAAACTACCTCTAAATTTAATTAAACTAGTCTAATACCTTTGGTTATAAATTGGCATAGAAAGTAAAAAGTGTGACGATATAGCAGTTGTTCCTTAACTACAACGCTTTTTCGGAAGTCAACACCATGTTTTTGCATGGTACTCAAACTTCTAGCGGAATAACGCAACTGCTTAAAAATGAGTATGAAGCAGACATATCTTTCCTAAGTGAAGTAGGGTGCTTTTCAAATAAATATGGTTACCTTCCGGAGACCCGCATGCAAATTAATACATATGGTGAATAACGAGGCTATTTATTAACTCCTTTGATGGCCGTACATATTGTGGTGTCCCACGAAGTTTTCGTACTTACCAAGTTCTAAAGTTTCCTTTTATCTCATAAATAAACTGTAGGCTACATATAAAACTTCAACCTCGGTAGAGTGGATAGACCTAAAGGTATACGAGTACTAACCGGATAACGCCGAATTGTCTTCACTATGACGTTTTCCTCCCAAAATGCCGTATATTCATTGTCATTTGCTAAATACGTCCTTTTATGATGGCTGTATTATATTTTCTGACTTTCAAAGGTTCCCATAATTGATCATTTTTATTTGGACATGAATGGCATATTGCACACCTGTTCACACCCGGAAGGCAATAAAGCTCTTATCTCTGAAGAGGCAATTTTTCGGTATATTTGTCTTTATGTTCAGGTAAACATTGCTCCCAATTTGTGACAATTTCCTTAGTCTCTGTTTAACCTCATTAAGCCACGTAAGACTTTCTTTCTGGCTGTGGATGGTGTCGCTCCTAGAGCTAAGATGACACAGCAGCGTGCTCGTCGTTTTCAGTAAGTCTCACTTTACTTCAACTACGATAACATACTTCTTCGGGTAAATGTTTGTAGTTGCATTTTTAAATTTTCCTTACAGATCTGCTTTAGAAGGACGTATTGCTAAAGAAAATCTAAAGGACACTGATGTCTTCGATCCTTGTGTAATTTCTCCGGGTATGTATTGCTGTAACTGAATTACTCGAAATAAGTTATCGTTGTGAAAAGCTCAAAGTTACTGATAATTTGTCTTGCTTGTTACTCAGATCGTCAAGCATACAATCCTAATAATTTTAAAGGTTATCCTTATTTTGATGTATTAACCGATGTTGATTTGTTATTATTGAAGTGTTGATAGACCCTGTTGTTCCTTGTAGTTCATCTTTAATTCTTATGAGTTGTATATTTGAATTACACTGAAAATATCGTTCTCACTGCTCCTGAGTATTTAAAGTGAATCAACCGCACGAAACAAGTGAATACATTGACAAGCGATCTGTCTTAATTGATGCAAAATTGTTTCTGTTAACACACGTTGAACGTTATTTTCTGATGTATGACAAAATGACATCAGATATGTGATAATGACATGCGCGTTAAACCTTGATACTTTTCACTTTTAGAAGCCAAAACTTAAATGTTTTGACTATTAATTTTTAGTGTACTAAAATAACTGGTAGAATGCTGCTTGACTGATGATAAAAAATTATGCTATATCATAAAACCTATAACACTGTCTTTTGATAAATTACTTTGCTAATACCTTGATGTGGTGGTTGGGCTTGCTTATTTTGGTGATCTAATCATCTATACTGACTGGAACATTCGTTGTTTAGAATTGTGTCATGTCGGACAGATCGGTTGAGATGTGGCGAGATTACAGACGGCAAACCTGAGGTCCGAAAGTGGTCGTACTGCCTATTGTACCAAAATGTGAGTGTAAGGTGCTTCCCCCAGACAATTACCATGACACCGATGCCAACTCCCCACAAAGGTAGGAGAGGTTTGAAAACGTTTGACCTTATAAATATGTATCTCACCTTGCTCCACGGATTTCTATCTCCGATTATTAGACCTTAACAATTACGGAGTTAAGACGACAAAACTCTCTCAAAATGGTCGTATGTGAGCAGCCTTAAGCAGTTATCCCCTCGGTATTGTGGTCACGTTTTCAGGTCACTGAGAACAACTGTAACCCAATCTGCTCTTCCGGTGCATCAATAAGTAAAGACCCCCCACGTTTTGGGCAGCCGAGAAGTGATAACTTCTAACAGCACTCGAGATCATCTAGTTTGCTAATATTCCCTTAGATAACAATTGTAAAATAGCTTAAGAATTAACCAGGGAATCATAATTTTAGTCTTATTTTTCTTACGATGAGAAGGAATTTTCATTCACAGTAATTACAAATAATTAAAAACTGCTTACTGTACTAGTACGCTGATATGTCAGAAACTTCGAATGTTGGATAAATTCCTTCTCTTTACCTATTATTCTGAACTATACACTACTTTTGTCGGGTCCTGAGTACGATAAGGAGCAAAAACTAAACGGGTTTAGACTAATGAAGAGTGCAGAAAGCTCATAACTAGTGGTAGACAACTAAGGCAAAAGAGATGGAAACGATAGCTGTTTAGACTCACTAAAAATCCGTTGATTATTCTAAACTGTCTCACAGCAGCTATAGATGAGTCAGTTTAAGTAATGTAGTGTCTAAAATATTAGCTTCAGTAATTGTCGGACGCTTAACTGAGACGGAACTGCAACTCTGGGAAAAACAGGCTGGTTCCAGTCCTAGTCGTGACTATCAATAGCATATTCACCATTTGTCAGGTATTATAGCGTAAACATAATTTCGTCTTCTGAGGTAGTCTGCTAATGACTTAGAGTACACAGATGACAATCCTGTTTGATGATGACGCCAATAAAACAGAGTCTGTTGATAAAATTGAATAACAATGCAAGTGCGTTAGGGAAGCACATCCCCCCCACTCTAGGTGCAATTGTTGCTTGAGGACTGGTCTTCGTCAACACCTGGACTTAAGATAGGGCGTGAAGTAGCTGAGGGCGTTGACAACTTCACTGATCTCGAAAGTCTCATTAGCTTTTGTGGGTCGGTATCTTATGAACTCACGGCATAGATTTAAAATATTCATTTGTCTTTCGTAAACTTACGTCATCTATTGCGTAGGCAGATTTTCTGTCTACCATTTAAAGTACGAGTATACTAAGCATTAATCTGTTCGGTTATACTATATGGGTTTGAAACGCAGCCATCGAGAGTTGATGACAGTTGTAAGCTATTGATATTTGGTCATCGGTATCTTCGAAACACCGCTCGTGTTTGCTGGAATCATCAGGTGAGTAATGATGAGACTAGATGTCAAGTATTAGGGAAGAATAGTAAATTAGTTGGTGTGGTTGTGAATCTTCATTGGCTAAAGTGGTTCGAACATGTATTCCAATCATAGACTACCTCGACGTGCAAAGCTAACTGATATTGGGGCAGAATGGGAGAAAGGTAGGGTCGGCCAAACCAAAACATGACATCAGTTATGAAGTCCTTGACTGCTAATCTGACCCGTGATGGTAGACTGAGACTACTTAGTTGATGGCGTAGACAATGGTTAGAGGCCCTGTGACATGCCTCAAAATCGGGCATAATGACATGGGTGTATTCACTATATTCAATCTTTTGGTGTTCATCTTACTATGCCGCTTATGCATGGTAACTTGGGCCGGGGTTCATATATACTAGGTTCTTTGTTGCACATGACTGAAAAGTTCAAGTCCTAGATTTCATAATGAAAGAGCACCTGAATGACAAATGGAATCTAGCTAGACATTTTCCTCGCTTTTTGTACTGTTGATAATGATGTGCTAATAAAATTTCCTTCTAGATATGATTACCTAAAGAAATCTATCTCGTGATTTGACTTTTTTTAATTAAGTAAAAAAGTATGAGTAGAGAGTCTTAATACTGATTCAGATCATGAAATATTCTCTCAATGTTAATTGACAGTTACTAACTTAAGAAGAGGAATATCAGTTTTTCTTGCCCATCGCAAAATGAACTATACATTTAGAAATTCCAGCTATTAACGTTTAATCGTTAGCCTTATATATAAAAGCTGGGCTAACGAAAAATCCCCTCTACACACAAAATGCTACACTAGTCAGCTGTTCCAAACTACTCTTCCTCAAGCATGTATTGCAATTGGGATTACAGATTTTAACGCTTATTTTTAGGCACTGAATTCATGGATCGGTTACATCGTCACCTCGTTGCATTTGTCGAAAAGCATGTGAACCATGATGCTGATTGGCAGTGCATTGATGTCATTTTATCTGGACATGATGTAAGTTTAAGTATAGCTCTTATGAAATAATCTTACGTAGAGTTTTTTTCGCCATATAATATTAATTTGTTCTGTTGGGAGCTATCATTCATGTTTTTCTCAAAGTTAACTGCCATAAAATGTTAGTGCAGCGAAAATCAGTTTTACTTGGTAGTTAAGTGCATTTTCACACACTCATATATTCCACATATACTCCGTGATAGCTGCTGACACTATTCGATCACTGGATTAGAAGTTTAAATAGGTTGATACGAATACGAGCATTAGTCATATTACGAACAGTATCTAAAATATAGAGGGCACAAGCCTCTACTTGCTGAATTTAATTGATTGTTTAGAGTATATATTATCTGGCTACCGAAACATTGATTTCTAAAGTGGATTTTGAATTTTATCTCATCAGTTAAATATTAAATGATTAAGTCACTGTGATCTTCATATATTAAAAATATTTTCTAAATATCTACTTTTCTGTTTCATGAAGTACATTCCAATCCATTCTTATTTTAATGTAGTTTTATTCTAATATCTAAATACTTATACTGTATGTTACGTTCAGCATATACTTTTGTTTGGTCAAATTCCGACTTAAGTTTATTAAAACTTAGAAATGTACGATATACTATAAGTTGTCTATTATTATGATGTAGCGGCTACTGCACAAATGATAAGCTGTAATTCGAGTCAATCTTACTCAATTTTAAGTAGAATCCATTGTAACATTACGGAACAAACTTTTAAAATGTGACCTCGATGGTACTATAGCGGGCTACATCTATTGATTATTTCAAGTTTGTATGCTTATCCATATATTTAAGGCTAATCTCTTGCTCTCGTTATTTGTGCAGTAAGTTTTGCTTATATTTTCATACAACTCATGTGTATATGTACTATTTAAAATGTATGAATTTCTACTCAAAATTATACTTGTTGGACTTGTACTAAGCTTTCTTTTACTTCATCGCGAAATAGAATTTTTACTAGACTGTTTGAAGAAAATAGCTTACTAAATTCAGATTAATGTACTCGTTTTTGACCCACACTGTTTGTTCGATGACTAACTATGCATTTTATCTGCCCAAATTGAAGCAAGTCGCGTGATGTTCGTTCTTGTTATTTGATAGTTGATTGGTGGTACTTTATCTACGAAATCACTGTTAGGAAATCAGTTCGCTATCTGTTTATAGCATACTCAACTTAGTTACATTCATTGGGTTCAGGTAATTGGTCACGTGATTTATATCACCATCCCCAGTGGCGATCAACGCTTTACCTTAAGTGGTCTGTATTCATATAGCTCTTCTCTTTTGAATAGAATTGTTATTTTCACTAATTAAAGAATAAGCTTAAAGATACGGTAAACGTGGATATCAGGAAGTATTTTTATGTTAAGATCTTAATGTTTAACCGTTTCTTTTCGCGACATTGTAATCACTACTAGTATTCCGAAGAAATTGCATTACACAGACTTCCACAATAATCAAAATATGATCAACGTTGTAAGTCTATCTTACCAGTAATATGAAGTTGTATTAACCAAGTAGCACTAAAGATCCACGCAATTCCACAAGCAAGCCAAGCGTATACCATTGCATGTCTAAATATAAATTGTTCTAAATATGAATATGCTTGTGATGTGTGAATGAACATGACCAGTAACGTAATAAATGCGAAGATCAAATTAATATAACAACCCAGAACATTATAGTAAGGGGGCGGGGAAATATACAAGCAGACGTATAGGCAATCACACATGAAGGAGTACATTTATAATAGCATATAGTAGTTATGTGAATAAAAGCCAGCGAAATAAATTAACGTCACGGTAAATTGTCTGGATTTATGTAAACTTATCACAGGAATCCATCATGCCTTATATTTCTTTTATACTTGACAAGTGTCCCGGAGAAGGCGAACATAAAATTCGTGAATATATGGCATATCGTCGCTGTCTATCAGATTATCGTCCTAATGAACGCCACTGTATATATGGAATGGATGCTGACTTGGTAAGGCTTATGATTATAATATACTGTTTTCTACAATAGTTCGGGTCAGAATGTGATTTCTTAGCTATCCTTACATTTCCAACTAGGTACAAGAGCTTCTAGATAAATGAGATAGCATTTTAAAGATGATTTCTATAACAATATAATTCATGCTTTATATTCTATCCAAAAATAAGTTTTCGAGCTATTCGATATGTATTCAAAGATTCAGGTTCTTACTGTTTTCAAAAGTTATGAGGTAATATTGTGCAGATATCATGTAGCATTTTACTGTTGACATCGTAACTAGGAGTTGACTTAATAATTTGCAATAACTAGAGTATTGATTTGGATTATTTGTACTAGACAATATGTTTTGTAAAATCTGAATATGTAGATACTCTTAAGTAATGATGTCTCGTTGCTTTAATCTAAGTCGCTTGGTCGGAGGTTGAATAAAGTAACATGATTTTATATAGTGCAGAGGGACAAATCAAATATTAATTACAAAGGACTCAAGTTAATTCAATTCAGTTTTTTATTCAACCTTCGGTAAAGCGGATAAAATTAAAAATCCGAAATGTTAGAAACCAGAAGTTTCTACACATTTTTAAAATATATTTATCTTAAGCGTTTTATTATATTATGTGAAGATTTGAGATTTACTGCGTTAGAAATAAATTTAAATGGTTTATCGTTTGAATAGCTTTTGGTTATTCTTACTTCCAAATTACCACCCCAATGAATCATGATCGATTATGTTTCATCTGTTCAGGGGCATTGTGAATATTATTAACTTCATTATAACTATTTTTCAGCATTAGTCTTTGGCGAATCGTTGATTAATAAACTCAGTTCTTTCAGACTTGAAATTTAACTGTTTGAGCCTACAAAGATTTTATTAAATAGTTTTCGAAAATCTATTTGGATGTGTAGTCACGTTTTCAGTGGATACACTTTTAGCTTACTTTTTGAGGTTAGAGAAGGTATTAGATTGATTCTCAGATGCTAGTTTTAAACACTACAGATTACGTTATAACATTTGAAAGTGCATTCCACACCATTCACTTTCTTACTACTGAAACTATGCAATATACTATTAATCTGATTGAACTTTTTCGAAAAATACTTCTATTCAACATCTCACTGTTCAGTGTTCTTTTGTTTTTTCGTTTAGATATTTTTAGGTTTAACAACTCATGAAGCCAATTGTTGTATTTTGCGTGAAAATGTTGTTAAAGCCCAGTAAGTTTTAAATTCGTATTTTCGCAGCTATTTCATTCATTCGTTACTCAATTTACGTGTAACTTGAGGAAGCTTTTATATTTAGACAGATGCTTTCACATAAATACAAGTCTACTATCAGTCAGGAGTTTATCTTAAGCTAAGTATCTTAATTAACCAATCACCTGTAGATTCACACATTGTTTTAAACTTAAAATATTAGGGTTTAGTTCAGTCAATTGAATGAAATATCTAGTTGTAATTTCACACCTGCAGCTTAACTTTGAACAGTTTCAGTATGTTCGAACCGTAAGTCCAGTTGAAAACAAGTCGAATTGACATCCTAAACACTTAAAAATCTTCGAATGATTGTTCGTTTAATATACAGTGTATTATTAATCGTAAGCATTAATTCATTACTATTCAGTAGTTTTCACTTCCCATCGATAACCATACTAAGCGTAGACATTTGACCGTGATAAATGTTGTTCTACAATTTTGAAGATTGAGTCAATTTGTCGAAGGAATTCTATATTCATGTTTATCCCTTCTTCTGGCTTAACCTTTTCTATATATATATATATATATATATATATATATATATATATATATATATATATATATACTGTTCTTTATTCTACGTTACCAATAAGAGATATGAAGTTGTAAACACCATCCACATGTGATATTCTCCAATAAGCATTATGTAATAAGCGTACTGTTAGGTAGATGATATACAATTGACCACTTGAAAAAATTTTAACTGACGTAATATGAACATAAATGATAATATTGTATTCTGGCTTAAGGACTTGTAGAGTTTAATGAACTGTAGCTTACGTAGACCGTAAAAGGACATCCTTGATCTGGTCTGTATGCCAAGTAGTTGGTGTCACTTAAACTTATTGTTTAAAGACGTAAAGTTATATAGTTAGCGCCATTTTTAGAAACCCAAATGTATCCTATCTCTTAAATCCCAATGGGCATTTATTTAGATTCGTCTCAGATGGTTAGAGTTAATCAACAAAAATCTCCGGACTCAAATACCTGCGGACCGTAACTCTAAGACGATGCATCTTTTAGATAGTTATTAGTGGGTCTGTTTTCATTAAAAGTAATATTTGTGTCCAGTTTTAGTTTTAAGCCATTTTACTAGGCTGTTTGCTTATAATCTGCTGTTAATTGGCTTTGAAAGCACCCAACCCATTCTCAGTCACCTCATATTTTATCCTTGCTCTCTGAGTAGTAATCACATCTTGCGTTATGCCGATCGTTATTTATGCCCCCTCCTACTATCAGTTTTTAAAACCAAAGGAAACACGAAACGATGATTTCGAATTACGAGAGTTAAATTTGATGGTGTAAGCTTTTTCGACATAGAACAATACATATTTTAAGTTCTATATGCGTCCGATCGACTAATTTGTTAGAATCAGTTTTCTTCTTATTTTCACTTTTCACCCCTCTTATTATTTTCTATCTTTTCTAGAAGTTTTTCGGTAGATAATAAACCTTTTTGTATTACATACTTGTCGGTTCTTCGTGAGTATATTGATTTGGAATTTGCAGAATTGAAGGTTAGTAATTAATGGTTGTCTTATGAGATGAATGAAAGCTGTCTGGATGTGCAAATCTATAATGCACAATTCTAAGACTGAGAATTCCAAATAGTGAGTTATTTATTTTGACGACAACAAGCAAGGTTTTGGATTTCAGTGAACTTGAACTTTCTTCTGTGAAGTAGAGTCATCATCAGTAGTTTAACAACTAGGGCATTACTCATTCCTATTCATCCTTAGGTTAAGCGTGTAATACTCTGATTAACTTCTGCTATGGTAAACCATTTTTTATTAGCCATATTGATATGCCTACATTTCCATAAATTTGGTTATCATTCACTTAGTTAAACAATCGGATTATATTGTTGGAAGCTTTTGTTTGTATATGCATTTACTCATGTGGCTACTTGCTTGGAATGATAACTAAACATAATTAGTTTCATAATCTAACTTTTCTAGTGATCACAATTAATATTCGTTAGTTGTCACATAAAATATAAACTATTTACAAGATTCAGTGTTGGCCGGTGTTTCCATCTTGAACATAAGTAATCTATCAAGAGGTACAATCACTAATAATTTCCTTATTAGTAAACTAAATATAAGGCAATTGGCTAAAAGAAGCCATTTAAAAGTACGTAACCATTCTGCGCATGACATTTGTGTAGACATTTGAGAAAAAATTATTCGCCTTGGTGCTATTAAATGTCTTTTACTGTAAATCAGACCTAACGGATTACAAATATTGCATTTATCTAGCTACTTGGTTATCCCCTAAGCTTCCAACTTATCAGTCAGTATGATTTACAAAATATGCTGTTCCAAGCGTGTTATGTATTTTGTTCGCATCCACTAACAGCTTCGATGTAATCTAAGCCTAAGTTAGTTAAAGGATTATTTCCAGATCACCTGTAATTTCTGTTTTAAATTATTATCATTGACTGAAATAGTCATCCAACATTTCTAGATAATGTTTCATACTCATCGATATAAATCCTATACTGTAAAACTAAGAGTAACTATTCCTTATCTTCTCTCCCAACACAGTCTAGCTATATTGCCTGAAAACTCGTTTCCTTGGGTGCACGATGCTTAGTCAGTTGGAGAACTTCAGGACTAAGAGTAAGGTCATACTTCTGACTGTACTGTAGTTTGACGGCAGTATGCGATCTCCTGCAGACAATTAGCATTCGCAACATTTCTACCTCCCTGCGACTGACGGAGAGAATTATAAAAGATTACCCCTAAAATAGTACACCTCGCTCATCGGATCTCATCATCAAGTATTAAGTTTGAAAGCACGAGGGTAACACATCAAAGCCATTGTTATCACCCCCACTTCAGTTGTCCCTTGGTCTTTGTAGCTACACTATACGGGTCACTAAGACCTCCTAACCTAGTCTCGTTTTCTAGTAAGAAGGAGAAGAATCGCCACACAATATGGTCAGTTGAAAAGTAACAACCGATGACGATATTTTCCCAATATCGAAATTTATAAGTTTCTTGCAGTGTTACGCGTGTAAATAAATCATAGTTGTTTACAATGTCACATCCTTATACGATTTGTTAAAAGTGCTTATACAAACTGATCTCTTTTTCATGAATCCTAAGTAGCTTATACGCTCACGTATTTTGTGGCCGGTTGTCTTTAATGTACTAGTTTTTCGTTCATTATCGTTTTGTACGCCATCAGCATTTACTCCAAATGTGATCGTGTAAAACGTGATACTTCGTTTCAACAAACACATCGTGGTTTTTATAAAGCACTTCCAGACCATCTTGTTTTAGACTAATTGTATTAGTAACTACGTGGAAAGTCTGTGACATCGGAAAGCGTTTCTTTAATGATGAACTTTAATCTCTCATCATCCTGTTGAAAATGTTTTATTAATTACAATAATCAAAAATGCTAACTCAACGTAAGCATACGCTGCAAAATGATTTCTATTGATGACATGTTTCTTTCTTTCTTTCAAATAATGTTCTTATGCAGAAAACTTTGTCGTTTCCTTATGATTTGGAACGCATTATTGATGATTGGGTTTTTATGGCTTTTCTATTGGGAAATGATTTTATACCTCATATACCTAATTTACATATACATGCAGAATCTTTATTAACTGTCTGGGATACATATCAAGTTGTATTGCCAAAATTAGATGGTAAGTTGCAATATTCAAGCTATTCATCATTTCTACTTATCTCTAATCTTTGATCACTAGATTGGGATTGGAGCAAAGTTACTATTCTAGGGTTTTTGTCGATTAGTTCAGCCACTCGTTGTAAACTGTTCAAATGGAAAGTGTTCTTTCTGCTTACTCACCAAACATCGTACTGTTATTTCATTTGCAGACTGGACAGTTATTTTCTGTAATAATTTTCTAGGGCTTTTCATGTCTATTACTTGTTGACTAGCGCATGCTCACTATAAATGTGCACAATAACAATTTGTATATATATATCAAGTGATTCATCTATTTGATACCGAGGACAATCTGCATATATTAATTTTTTCAAGTTATGTTGCTCTGTTTTTTAAGAAATCACCAAAAATTTTCATGCACTTTAGTAATTTCATTGAGATCTCTTTATTATTGTATTTCGGTATCTTTAACTCAATAGTCTATCATAAGTAACGCGTTTGGATTCTTACGATTCCTGTTCAGTTTTTAGCTTGTATGTATGTTTCGTTGTCAAAATTTCACTCAATCGGTAGCGATTAGTCATACTTTTCAACGAAATAGAGTACATAAGATTTCACATTATTGAAATATTTTACTATCATTGTAACATGTGACCTCCCAGAGTATTATTATACCTATAGACTAGATTAAAAAGTAGCAAATTTAATGGGCTAACATAAATTTGTTTGATTAAGGAATCTTCTTCGTTTATTTACAACATAAAATATCAAAAGCTGATTGAAAGAAGATATACAAGATATATCACTAAATCTTGTATCTATATCTTGTACATTATTGGTTCATATTATAATAATACATGCATGTGAGTGGTTAATTGGCTTCTTGATAAATCAGCCAGATCATCGTGCCGGAGTAATAGATTGAAGCAAGGCTGGGACTTAGGTATAAGACATTGCGTTGCGGATAAGTCAAAATCAATAGAATCGGCCATCCTTTCGTTAGATATAACATAGACTTGGATCTTCGTGGCTTCGGCAGTATGTAAGAGACAAGGTGGGATCTTATCCGGAAACTTTGATGGTATCCGGTATACAACTCCGAATGTTTGAGTTCTATCTATTGCACGCCCACTATCTATCAAGTGTGATAAAATAGAACTATGTACATATTTCACTGGCAACTTTATAAATCAAGATGGCATATGCTCGTTAGTCCGTTGGTTTAATCGTCTGGTCGTGATATATCGGGCACTTAAAGAAGATTGATTACCTTCGAGGACTGTTTCTCTGTAAACTATTTCGTTAGTTTTTGTTTTATACGAAGTGAACATTTTATTCCTACTATTATTACGTTACCCTTGCCCTATCATCCAGTTTAACGCATTAACTGTCAGTATATCATTTCTTATTTATGAACTACGGATAATTGGTTGTGTATACGTTACTCCAATTCACATTCACCATTATTCTTATTTTGTATAAATGTTAGTTTTCTTATTGGTTGACAGTGTGGTCGGGTTTTACGTATAGATATAGGAATGTTTGAAATACAATACGATTCTGTGTGGTTAGTTCATTAACCCTATGTTCTCTTATTACCGGGTTGGGACTAAGTAGACATCGGTTAGATGTGCAGTGACCAGCTAAAAACTCATAGGCGCTCGTTAATGTGACTTCGTACGCGCAAGGTCCTACCAACCACGTGTCCATACGCATCAATCACGTCAGCCCCTTTCTAACTGTATAATAGGTCGTACGCCCAATATAGCTTCCTCCACAGGAGCATCTAAATCCATAAACACACATGAATGTGGCAGAACCAGGTAACTCATCCTTTAGTTGAGTAACCACCACTGATCTGCTAGTGAATGATAAACAGCTCTAGCTGGTCTCTCGTTTAATACATCACTTGCTACGTCCCCGTTGAATTGAAGTTTAAGGAGAAGGGGTTTCTCCCTGTCTCTCAGGCTTGTTGCTAACTTTAGACATGTTTTTATATAGAAAATTATATGTATAGCAAGTTTCTGCTAGTATACTGAATATGGTAATAATTCAGCGTTTATAGCATCTTTCAAGCAAACCTTTCTAGCCCTGGTTGCTAAACATCTAACTACGTTTCTTTTGTGACGCATGGGTACGAAACTGAATAAATGTGTGTATTGACATTCAGTGTTCTTCCTATACATACTCCTACTTATTGACTCGTCTTCTTGTTTTCTTAGTAAGCCATCTAAGAAATGCTATTTGTTATCGTATTCACTCTTGCAAGTGAAACAGACTGCTGGGTGAACATCATTTAACTGACTTACAAGCTCCTTATTGATACTCTGATTGATAATAATAAATATAACGGTAATGTAAACCTAGTTTGTCGATTACCTTCAGAGTTCCATTTTCTAATTCAGCTCAGAAGGAGTCAGCTGGAATCGGGCTTAAAGGTGAACTCATAGTTATTGCCATCAGTTTGTTGATAATAATCGGTGTTGAAGACATTCGTTGTACACCTTAAAAGCAATTCATCCAAACTGTCTTTTGGAATTCCAATGTTAATTTGTTTTTCTGTTATTTGTTGGAATATGAATTCGATTGTTTCGGTTAGCGGTATGTTAGTAAATGAGGACGCCACATCTAGAGGTAGTATATGTTTACTGTTAATATTCAAGTTCTTTACTTTAACGTCAAACACGTCCTTGACACTTTTATTTACTACCGACTTGTGAACAGGCTCTAAGATACGAACAAGCCATCTTACAATCTTGTGATATGGAGAATTGTACATATCTAAAACAGGACGTAGTGTTAAGTAAAATCTTTTTTTGGTTAATGATAAAGATGCTTGGAGAAATCATGTGTCGATTTGTAAACGAAGTTTAACTATGCTTTGTTACCGTATGATGATCATTCACTAGACTAAATTATTAGCTAAACTCTCAGGATAAACGAATATCATAGATAAGACCACTACCCAGTTAATCCAAAACAACGTACAGCCTGACTCATATATGTGTTAGTTCAAGTTGCTATACCACAGCTTGACAAGTTCAAATTAATAACACCATAATATAGTTCAACGAGAAGGAATGAATGGTACGTATGAAAGAATAATAAAACTTGATATTCCAGAAGATAAAGAATCAATGCACCTGTACCTGTGTGAATGATTCTAGGCCACGTCACTTAATGTCCACAATCGCTCGTTTGCTAACCTCCAACTGATAGTCTGCATTTCCCAGCACGGCTTACACCAATAGGCAACAACTTCAGTGACTTGGTTTGTTTTCCTTTGATTTTCTTTCATCTTAATCTTACGCTAGCTAACGTTGTGCGCTGAATAATTTGGTGTTTAGGCATAGTTAACACATGTTCCAACCACCTCAGTTGATAGCAATTCACAACCGACCAATGCTTACAGGGATAGGATTTTTATCTAATGCAACAGCATTATTACATACAAATTAGTAATTGCAAATCAACCTTGTCATAAACAATTGGATAGTATACGCTTGGTTGTTTACTCATCAGTTAATGACGACGTTTTTGAGCTATTTATTTTACATCAGACCAACTACATCACGAAACCCAGACAAAAATAGTTGCAATTTTTTTATTTGACTGTGAATTTTTTATCATAATCAGCATGTGTGCTATTAATACGAGTGTTAGTGCTAAGAAAATAATTGGACCGTATATATAATTTCTTTTTGTAGATCATTTGACGCTCTAATAAAATTAAGTTTAACGTGTCTTATAGTGCTGTTCAATGTTTAAATTAGCTTAACATTGTATTGTTATTATCTTACCTCTTTCTTCTATAATAGGTTACCTCGTGGAGTTTGGATATTTAAATCTTCCAAGGTTTCATAAGTATTTGGAAGAACTTTCTCAAGTTAGTAATTTTAATCAGATTTGTAATATATATATATATATATATATATACCACCGATGTCTATTTCCGCAAAACACCACCCATAAGTTTTCCCGTAACATTACCTTGTTATGTGACTCACTAGTGGTCATGACAATTGAAATTAGCAATCAGACTCAATTACTAAGTAAATTTCCAACATTATATTATAAACCAATCTCCCCTTCACTTTTTGCTCTGACGTTTTTAGGAAGATTTGTAAAGTGTGCCATCTATGTATATTATATTTCTAATAATTTCCAGCGGACCACCTTTCTGTTGATAGTGTTGACGGAGTATATGCAATTCATCTAACATACTCTCATTTCTTGATTACCGAGTTTGATAAGCGTGATTTGTTTACTTTAACTCAATAAAGGTGTACATACCAAGCCATTCTTCCTATAATAGAAGCGTTTTTATCGTTTTCAGTTTGAGCGCGATTGGTTTGAAGAACGTGAAGCAGCTTTCAATTGGATGCGTGGAAAACAACAAGGCGCTCGTATGGCGAATGAATTAGAAAAACTCGGACTATCATCTGATGGTAGTCAGATGCCATCTCATGAACCTTCCAGTCCTACGAAGAAACATTTCTCCAAAATGAATCAAGGTACTTCGTTAGATATAAGAGATGGTAAACATTTACATTTAATGTTGGTTGTAGTGGTACATAGAATGCAAAATATTGTTATGTTACGCATTAGTTTTCTCGAAATTAAGAGCTTCTTATTGTCAACTCTCATCGCCTACTAGTAGTTGATTGTAGAATTCGGTTAATTTGATCCATTACTTTTTGTTATATATTGACAGATGGGGTGCACAAAGGATATTATAGTGAATTTCTTCAGTGAATCTGTTTTTCTCTTATGTTGATCTATAGCTAAAATGTGCAAATTTGTAATGTATATTTGACGTACTAGTATTAAATCAATACTGATAATTGTTGTCTGTATAACAGTTCGAGAAACTAGAAGTGATTAGCTTTTGTTGCAATGATCATTAGGTTTCAATTAATTCATTATCTTAATTCTCTGTGAAACCAAATACAAACTAATACCGAGATCTGTTTACATAGAATTTATACTTTTTATGTTTTGGCACATTCATTGTTTCATTCTCATACATTTTAAGTGTCAATAAAAATAACATTCGTTCTCTCACTTTAAATTTTTTCCTATCTGATTTTCCTTGTGTCTAACTGAATTATTGTAACTTGATTTTTATTAATCTTCCAACACCGTTGAAAGCATAAGTAAGGAAGTCGTAGCCAGTTGATCATTCTGAGTGATGGTATCTCCTATGCATGTTTTGTGCTTGTTTAGAGTATTGGTCTAACATATTTGTGTTACTAACATTTGGTAAATATGTTTTAATGGTGAGGAATTAGTTCAAGTATTCACTTCAACAGCCTTTATAGGTCACCTGTCTCTACCCCTTTTACTCAACAGATATAGTTCATTGCTTGGTGCAGGTGCTCGCTAGCTTTAATTTCCGTACCACACCAGTACTACAGGATGAAAAACAAAGTAATTGTAGTTTCAGTGATAATAAGAAAAACCAAGCATTTAGGGCATATTTGGAGGAGATGTGTTGAGAGGGAATGTACAGAAAAAGACTTGAAATCATGATCTAGAGAAAGTTAAGCACCACTGTGACCGATTCTGAACCACATTATTCGTCTTGAATCATTGATCATGGTTATGATACTGATCACAACCAACTAGTCTGCACTTACCAATGTGGTTCATATCAGCAGTCAGTAATTCGACATATTCAGTTCATGTCTCAACAATATTCGAAGGATCATCAATTAATTTGTTACCTACATTATGCCTAACCTTAACAGTGCTCACGATAGTTTAAATACACACCAGCGATGTTTCAAAGATATCTGTGATAAAAAAAACCTAGAGTGTGTGCATGTCCTATACTTTCTGAATCCCTGTTACATAACCACCCAACAACAAGGATGACTTTTATATAATTACTGAGCTACCACAACACTGATGTTACTACAATTTCTTTTTACGTTATTTTATAGGTATAGATCAGCTGGTAGATTTGACACATTTATTCATACAACAACAACCTGATTCCCAATATGATAATGTCATAATAGATGAAACTGCTGAATTAATGGAAGAAGGTGTGGTTGTTTCATTAATGTCATATAATGATAAAACTGAACAGTTTATCAATAAAAGTAATGTATCTAGTCGCTTTTCTTGTAGCAAACTCGGTAATATAGAAGATAGTCTTGAAGTGGACGTTGACGAAGGTGATGTGGAAGTCGAAGATGATGATGACGCTAATTGCACTGAAAGTGATACAGATGTAGATGAAGATTTACTAGTTTATAAAATGCATCGACGTGATTATTATTCAACTAAACTTGGCATACAACTTGATGAAGAGTCAAGTGATCATGGGGAAAATTCCAAATTAATGTCTTTAATTCAGGATTATGTAAAAATGCTACAATGGATATTAAATTATTATTTTCTACATGTTGCTGACTGGGATTTTTTCTATGCTTATCATTATGCACCATTTGTGCATGATCTTATTTTATACACAAAGAAATATGAGAATTGTCAAGAAACTTTTAATAGCATTAAATTATCTTGGACAAGATTTCATGAAGATTCACAACCAGTTCTGCCATTTGTTCAACAGCTAATGATATTACCACCAGATTCAGCCTACATTGTCCCACCACCTTTTTGGGAATTAATGATATCTCAATCATCTCCATTAGCTGAATTCTTTCCTAAAGAATTTGAAACCGATATTAATGGAAAAACTGCATCATGGGAAGCTGTAGTGGTAAGAAATCTCTCTCACTTCTTTTAAGTCCTCTGGAATTAATCTCCTTCCAAGAGGCTCTCTTGTCGACTTGGAATATGCAGATGATATAGTCATATTTGGTGAAGTCGCACACAGCATTCAAAGTCTCTTGAACACGTTGAGTAACAATGCAGGCATATTTGGGATGCGCTTCTCCCCTCCCAAATGCAAAATGTTACTCCGGGACTGGCCTGCTTCTTCCCGTAAAGTAGTTATAGGGAGTGAAGTAATTGAATGTGTTGATCGCTTCACTTATCTCGGAAGTCTCATCACCCCTGGTGGGTCGGTGTCTGACGAAATCTCAGCGCGGATCCAGAAAGCTCGATTGGCATTTGCCAATTTACGGCACTTGTGGCGCAGGCGAGATATCCGTGTCTCAACGAATGGCCGGGTGCACTGCGCAGCAGTCCGCGCCATCTTAACATATGGCTGCGAAACGTGGGCCATGAAAACTCAAGATATGCGTCGACTCCAGATATTTGACCATAGGAATCTTCGGAACACCGCTCGTATTCCATGGAATAACCGGATTAGTAATAGTGAGGTTAGACAAAAGGTTCTTGGGAAACACGGTAAATCAGTCGAAGAGGTCATTGACCTTTATCGACTGAGATGGCTAGGACATGTATTGCGCATGCCCGACTACCGTCTACCCCGTCGCGCCATGTTAGCTAGGGCTGAAGTAGGATGGAAGATGGTTAGGGGCGGCCAAACCAAAACATGACATCAGTCCATGAAGTCCTTGACTACTGGTCTAAGCCATGTAGGTAGATGTAGACTACCTGGTTGGGGTCCGCGTGATGATCGCAACAAATGGCTGGAGACACTCGGAGATATGGCTCAGAATCGGTCACAGTGGCGCAAGTGTATTCACTCCTTAACCTTATCTAGATCTTAAATTCTATTGTTATTTTCTGGACATCTTTACTTTACTCTTCCCTCTTGTATTCTGTCTATACGTTATCTCAATAATCTCGTTGTGCTAGTGTGGTATGGCAACTTGAACCTACAGGCGTTTGTGCCCGGTTCTACATTGCTGATGATGATGATGATGAAGTGCCATTTACTGTATGTAAATTCTAAAAAATATGATATCGTTATTTGTACAGTTTGTTATTTTTGCTCATGCCATTAATAGAAAACTTGAGAGTGTACAAGTATTAGTAAGGGTTTGTTGCTTTTTATTATTTACATTTAGGACTGAGATTGATCAGTCTGTTTGTTAATGTGCATCCTGGGTAGATAGGATTATTGTAGCGTTGAGTCACATGGCTAACATAGGAATCCAGACTGCGCGTCTCGTTCTATTTGCATAGTGGGCTGGGGTTTGAAGTAATATTCACTGGGTTCTTGTCTCTAAATATCAATAATCCGTTGCAGGTTTCTAGATTAAACGCACATTCTACATACCACTGTTAACCGCATACCAGATGTACTATAATGATAAAAACCTCAATAAAATTATGTATGACAAACTTTACCAAGTATGCATCAAATTAGTATGTTGTATTTTGAATCGAATAATGTTGCTTTTAAGTAAAATAAACAATTTTGTGATGTGATATGACACCTTTATCTAATATACTATTGTGCTAGACTTAATGTCAGTAATTCGTCAGTATGAATGAAAACCAGTGAACGACAATCGACTATATTTGTCGATTTCTGAAAATACTTAAATACGAAAATTATATACAGATGCTCTATTTTTAGAGGAGTTCCAACCACCGAATTTTACAAAAATAAAGCGAGATATCCGTTCACCAACATAAGGGTGAATAAACTGCGTAACAGTTCAACTTGTCTTTTTTAATGAATGTCATTCACTTGCTGCTAGTATTGGATCATAAATATGTTTGTTGGGGCTACTGAGTTATCATTACTGATGTTTAGATCCATGGTACTGGGTTAATATGGTAGGTCTATTGATAAGATTATGAATCTTCACTAATTGAGGTGGTTGGAACATGGATTAGACATGCTTTACTATCACCTACCTCGACGCATGATACTGATTGATGGAAGATCAGGTTAAAAGAACGGTCAAACCAAAATATGACTTCAGTTTGAGTTATAATAGTAAATGCTGACTATTTTGCAGAATTGCTTGCAATACCCGTGACCAGTAGCTGGGAGACGTTAACTGAGACTCATTCATAATGGCGCAGATACATTTACTCTTTGTTTTCCTTTAGATCGTAAGCTTTCAACTTATTTAATACATTTTAGGGAATTCATTTATACCTCTCTAATCATATTCTACCACTGATTTTACTACTACTTCTATCGTTTTAGTATTCATCTGGGTAATTTCCTAAGTTATATTATTCCCCTCTTTTTTGTTATTCTGTTTCTGTGTTATTCTTGTAAATTTGACCTCGCCACACTAATATGGTATGGCAACTTGGTCTTATGTACATATTTAGGGTTCTACGTTGTTCACGACTGATTGGCCCACTTAGGTGATTTCATCTCAATTTTGACCAATACAAGTATATGTCAAGTTATAGATTTTTTATGATACGCTGATTAAGTTAATCATTGTACTTCATTTATCTTCATCGTATATCAATATCTAGTCTCAACAATTCTTAGCTTCATACACTGTTATCAATTTTTAAGTTCATTTTTTGATTGCTTTAATTTCTTACTTTTTATTGATTCGTTTTCTCTCAATTTAAATTTTCTTCTACTCTGTTTATATATTTATAGTTGATTCCGTTTATGGATCAAGAACAGCTGATTAATGCAATGAAGGATGGAAATGCTAAACTAACTGATAAAGAAAAAGAACGTAATCAACATAAATCACACTTGTTTTATCATGCCTGTCCAATAGGAATCGTGAAACCTCCTGCTGAATTAGTTAATTATGATTTTTATCGTAAATGTATTAACTGCAGTGAATCACACTTCAGACGTTTTTATGCTTCTGTTACTCGATACGTTGCTGAAGATTTTCCGAGTTTACTGAGATTGCCGTTTTCTTACGAAATTCGAAAAATACCTGTTTGCGTAAGATATTTTTTTCAGCGAATATATGTATATAAATGCATATATATATAGATAGGTAGATAGTCGTTTCCTCATTTTGAAATATCAATTTATAATGTCTAGTACATTTGATGTTCTTCTTATAGTAGTATTTAGCTATCAGGACTCAGTAACTTTGTGGATAATGCGTTGGCTTTTAAATCAAGGGTACTAAGTGCAAGTGTCAGCGTGAACTGCCAACCAGATATACAAGCCTATCGAATCAGTGTTACATAAGTCGAAGCGTGCGGCCCGGATTTCCCTACTATCCTCAAACCGCCTTTATTAAATACCGATAATTTACTTTCGAAGTTAGATTGTTTTAAGGTGTCCTTGTCAAAACGAACTGATTATCTTGCTTTACACTTATTGATGTCATGTCCTCGATTTTCCTGATTATGGATAATAACCTTGCCTAGATATTGGCAAAAACAACCGCCTATTGACTGGAATAAATATAACGATCGAAAACAGTGAATTAGCACCCATATCTATCTGATCCCAGTCGGTAGATGAGGACTCTTGAAGTTAAGGTTTAGGCAATCCAGAATCCGAATTCTGCATAATTCAAAAGCCTCAAAAATACGCATGATTTTTCAAACTACGCACAAATATAGTTACAAAAATAATATGGATACATAACTAGAATGTTTGTAATACAAAACCAAGGGAAGAAGTGTATAAATAATTAGTAATATCTTAAGGCTCAAATGACGTGGTTCGAATAAATGCACGTGACATGGTCCATACGAAAGTAATGACAGTAAGGCATTTAATGTGCAACTAGTGTATATATATATATATATATATATATATATATATATATATATATATATATATATATACTCTCTTAGAGTTGATCTACATTTCCTATCTTTCTTCTTAACTCAACCTGTATAATAGTTACTTTTCTCTACGTTAATTAGGCTAATCTTTGTCTTATTTTCGGACACGATATGGTTTCGGCAATTGGAATTATTAGCGTATACACTTAGTGTTGACTCATTTTATCTAGTGGAAAACTTGTACATGCATAATCATATACATTTATATCCTTCATTTTATTTTTTTCTATGGTTCTATCTGACCGTTAGATTTTCAACAAATTAATATTGTTGAAGAAAACTTTCCTTGTAATTGAGCATTATATAGATTGTTGAATGTTAACTTCATATCACGAATCGGTCTCATTTAGACAACCATTAACAACCTAAAAGCACTGGACAGCTGTTTCATCCTAGCATAGGACTTCAGCAGTGTGCACCTATGACCCCACAGGGAATCGAGCCCAGGACCTTCAGGATTTCCTGAATCGCGAGTGCGCATTGCTGAAGTACTCCATACTAGGATGAAACAGCTGTTCAGGTTTTCCTGGTTGTCTAGCTTAGGTCAACTCATGATATCAAATTATAACTTTCCTTATTTATCGTTGTTAGCCCGACGATTTATGTCTGATCCTACAAACCCACCAGGTAAGGAATTATACGACTAGTTATAGAGTACCAAACAAAGTTGAGTAATCGGCCGAGGAAGTTGTGAATGTTCATCGATCAAAGTGGTTGGTACATGTAATAACTGTGATTAACCACTGGTCTAAGTTGTCTTGTTACTTACTAACAACCTGTTTTGAGCCCACTAGATAATTGTGTTCAGTGATTAAAGACAATTCGTGACAAGGAGTTCACAGTGACGCAGATGTATTCACTATATATTTTGTGCTAAGTCACATTTGGTGCACGCCCTACTTTGTTTTTAATTGAATGTTACTGATGTTGTAAAATTTATTTAAGAGAATAGTTTGTTTTGCTGGTCTAGGTTTCGTTCCAAAAATCAGAGTATTTTGTAATCTAACTTAGAAAAAATGCTTGAAGCATATCATTTTATTGTTTATTTTAATCTGATCTCAATCGTCAAAGAATTATCACTTGTTTTTATTTTTGTATTTCTAATAGATTTTTGAATGCCCAAGCAAATTAGACAGTTTGGCGTTAACAATGAAACCTCATCCGGTATTTTCAAAATATGATAATCTTGGCCAATTAGCTACAAGTATTCTTGGCCGTCCTATTCGTGTTCGTTGGCCATTTTGTGCTACCGTAATGCCTGTTCGGTTGATGAGCAGTAGTGAAATGTAAGAATCTGTTAATGTGCTTAATCACAAACGTAAAGAATTTCATTTATTCTCGTTAAAGTGTGACTGCTTCACGTTTGTGAAAATCATAGAAAGTTCACACTTGCTTTTTTGACTTCTTATTGAAATTAGATCATTAATTATAGACATAATAGCGCAGATCTTTATATCGTTATATCTTACATACAAAGTACAATACATAATTGGGAAATGCTAGATCTAACCAATTCGTTTGTCAGATACTATATAAAAGTTACTAAACACCTGACTTATTTTTAATGCTGCAGTATTTAAATCATATTTGTATTTTATAGCATCTTGTGAGTGCAGAAATATGTTTATTTAATGTTTTTCTTAAAATTTAGCTGGGAACTTGTGGATTTCAATATTGATCCGTTAATTAATTCATTATGTGATTTACCTTCTGAATCCCTACGTTCTCGTCCAATTTCATCATCTAAAGACAATAATAGTGAATTAATTTGGATTAATAATCAGTTGTCAAGTTTAAAACACCACTTCGAAAAACGTCGAGCAATTTTATTTGACAGTACATTAGATAAGAATAATAATGATCATTTAAACATTCATGTGAATTTAGCCTCATCGTCAGTTTTAGTTTTTTCTCGCCCATTGGATGGTTGGTCCCTTGTACCTATACGAACAAATTCTTCAAATTATTTTTCTCTTTCCCCAAATTTTATTCGTTCACGTGCTCATAATGGTGATGAATTAGAACTGTTTAGTTCTCCTTTTTCATGTGCATTCGTTCATTCAGAAAATATGAATGATTTTTCTGGGAAACATGGGAAGAAACTTAAAACACCTATTGAAAAACCGTCTATAAATATTGAACCTGCCTTCGGTCTAACGGATGGTTTAAATTTAGATTTGTTAGATTTAATTCTCCCTGAGATGCCTCCTCCTCCATCAGTTGGATGTGTTGAAGTCGACTGGGGTTATGAAAAACCGATACCTTTGCATACAATATTTCATCCTGGTAAAATAGTCTTTAATTTAGCTAATGAAAATTATGGATCAGCTGGAGAAGTAAGTTATAAGTAGTCTGTAGATTAATCTTTCGTGACTTTTATCTCTTATCTCTTTTATCTCTTATATTGGTGGATATATAAAGCCTTTATTAGTGTTACTTTCTTTTAGTGACAGAATTAATTATCTCCTTTGTTAACTATAGATCCGCTTACTTGGCTTCGAGTCTAGTTTACACTAGAAGGGATCGGAGTTTTAGCCTTTTATTTAGCGGTTGAAAGTCGAAGATACTAACTTATGAATGATTGCTTCAGTGACAGACTTTGTCATTGATCTCTTTATCCATGGAACCAGTAAACATCTAATTTTAAAGTTCATACAGGTCTGAACATAATCATTATTCAGATACTATCTAGTGAGTATGTGTCTGATCTTTCCCAGTTTAGTTACTATCATACATTACTATGTTTTGTTAAAGTACATTGAAATTCTATATTCATGGTACTTAACAAGTCCCTGAAGTGTAATGTTGAACTCATTGATGCGAAAATATCTATTTTTATGGGTTTACGTTGTAATCTTCTGAGTTTCTATTGTCAAGATGCTAGACTAATAGATATCTCACTCACGAATACACCACTTGTTATATTTTAGTTATTTAAATTTTATTTCATTGTCACATTTGTTTCTTATGTTTCTAGATATTGAGATCGATAACTTGGATTAATCAACTATATAGATAAACAGAATAAAACAGCGGCTTTGTAGTTAAGCGTTCCACTTTTAGTCACTAGGTCACAGGTTCGGCTCCTGCTCCACCTACCTCGGTTTAGGCAACTGGGTAGTATCGATATCTTTCATACTTAGGGTTTAGCTCGAAATCGATTAACAGACCTGTACTTGATAAATGAACTACATCATCATGTTGACCATTTTCCCTATTCTCCTTAACGATTTTTGTGGTTTATTTAGGTTGTTGCAGTAGATGAAAAGAAGGGCAAAGTTAAGGTGCGTTTCTATCCCAATTTCTCGTCCCCAATCGATTTAACGGAATTTCGTGGTCAAGTTGACGTAAGTAGTACTATTTTTAGACAAAAAGTATTGTTCTTTCAAATTAGAATCACTGGTCGTGATGTTAATACAGCAATCTAAATTTCTTAAGCTAAGGAGTTTCGCAGTATTTCCTCAACCTTCGAGAATTTTTTTTAATATATACTTTATTATCGTAATATTTGTTATCATTCTCAGCTTAGTAGTTGGTTGGCTTTGAAAATTGTTAAGATCTCAAACTTATGTTATCACTTGGCACTTGTTTCACTTATTTTATTGTTAAGGGGCAGTAAATGGTCATGTTTACTTCTCATACTGTTTTTTGTCCAACTTTTGAAAATGATTCATTCCTGTCACTAAGATTTTGATTCTTTTTAGTGCTTGTTATTACATTAATACTGCTAAGGTCTTCACTATGCATTATTTAATAACACTCGGATTTGATACCGAATGAAAACGAGAGTTTAGCACATAGCGAGATATTTTCTAATAAACCAGAACAACAAAGAAAAAAAATACTGTAGTGAAAACACTTAGTTCATTTGGTTGAAAAATGCATAAACGTAATTTCACTAGTTAACATTGTATCGTGTTAACCAATTCATTTTAGATTTCCTTGATATGATTACATTTTTGGTTGATTCGTACATTGTTTTCAGATTCTATCGTCGAACGTTTTCCGAGCGTTATTAAACTATCTTAATTAATTGCAGTTTTTTCATCATAGTCTTTCATTTGTACTTTGTACGTGAAACTGTTGTATACTATTCCTTAAAATCAAACCCCACAACCATTCATGGATTGTGCATTACATATTGTTGCCGTATATCCTTTCTTCGTATATCAATTATTCTTTACGTGGTTTATCATAATCTTAAAACATGGAATTTTAATCGTTTGTACCCACTCACCTTATTAGTATTTGGAAAGTTATGTATTCTTAACTTCTCGCTGCAATGACTGTGGTTCACAATTTATATTAACCCGTGGAAGGTCGATAGTTTTCTGGTAGTTAAGTCAGTGTGGAGGTATCATGTCAACTTATTCATAATTTTGTTATATTTTTAAAAATCTTTAGTCAATAATAGCTTGGCTAAATGTTTTATAAGTATTGCATAGTTTGCCTATTGTAATGCAGTTTGTTTTGTCACTTTGTCCATATAGTCTATAAATTAAAGATAGTATCAGTATCCGTTCATATATATATATATAGTATTAGTTAAAATTCTTTGGTTATAATTTTTTGAACAAGTTCTAACTTATTCGCTATTTTTTTGTATTTCTCAGATCTAACTTACAACTTGAAGTTTTTTTCCCACTTTTGCTGCTCGTCTTGTGATTCTCCTCTTCGTTAGTGTTTATGTTACAGTGTGCCAAAGTGGATGGTTATACATTCATTTTATTTCTTAAATTAACATTGACTAACTAAAATGTCATATTCTCACTTAAATTTCGTGACATTAAATTATTATAACTGTTTGTTTTACAATAGGCAGTTGTCATTAGTGAATCTTTGTATAACACCTTCCGAATAAAAATCACTCATTTTTTTACCTATCCGAATTATATTCCTCTATATCACAATTAGTATCATTTCGCAGCGACACAGACTAGTAATCTATGTACTTGTTCATATCAGCTGATGGGTCATGGACAGGATAAACGTAAATCAATGTATTGACAATAAACTCATTGTTTTATGTATGGTCTTATTATAAATAATTTACTAGTTTCGCACAAAAATCAACCTGTTATTGAGTAATCTATAATAATTTCGTAAAGTAAATGAGTTGTATAATTCATGTGGGGATTGGGAGAGCTCATTATTTATATTTTTAGCTTAATAATAAGGTTCCTTTGTTGCTTTAGACTTATCACTAACTTAATGTATTTGCTTACCGACTAAGGAATACGTCAGGTAGTTGGAGGTGTTTGGACATTCCGAACACAGTCTTCTTACTAGGTGGTTTTCATCACCAAAGTTTTTGCCGTAATCTTGAAGCAACTGTTATTTTCTACAAGATTCAAACCCGAATTACTTTGTTTCATAGTCTTAAATGTATAACTGAGTCTTTAGTGCCACCCCCATGCTTACAATGCCATTTGCCAACAACTACCAATTAACACAAAGCTAAGCTTCAGGGTTTCCTGCTGACCGCCTTCAACCACCTAACATCAAGACATTATGCACACGTCATCAGACTACTTAGTAACTAATCAGTGGAACTAAATAATGCAATTCGACGTATGGTGTCATTACTACGATGTTACTGTTCACTAAGCATGTTCTTCGTTCTTCTAAATAGTACAATACAAATAAATAGTATTCTATACATGAATTTCCTACTTACTGCTGTTAACCATTAGTGTTTGTTGTAGTCTTCTGGAAGTTTCCTTTCATCATTTAGTTTTCTTAGTTCGACATTTTACAATTAGACGAAATTTCTTCGTTTTATCAAAATCCTGCTGAAAATCAAGAGATTATTTGATCATAAAGTCCCTCGTATAGATGTAATAACTTGCAAATTTTGCATTTGTATTTAGGAATGGGAACATGATGATTTTTATACAAATATCATGGTCGCAAATCAACTGGATGTCGCAGTATATGTAGTAAATCGACTTACTGGGAGTCTGATGGTTGAAGTTATTCCTGGATCCTGTCCATCAAACGGGAATAATAGTAATGATATTCATAATCATGTTGAAATCAAAAGTGATAACATCACTAAAGGTAATAAGTCCGAAGAAAATGCTGAAAATGGTAAAGGTGAACGAAAATCTTTTACTAATATCGGTTTAAATCTGAAACGGAATCGTTCTGGTGCTCAAGTAAGACCTTTCTTGCCTTTTGGTTTTTTTAACAGTTTAAATTGAAATTCCAAGCAAAAATAGCAGCTCATTGAAGAAAATCATTTTTCGTTTGCTATAGTTGCAAAATCGTATTTGTAGTTATTTTACTCATTCTAGTTCATTATAAAATACCAGTTGATCAATACTTACTTGTTGATAACCTTCCTAGGTAGTGCTCAGGTCTAGTGCTTTGGGTCATGTTGATGTTTTTGTTTATTCTTTATCTTCATTATATTCGTCTAGTGGATGATTGTCTCCCACGTTCCTTTTCTACATGTTATTTTTATGCTCACTACCAATTGTCTAAGATGTTACTCATTTCAAATACTTGAGAACAATCTTGGTCAACTTTTGATACTATTTTCATTGGAGCAACAACATTCACTCTTTTAGCATAGACCTTTATGTGTAAGGTAGCTTTGAATAATAATAAGCACTCTATAATAAATAAGGTCGTTTAAAAGTAGTTTTTCTCTCTGAATCGTCTTCATTTTGATACAACTGATTTCTTCGTAGTTTTAACATTTTGGTTTTTCCATAGTTGTGAGAAACTATTCCCAAATGTTGTTTTAGAAAAGACTAAATAAAAAGCAATGCATAATCATTGTTGTTTAAGAACTTTAAAGATAATCATTTGCATTCTAGTAATGCACATATATGTTCCTCTGCCTCTTTTCTAGCAATGATCTTGATCTCTGAGATCCACTATATTCTCCTTTATTATACATCTCTTATCGAATCAAGTTCGTTTGTCGTTTTAAGCATACCCTGAAAATTGTGTCCTAATAGTAAGTTTCTCATTACGTGTATGTGGAAAATTTTCGTGTGACCTCGAGAGCTGTTGAAGAAAATTAATGTTCTTAGGTTTGCGGTTTCTTGATCTCATGTATTGATGAAAACATCATACATGTACGATCTCCCTTACTTTCCAATCTACGATTCATTGTACGGACTATCGTTAATTTAGGGATTTCGATATTGTCATTTTTACGCACACTTGTAGCAAAACACTGAATGACGAGGCAATCTGACTGTCAACGGTTTTTAAACAATAGAGATGGCCTTGGGACGTGTTTTTTTCACAACTTGGATATATTTGGAACGGTGTAAAATTAATATATATTCTATGTGCTGTTTGTGCATTTATTGTATAGACTACCTGCAAAATAGAATGTCTGATAGTAGTTGTTTGTGACGAATATCCTTAACAGACAAATTTACTTTTCAATTTCGTTCCATCAGTCAATTTTTATCTCATGATTTTCTCTTCATGTTATTTTCATTCCAGGTTTTGGGCTGGTCACGTTTTTGTACTGTCCGTCATACTTGGTTATTTTCTAATAGGACTGTTGATTTACTGAAGAATTTCCGTGAAAAATTTCCTAATGTTTGGGAAACAGTTTCAAAGTCGTCGAGTTCATCTGAACGAAATAATTCATGCATAAAACTGGATTCGTAAGTGTTTTTGTCAAATTCGTGTCATGTTTTTTGCATACAAAACACATAACCTGTACCCCATTTTCACCTTAAATCCTTTCACATTTGAAGGCTCTATTTTAGATTATCATTTTTTATATGAATCTCTCTGTGTATTAATTTTACTTTATGCTGAACAACATCTGATGATCTGGTCAGAAGTATTTAACTTCAGTGTTTCATTTTAAAGAAACATGGTGTTGTTGAGGCAATCTAATACAATGCTATGTGACCATTTCAAACTAACTTTCATAAAACAGGTATTATAATGCGAATTGACTGTCGTTTGAAATGTAAACTATTAAACACAATTCAGTGATCTTATATGTTCAGCGCCCACTGCGATACCTTAAGATCCTGGCCTTGATCTGTGATGTAGTCGTAGACGCACACTGATTAGGAGATCAAACACTCCCCATTGTACTTCCTAGTTTTCAATAGTTGTTTAACTAGTCAGTTCATGACGTTAACGTTTTTTTCATTAATCTCATTTATTGACATCTGGAAAATCTTTTTTGCAGAAAAGAAGTTGAAGATATAATAGAATTTATTTCTAATTCAGAATGTAGAAATGCTCCAGTCTTACCACAAAAAGGTATATACTTGGATAAGGAATGGTTACAAAAATTAAAATCTTTATACCTCAAAGATATGGACAAAACTTTATGTGAGCCTTTTGATCGTCAAAGTTGGGGCAAAAATCCTCCAGTAAATTGTTTACCAACGTCTTTGTTTATTGTAAGTTTTTTTTACTCATTTTCTGGAAATTCATTTAAAAGCCATTTGTCAACTTTATTACGTGTATTTTGTATACTTTCTCTCTGTATTATGATATCACGATATGATTCACAAATTTTCTATCTTGGATTTCATTACCTCCCCCTGTCTGTATGCCCCGAAAAAATTAGTTTTTTTGAAATCTAAAGACTTCGATATGTCATTTACGCTAACAGAATCTTGAGTAACTAGATTATGTCTGTATATCGGATAATTTTTTGAAATGTATCTCTATAATCCAGTCTTCTTGTTGTACATTTTTATTGATTGTGAATAAATCTCAGACAACCATGGTCTGCAATGATACTGCCCTCCCACGACGGGGGGGGGCGGAGTTTAAAAAGTTAGGAGAAACAAACAGAACACTTCACTCTGCCCCACGAAATTCTGTCATTGACTGTATGGTTTAAAAAGTACATAGCTAACCCATCAAGGACCGCTCTCAAAGTGCTATGTGTTACATACTTCAAGCAGTTTTTCCTTTGAGGTTCTATAGTCAGGCTTGTGGCTCAAGATTACCCTTAACCATGTTTCGTTTTCAGCTATCTCATTTAAAAGTATTCTTCCTTAGTGTAAGAAACGGATAAATTTGAGAGGCCTTCGTACATTTTTCAGCATCTGCGATTGCTTTGACTAACTATTACTTTATAACGATACCATTTATTTCTGCCACTACTCATGCTTTCAAAATAACTTAAAAAATTCAATCAATCTACCTGGACATTTTTGCGTCTTTTTAACACCATCAGGTCAAACGGGTTAATCACTCGTTTAAATATTTACTAAATGTATAGAACTGATTACTATGAGACTTTATCACAATCCGAAAACTGTCAGGTTAATTCTTTTCACTCTGGCGTTTATCCTACGCTGATATATTTTTCTAGTTGTATGGTGTTCAGCAATGAAGCTATAAGCTGTTTTTGAATTTCATTATTTCACAAATTATTTTATACTCCTTACTTATTAATATTACAACGAAAAGCATGCAATAATTTCTTTTTCCTGAATTTCACTCATCTTTACATTATTATTATTATTATTATTATTATTATTATTATTATTATTATCCACTCTCCAAATTTTATTTCCACTTACCTTTCCTAGTCAGTGAATTCCGATACAAGAATATACCCATCATCTTGTTATTTGTCGCCATACGATCGTTGTTACTATTCATCAAACTATTCATCAGTATTCAGTTCATTCACACTATTGGATAAAGTTATTTTTATTGGAATTGGACATAATATTCCATTAGGATTACAAGGCATTGTAATTGGTGTACCATGTGGTAAGGAATAAAGGAATAGTAATAATAATTAATTTATTCTGTAATCATCTTATACTTACTACTGATATAATTATATATATATATATATATATATATATATATATATATATATATATATATATATCTTTAGCTTAAAAAGACCAGATTTCAAAAACATGGGAAAGAACTGTTGTCACTGACGCTTGATTAACTGAATATTTTTCAATCAGATTCTCATCACAGCCGTTCCAAAGATGGTCTAGATTGGCATCGACTGATCTGGCTTTCATTATCATTTATCATAATACCACTTCCACTCAGAGAGCTACCTATACACGAACCTTTCTATTACCTCTTACGGTTTGTCACATGGAATTAAAGCATACATTTATCCTGCCAGTCCTGCGAAGCATTTTGCATTTATATAATGCAAAGTGCATTGGATACACACGGTCACTAATTACCAACTAATTGTGTGCTATTTGGATGCCTTGTGTTTCCTCACAGTAAGATTATATCAGCGCCTTTATCCAGGTAACATATCCACATCACAACCACACACTTTCTTCAGAGCTGCTTCCAGTGTTGTCGATGGAAATGTGAGACTCAACAACTCTGCATAACCTCACCGCTGGGTTGGAATATTCTAATGAAGTGGTTATATAGCCTCACGCTATCTAAAATGTTTGTATACAGAACCTTTACAGTGTTAATGAACTGCTTAGACTCACCCTTATTCGACAAATAGTTCCGGAGCACAGTTTTTATAAATTTGAACATGATTTTGATATCAAGAAGCACAATGATTGTGCAATGTATGTGACAACTTTTTCTAGTGAGTCGAGGAACATATGAGAAGTGACGACACACTCCAAACATTGAAGCATCAGCAACGACGATAAGTGGCAGGGAGGGGTCAATAATGTATCTGCAACAACTGAGAGCTAAGAGTTGTCTCAGAAGGCAGCTTCGCATTATTTCATTCAATTCTAAGAGAAACCCTTATTCAAGAGCTAGTGCGCTGTTGGTACACTCGCTAGATAAGTAGCTGACTAATCTTCAGAAAAAGACCTCAAAAGAGAAATTTTTTGGAGTAGACATTAGTTTTATCACTTGAACTTGATGAAGATCTTCCTGAAGACATACTGCACAAAAAATTAATTACAGATGTTTCACGAACTTGAAGAAAAGCTGGCACTTTCTATTTCTCTTCAGAAAACCATCATCACCGATGCTTCGTAGAATCGTTTTCGCACGCTGATGAAGCAGCGAGAATTACAACATCACTTAAATAATTGGCAACCCCTTCGAACAACTACTTGTATAGCATTTACTGGAAGGTCCTTATTCCTAAAGGCAAGCGATTATATGGGAATAACTATTTATGCTTATTAATAGTGAGTAGTTCTTTGGATTACAGAACCTCTTCCGCTTATAAGTAAACATTAGCAAAATCTAAATTTGTCAGTAATTTTCTACCATCCACTGTGAAAGGATATACATAGTGTTGTGCTGCTGCTTTAATGTGTATTGTACAGTTAACTTTCGTAATGACTACGATTGGTGCTACCCATGCAGCTTAAGAGACCGGCGTAATGACAATTCACTGCTGTAATCAGTTGAGTTCTTCACCATTTGTCAATGATGCATACGACACGGGTGTCTTCTCCCACAGAACTGACTTCTGGCTGGAGGCAAAGGACTGCCTTCGTAGCTAAGCAATGACTTAGGTTTGATTAAAAATAAGTAAAGAAACCACTTAGTAACTCTGGAATATATTTTTTTAGTTCAGATGGTTGTCTTACCAAGCTGTACACACTGCCAAACAGGACGTCAGCTAATCAGACCGTTTGAGACCAAGTAAATTTAAGTAAACTCGTGTTGATTAGTATGCCTCAGTGAACGTAGTTTGTTGAAATTATATCTCATATTACAGCTGTTTTAGTATATTTCTAGTTATCTTAATTGTTTTTTCAATGCACGGTTTGCTCGTCTTACTCTAAGGCTCTTGTGAAATGTTGATGAATGAAATCGCATCTATCTGCAACTTAGATGAGTACTCATTTGTATCCACAGTGTCATACTTTGACATAACTCAAGTAGTCGTTTTCGGGTTTTAGAGTAGACTTTCTACTTCCTGCACAACATCAACGTAGTGTTAAGGAATTCGTCTTTTTGCGTGATGAGCTCGGCTGTAATGCATTGGGTATCGTACAGTTATGTAGCAATAGTCCGGGATTGCTTGGTATTTAGCGGACAGCATGAACTTTGAAACTACTTTTACTCCCACACTGTACGAGGTTGGTGTTGCGTTGAAGATTAGTTAGCCGTTACTACTCATTGGTGATATCTTTCATAATTAACTTTGAGACAACACAGTAAGTGGGTTCAAATATCACCGAAGTTTTGTGATTGTATTCTGCGGATGAGGATTACGGTTTTAAACTGTTCCTCTGTTAATTACTTCATTCAAAATCGTCCACATTTACCATTTACGATCCTGGGACGAGTCAGTAAATTACCATTCTTTTCATTATCTGTTTTGAGAATTGGTATTGATTAGTGAAAACTATTGAGTCCAAGTTGGCATTCAAACGACTTTTTTCAGTAATTAGGCACATCCAGCTGATGAATCCCAGAATAGGACGAAACGCGCTTCCTGGATTCTGCTTGCCAGTCACAATCTAACTTAAATATTACTTTTTTCCGTGCCTAGACTCCCGATCTACTGATTTAAATCGTCAGCTAGAACTAAAATAAATGTTAAACGCGCTTTATTTAAGAAGTCATTCAACCATTGGTATAACTCATCCTTGCTTGTATATATGCTACAGTCTGTTATTTCGTAAGCGGACATTACAAATGACATCGTTTCCCATGCCAGTCTGTTCTTACTTCGTTGGAACGTAATGTAACAGAATACACGAGATTGTTAAGAGATCCAGCCGATTCTTGTTGTCTCTGCTTTTAGGATTATTGTGACACTGCCATCACAAGGTCTCGGGAAAAGTGTACATAAAATCTACATTTCGAATTGATAGATGAAAGACGAATTTGTTGTATTTCATCAGAGTCTTACAACTACAGGCTTTTAAAAAACATTCAAACGTATCTGTTTTCCAATCTACATTAATGTGCCAACGTTGATGACGGTCAGTTTACACGGTACACATTATTCCAGAAATATTATATCTACTATTTATATATCATCTACAAAGTCGACTGTTCAGCGACTTAAGACTAAATAGACTAGATAGAATTAACCTTATAGACTGAGTAAGTTTTATGAGAAGTGAAATTACGTAGAGGATACAAAATCAAATAGAAAGATGAATGAATGTAAAGTATGTTTGTATTTATATGGCAGTTAGTATCTTTTGAATTATAAACAGAGCGCAGCAAGTTGATCGAATTTTTTCTAAATATCAATCATCATATTTATTCGTTGGTTTAAATACTGTCCAGACACCCAGATTGAAGAGGTAGGTTTTCTTGGAGAGTCACTCCTCGGGTCTTTGATTTAAGGGTCTAATTTACAAAGCCTTACAACGTCGTCAGAAGATCTCTGTGTGATCTGAAGGTCTTTAGGTGACTGATTTTTAAAGCTTTTTTACCGATAAGTTTCGTACTACGACGAAATAGCTATCCAGTGTTCTCTAGTTTCTAATAATATCTAAGATCAATCTCTACCGATTATAAGCATCAAATTAAAACCTATGTTTATCGAGTAAATATAACCTTTTAATAATCACTTATGCATGCCTTTATTTTGTTTATCTCTTTTTTCTAACTTTTTTCCTAAATTATAAGGTGTTAGCTCTCAAAAAAGTGAACAACCATTGGAGATTTTATTTTGTCGAACATTCACAGACGCCATAGATATTCGGTTAGTATTATACGTATGTGTACAAAACCAACTGTTTATCTAATTTAGCATAAAAATTTATCTTAATATATACATTATCTCTTTTTATGCGTTCATTGAAACGCAAATAGCTGAAAGACAAAAGGCCTTTTAATCCCATATGTATTATTTTTACCTATTTATTTTATTTTGAAACTTGTTAAGTTTAGATAACTAGCATTACTGTTGGGTGTTTGCGGAAAAACACGTACATCCAATCAAGGATGACTAAACGTCCGTCTAAGTCATTATTAATTATCTGAACATTGATACTTTCATGTGTTTCAAAATAAATGCTCATCTTCATCTGTTACACAACAAAATGGTCAACTTGCCATTCTGTTGATTCAGACAGCTTCAGTAGTACCATATGCAGATTGCGAAAGTTAGATACATAGTTTTTTTTAAGTTCTACATTAAAGGAAAATTTCCGCTGCCTTGTTATATTTGGAAGCAGTTTACATTTGCGTATAAGGTGGTTAGAAGTAGTTCATGGGAAGTCTTAGACAACTTTTGTTTTAATTGGCACTCTTAAGGATTGCCCTACATGGAACATTGGGGAACCTGTGAGTTAGTATTTCGGGTCACTTTGTTTCGCAATTTATGACGTTATCACCTACTTATTTCTGTCCCAGCTGACTTTTCACAGGAGTGAAATATTCACGTTAAATAGTGATCAGTTTTATGTCTCGTCTCATCCTTAGTGCTGATCATATCCCGTCTATGGAGTTACGTCGATCGACATTAACAGTTAGACAAGCATGTTCACAGACTAATCTTGGTTGGGTGCCATTGGATTCATGGAATCACCAGACTACTGTTTCACCTTAGTATGGAACTTGAGAGTGTGCTCCCTACACTTTTATCAGGAATTAAGCCCGACATCTTTTTGCTGCTGTGTAAACTTAGACTTCGAAACCATGGAGTTAGCAACCAATTTCAGGATTCTGTATTCAATTAACCTGTCATAAATACAGACAAGATATTAAAGTCATTTCTCCAAAAAACTACTACATTTAGTTTAGTCAATTTATTTAAACATATCATCCTACCCAGTTTTTCTACCGTAGAAATTATTTGACTACATTAACAAAATCCGCTTGCGTTTTATCGTGTTCTGTAAAATTCAACTTTACCGCTTCATTCTACCACTAGATCCGTGTACACATAATTAAATTAATCTAATAATAATATAGATAGTCATGTGACTGTGTAGTTTGCTATGTTATATTGTCATGTGAAATGCTTGTAATAATCAGATTGAAAAGCTTCAACTCACAAATACATACATATTTACATACTGCTACACCTTGCAAAGAATGTGGGATTCGATTGATATGCAGACGCTGTTTCACATGAGAGCCTTTGCATGCATCAATCCATATTTCGGTTTGCCTGTTTTTAATCACAGTCACTAGTAGTAGTTGTATTAATACCATCGTATTTTAATAGTATTGTGGAAATTGTTATGTTAACGTCAGTTGTTTTTTCTACCCTGGGACAGTCATTGTAATATCACATCGCGTTTTCTGTATACTTCAAAATAACTGAAATTATACTTTTATTATCTCCTTTACTTAATTATATACGTGTTACGTCTCTATTTTCAAAATGAATCACTGAATTCTGTGTTTAATGAAATTTTCTGTAGAAGTAACTGTTGTGAAATGTGGTTGTGATCTTTTTATCGACCGCGAAATCTCCATCGTCAATTGTTATCTCGCCTAGGTTGACTGCTCAGTCCAGCTCTTAATCTACGATACGACCCCCAGACTACTCGTCAACAAGAACACGAGAGAGCAGACACGAAGTACTGCAAAAGACACTATTGCCAAGGTTCATTTATGTGCAGAAAACTAGGATATTTATATTATCATAAATGTCCTTCCGTGCTTCTAGAAATTTCTGCAACCTACTAAACACAGTAGTAGTAAGATAATTGTCCAATCACAGACATACCATGTGACTTCTCATTGTCTTGAAATTTGTGACAAAAAACTTTGCGTGCTGATTGGACACAATATTTCCTATTGATTTCTATACCTTCTTGAGCTTATTTCGAGGACTTTTCTGATTCTACTTAACAGTAGCGTTAATTAACTATTCAATTTGTAAATAAGGACCATATCAACCGATTGGAATCTACACCATAGCGATTACCAGGGGTTAGAAACACCGGGTGATGCAGCTTCGAACATTTTAATGACTGACTGCCTTTTGTCAACAATTATATTGCACACATTGGTTGACTACTGTACATTGACCAACTTGATGTTCTTCAAGTCCATTTCGTGCTAACTGAATCTCACCCCTCTAGTTGTAGTATGATCACTAGTCTAAGTAACTCGACACCACTATCACTATGTAATGAGGTAGTTTGTGGGGTAGTTGTCAAAATACCTTGGACCTACGTTTCGTGCTATTTGGCATTCATCAGTAAAGCGTACCTGCAATCTTTGAGGGAACTTATGCTTTCCCGAGGATCCGGTCCCAGTCACTATACAGTGATCAGCTAATGTTTATATATCAGTCCTACTGGGGAAGTTAGTCACTGCCTGAGTAGCTCATTGGTGACTGTTGCAAACTGTAAAACTGGGTGACCCGATGTCGAATCCACTGAGAATATAAGCCTCTCCAAATGTTGCAGGTACGCACTATTCGCGAATGCCATATAACACGAAATCAGGGTTCTATGCTGGCTACTTCTTCCAATCACCTCCCATACTTATCTTGTGTTGTTCTTCGTCTGTGTGGTTGGCTGTCATAGTCTCTATATAATTGGTAGTATCTTGGTGTAGGTGATAGGAAATATATGCTTCTCAGTAGGATGTATTGACTTTGTAGACAACTTCAGCAAAACTTAACTTTTCGAATATCTCATCATTTAAGTAACAGCTTGTTCTGTTAATCCGGAATCCGACTGACTTTTATCCAAACTTGTGCTACCACTGTTCAGATGTTTATTTTCTCTGCTCTCTTTGCATCCCACTTGTTTATTTTTTTCTTCATGGAAGATAGATCGGTTTCTATATATATTGCTTAATACTTCTAAATATTCTGTTTTTCTTTGTATTTCTCCTTTCTAATATTTCAGTATCTTCGCACTTAAAATCAAGCACATAATAGTCTACACTAATTGATCTCAGTGAAGACATGTTATTGTATTTGTTATATTTCCTAGATATAACGGCCCAATTACTCATATTGCTTAGTATTCTTAGACACCGAACACTCGACAAGATCCCAAATCAGAACACGTTTGAACAGGAACAAAACTATATTCCAAATAACAAGGGTAGACAGAAGTAGGAATCGTTAGTTAGAGAAACCTTAATGTATTTATAGTATTTACATAAGAAACTTCTAGAATCTTCTACAACAATCCTTTAGAGCTGATTGGTTTAGAAATAACCAATCAGCGTGCGCCATCACGATCGTGCACTGAGCATGCTTTAATCCAGTCTATATCCCACTAACAGTATTTAACAACTAGGTGGTATTTGTACTTATGGCAATAACAAACACTTTGTTCTACATAGTTTTTATCGCGCGCCCACTTAGAGCAGTCTGACACGTTATTTGCTTCGACTGGTTTTGTATTATTTGATTTGCTTTGGATTGATGCTTTATATTCATCGTTTTCTAATTGTAGTTACAATATTTTGACTAAATAGTTCTACATCCAGACATAAATCAACTGTTGGCATCGATTATGATTGTTAACATCTTAACACTACCTAATAATATATATGTAGTTGACGTATCGTGAAATCTCTTTTGTAACTTCGTGAAAGGACGCCCGATCTAATACACATGTCATTCTCCACGTATACCATGTGGTTTTATTTCGTTTTGTTGTTTGGTCATTATGGAATTATAATTACACTTATCTTAGTAGGCATAAAGTGTCCTGTATGTTTCGACAAGATTAACTATCGATTATATAGTCATGCGCATTGGACGTTTTTCTCACATAGTGACCTTCACCTTTATTATTTATCTTTGTAACTATTCATTCAATTCCATTTAAATACACTAGACTATTTTTCTTTCCTTAAGCTATTTATTTTCCTAACACCTATTTGCATCCATATAAAAAACAGCAATCTCTTACCTGAAATATTGGTACGTTCTTAAAGCGGTCACCAAATGATACACTATTGACAAATGGCCTTGGATATTTACTACAGTCTGTTGCGATAAAAATGATGTTAACATAGGGATATGACATAAAAATTATAAATGGATGATGCGAATGCACTCCTCAGCTAATTACTAACTATCCTCTTTAGTATATAGTATGTACGTTAAGTCCTCAAGGTTACTGTAAGCGTAAATACAGATTGAGTGTGCTTTTAAATCTTGCCAAATTAGTTTAAGTAAGAGTTGATTCTGGCATAACTTAATTCGAAGTCTAGTTACATATATTAAGTTTCGTAAAGTCTACAGCATAATTTTTGTCACTTGATTGAAGTTGTATTTAGTTTTTTTTATGTGGCATCTTCGCACTAGACATGCATGCATCGACAAATATTCTGATTCCAATATGTAAAGAACAGTTTATCGATGTGTAGGCATATGGAAGTAGTAATCAAAGCATGCTTTAAGATATAAGTTATAATTATGATTCTTGCTTGTTAGATGTAGAAACATGTCGTTTCGGTCTCACTCTTTAGGTGTACGTGTATTCATATACATATTATTTCTTACAAATTTAAGAGGATCGGGTCCTTGTTGTGCACTGGTACGCCCATCATTGTTACTTAGATTACCAGAGAAAACAAATGACAATGAACAATCAAATTTTCAACCTAAATCAAATAGGCCATTTACAAAAGCTGTATCACATTCATGGTTAGCTAAAGGATCTGTTCGTAATTATCAGCATTGGCCAACTAATAAATCGGATCAAAATGTTACTATTAATAATAAGAAGAAGATGGAAAACGTAAATCATGGACATATATCAATGAGTAATTTTTCTGTACATTCATCAAGTTCATCTAGTGCAAAAGCTAAGCAAAAACTACAACAGCAAAATGTTAAGGTTTGTGTTTAATTTGTTACTTTGTTTGATTTTTTCTGATGAGAATTGGCGTCCTGAATGTTAGCTAAATATGTTGTATCCAGTGTTCACAGTCATTTTTCCGTTCATTTAGTAGGTGAGTGCCCTATATAAGAGTGCTATTGTGATCAAATACTTCATTTCAATCCTCTGGAACTATCTACAACTCTATGATAAACAGGTTTGGTATATTACAACCCGACATGTTAGATAGGACGAACATAAGTGTAATAAAATCTCAGTAGTATGCAAAGTATACTGACTAAGTAAACAAGAAAGCAAGCGAAATGTCTAGACAACAATCATAGTGAACATCAAAAATGTTACAAATAAACCCAATCTAGAAGCCTTAAGATATTGCTGAATATATCACTTTTTTAGCCACAGTTCACCAGTTTGTTACTCGATATTTCTGGTCTGAAACTACATTTGATGCAATGCATACATTGACTACAACTAACAAGAAAACAACGATTTTTTAGAGATCGTTACCACTATCTGAAAAGTTATCAAATTACTTGTTCATCCTCCTCATAATCTTTTAAATGCTTCTGTTTTTGTTGATTGTTCTTACTTTCCACGATGTGAATTAAAATATTGTTTTCTATTTCTCACATTATTATTAGCAGGCGATTAAATCATCTCTAATTTAATATTCCAAACCACATTTTGTTCATTTTTTGTTGATATATATACATCCTAAGTAGATTGGCTCAATATAGTCCCTTTCATTGCAAATTTCTTTATTACACTTGGATTGTAGCTAACAATGTAATCCAGTAAATGTGTTCCATCTTATTTCAAGCTTATCAACTGGTTGTCTGTGATAATTGTTAAATTTCGAATGGCATCACAAGAACCAGCTTAAGAGTAAATCAAAAGATTCCTGAACATATGTCAAGGTATTATGTATTGAAATCTGATTAGCTCTGCAGTACTTTGTACAACACAATTATTATTGTGTACAAACATCACATTATCCCGACATCTTTGTATTGATGACCATGAAGACTCAAACCCAGTGGTTTTAACTTCTAATCAGTTTCTTAATATAACGCTAGATCAAAGTATCCTCTCAGTATAGACATGTAACAACTCGGAGCGATCGATTGGCCTAAATTTCAACATCTGGAAATTACATATTTGTATTTCTATCTTGTAGAAAAGTCCTCAAACAGTTTCATAATAATTACTTAGTGCTAAACTCTATTCTCCAAAATACCTAATAATAGTATTCATCATGTTCTTACCGGTGACTAAATTCGATAGGTAATAGAAAATCGTCGCCAGTGGAGTATAACCATGTCATGTGTGGAGCGTTCAATGATAGTCACGTAATACCGCTTAATGTTTGAAATTAAAAATATTGACTAATAGATACTGACGCAGTGGTTTTAAACATAAATATTGGCCACGAGACATGATGGTCCTGGATTCGATCTTTGATGGAATTTCAAAATTACATTGCTAAAGATTTTCATACTTGGAGAAAGCTATCTTGTACTTCCTAGTTTTCAATGTTTGTCCGTCTATAGACAGTCAGTGATGCGAAATTTCGAGTGTAATTATTACTATCGAACGTTAACTAATGAGTATTATTTAACTGTATTGTACTAGTCGTGTTAATACTATGAATGTGTTGGTTTTTCGAAGATAAATATCTATTTTGCCTGTCTTCAAATCTGTTTTACAAATTTGCTTTATTTTCGGTTACTAATTGCGTATTATTCTATTGCCTTATATTCAAATCGAAAAATAAATTTTTCTATTTATCATCTAGCGATAATAACTTGTAACATTCATTAGGAACTTTGTAAAACTGAACTGACTTTCATAACAATGTTCATAAGAATGATATTTATCTGATATGTGTGAATCATGAAACTCTATCGCTCAATACAATTAAAAAAAGTCTTTTTCCTTGAATAATTCTATGTTTGTACCTATTTAAACGGAAACTGACTTTTTTTCAAAGCACCATTTGAAAAATCTTCCTAAAGCATTAGGCTATGCATTATTTCTGTTTGTCTACAAGATAAGCAGATAATGTTTTTTTTAATTCATTACATGTATTCATTGTATTTTTAGCCAACTAAAAACTTATCATCTATTGGAAATGACATAACTAAGAAAATGCAAGGTTAGTAGTTGCGAATATTATTTAAAAACTTTTTAAAGTATCATTTTTCATTCATCTATAACGTAGAACTTGACACATAGACTTATGGGTCCAAGTTGCCATACCACAATAGCGCGACGAGATGTGTAACTCAATAGAAAGGAATCAAACAAACGAAAATATTAAAGAATAATGGAGTATAGGATGTAAAATAATATAAAGTGCGAATATATTTATAGAACTCTGATCGATTTTGAATAATATCACTCAGTGTCTCCAGACACTGATGATTGCATTTATCAAGCGCGCCACAGCCAGGTAGTCTGCATCCACCAAAAAGGCTTAGACCAAAAGTCAAAGACTTCATCGGTTGGTGCCATGTCTTGACTCGGCCACCTCTACCTTACTTCCACCTTATTCCTACTCCAGCCAGCATAGCGCGATGAGGCAGATAGTGGTCAGATATACACAAACACATGACCCAACCATCTCAGTCAACGAAGGTTCGTCACACTATCAACTATTTTCCCATGCTTTCTTAGCACTCTGTGTCTAACATCAATTTTACTTATTCGGTTATTCCATGACATACGAGCGATACTCCGAAGGTTTCTATGATCAAAGACCTGGAGGCTACGTATGTATTCTATTTTAAAGGTCAATGTTTTGCACACATAAGTTAGAACAAAGCGAACTGCTCTTCAGTATATGCAGCCTTGCATTGAAAGCTGGGTATCTCGCCTACACATCAAACGACGTAGGTCGGTAAACAAAAAGCGAGATTTCTGAGATTTCGTCAGACGCCGACCCACCAGAGTTGATAGGACTTCTGATATAAATGAAGTGGTCAACACACTCAACTACTTCATCGTCTATGACTAATGCAAGCAATAATGTAGACCAGTCCTGGAGTAACATTTGGCATTTGGAGAGATAGAAACGCATCTGAAATGTGTTTGCGATGCTACTCAAGGCGTTTAGGAGACTGGCAATAAAGAGGTTTCCAGTTGTAACCTTTCTGCGTCCAGTAAAACGCAGAAAATACTTGTCCTAACTTAGACATAATTAGAGTCTAAATTGGACAGCAGTCCTCGACAAAGCCTTCTCAACCATGGCTGATGCTGATATTGTCTATTTGTGCCTATCGCTGAGTTGATGTTGGAGAGCACCATGTTACAGAATGTCTCTTCTTATGCTTGAAGTTTGTACTTGCTAAGAATATGTGGTAATCTGAACATAATTGTAGAAGATGGTCTCGATTGTCCGTGCATTAGGCTGGTAAGCTAAAAATCTCGCCTAAGTATTTTTCAGCCTGGTTTAGTCATTCTACTTGGGCGTTGAAATGTCCTTATATGATCACTGTGTGTGTTTAATTTTCTGAAAACGGTTAGCGAACTTCCTGTATAACTCATCTTTTGCTCCATCCGACATGCAGTCAGTGTGGACATAAGGAGAAACGACAAAATGCATCAGCGTGTATTTTTATTTTTTCGCCATTTAAGCATACAGCACAAAGACAGCTTTCAGCAGAAATTTATTCAAGGAGTGCCTGTTCTGTCTGCAAACCTAGTGCTATATCTACATCAGCAAATCCAGGAGAGTTTACTGCTGATTTCCCAGATAAACGAAAAGTATATCGCGCTGGTTCTCTGAACTGACTAGGTAACGTAAACTGAACGATCACGCCAAGGCCATGTATGTTTGTTTTCGAGACACAACACACGTCAGTCGCCATTGAACCATGAGTTTTAGTTAATGAGGCCTGTTGTCCAATTTAAGAAAAGGGTTCGTACACTAAAAGCCACAGAATACAGTTTAGAGCGTGATTTCAGGAAACCTGGAGTATCGCTTCGTGGAATGAACTCACAAGTGGAACTTGTTGAAGGAAGATGGGGGGGGGTTAGAAACGAAAGTAGGGGAACCATTAGAGGTAGGCACTTGATTTTGAGCAGGGTGATCTGGAGTGCTGTTAGAAGTTATAGGGAGATTATCACTTTCCAGTCTTCCAGACTGTGGGAGTTTTCCTTGGTGTACCTGAAAATCAATTTGAGTCAGGGTTTTTCGCAGTGTCCAAGGAACAACTGCTTGATGCCTATCGCACAAGGGTGAGGTTTTAGTTGCGTTATCTCCGTACTTGTTTAAGCCCTACTGCTTGAGACGGGAATCCGTGGAGTAAGGTAAGGTGTGAACTATTAGAGTTGATCTTTGAAATAAGGGACAGCGTCGCTCCCATGCTAGTTTTCTGAGAAAAACTCCTTACTGCCGTCACACCTCTGTACAGTCGGCAGTACGACTTCACCCTCGGGCCTTAGTTTTGCTTCTCTTAATCACAACGCTCGCCAACTGACCTGCCTAGTATGATAATATCTTAAGGAACAGTATAGCCCTATTTGGTTATCAAGATAGGCAAACCTGATCACAGCTTCATTTAAAAGTCTATAACACTATTTACGTATCTATAAAAGTTCGACAATGAGAACCTTATGAACACGAAGGGAAATATATTTTGCTTTTCTTTCTATTTTCCAACAATAAAACTTCAAAAGAAATGATAGGACTAAACTATAGTGCCCGACTCCTGAGTCTTCATAAACGAGTTTCAAGGTAGCGGCACGTAGCTAAAATAATGATGTCGGTACTAGTGAGAATGCTTTCTAATTAAGATCAAACACTGTTATCTCTAAGAAAAAATGCAACTTTGAATGATAGTGTTTCATAATAGAAGCTAAAATCATTTCAAAACTATTTCAGGAATCGCTCTATATCAACATTATAGCTTAATTCTACCTAAAATCTTTATTTCCTCTTACTGGTAAGTAGCCAATAAAATATGTTACTCTCAGTAATTCCTTGGGTCATCAAGGTTTCTTAATTTGATCCAGACCTTTACCTTTATCTTATTTTTATAATTTCATTTTAACATTCATCAGCCAATAAATACTGTATTTTAATATTCACTATTGGGCTTACATTTAGAAACCATAGTTGAATTATTCAGTTTTTTACTTCAAATATCATGAACTTCACATTGATTACGAGTTAACTATTTGTAAAATACTTATAGTAAAAACGTTTCTGTATTCTTTTACCAGCAATGCAGGATAAAGTTATCGTATATGGAATTGGTTGTAGGAGTTTATATGTGCGATGAGCCTTCCTGCAGCCGAAGGACAGGATTAGGAAAGTTTGGCCATAAAAATAGTGATCTCAATCCCATGTAACACGGATATCATTATTTTTTTTGAAAGTAATTGGTGTAGATTATCATCAAGCCAGATATTTTCTTTTTGACGGTCATATTGATTATACATTAGTCAGTTGATGAGTTCTTGACCTTAGTCGTTTGAGATGTTTTAGACGTACATTATGCATACGTAACCATTTCCCACTCAGAAGCTCGGAGTTGGTTGGCACATGAGTAAGTTGGATAAGAGGTAGTAACGACCAAACTAAAACGTGACACCTGTGCTCGAAGTCATAAATGTTAGTAGATGCAAATAACTTAGTCGGCCTTCACCCGATAACTGCAATCAGTTGTTTAATACAATAGGTGACATGGCTCAGAATCGATTGCATTACCTAGTTATCTTCTCAAATCCTATTTCCATTATTCAGTTTATTTTTTTTGCCAATTGTACCTCACTGTTTCAATTCCTTTGTTGCTAATGTTGTTTATTTGATCTTACTGTTCTGATTCTGCGGGGTAACAACTTTGGACTAGTGCACCACCGTGGCAGACTCTACGTTTTTTATAACTGACCGGATGTCAAGAGTATTAAATGTTGCTAAATATAGCAGTAGCTGTCATCACAATTAGGTCCGTTGACATTTTTACGAACATTACTCACAATAGTGTCATAAGCTCATAATACACTATAGATGTATATAGTGACTATTTAGATCGAATTAGTAAAACTACGACAGAAACATACCTCCGTGTTAGATGGATGTCAAACATTATGCATTCTATTTAAATGGTATAACTACGTACTATTTTTTAGAAAAGATTATAATTACAACAAAAGTTTTAAAAGTATTTCTTCCCCGTAAAATTGGTCAAACTACTTCATTTGAATAGGTTTTCTCATCCACTGTGGTAATCTAGTGTGTTATTTGGAAAAAATTTCTAAATTGTATTCTTTTGTATTTGGCTCTAAATGTAACACTTTGAACTAAAAGTATCTTTCTCCTTTTCTGTTTTGCTTTCTCCTTCAAAATTTTTGATTATTAGAACCTGTTGATGACTTACAGTCTCTCACATACTCCACTTTACGTACTACCTTTCAAGGTAAAGGTTCTTGCCATCCTCATAATGTAATTGATCTCGACGCTGCTGCTCATAATAAAGATACTTCTAGTTCTCTACATGATGCAGAAGATAATTCTTGTATTTGGACTATGCCAAGTCCACCTGATGTTCCGCTTCCTCCATCTTACTGGTCTGATAATAGCAAATCCACAAGCAATTTGGAATTACATAATAAAACTAAAGATGCTAAAAACATGAACCCACAGAAGAAGAAAAACGTATGTTGGTCTGATAATAATGTGCTTCATTCTAGTAACTCTGAAGAATATAACCAAAAAAATTTTGTCAGTCGTTCGGACAGATCAAACCGCAATAAGGGCTTTCGTCTGAAAACACCAATCGAGGTTTTACCTAAACAAAATCACAGACAAAATTTTGAAACACCAACTGCTAATGAACGTTCAAACTTCAATATGTGTATTCCTCGCAACCAAATGCGACCTGTATATCAATCAACATATCAGCATGGGCTGTTTCTACAAGATCAGTCGGTAAGACCACCCCCAGTATACAGGGTTAATAGATATCCTAGTATGATGCCTCCATACTCATATACTTCAGGAGTTTATGAGTCTCCTTATGTAGTAAACTCACCTTATCACGCTTTCCCAGCTTATCAACTGGGCTTTATGAATCGTCAGCCTATTCCTTGCTTCCCCTTGATGTCAAATGCTCCTACTCAGGTTTGTAACCCTACAATAAATTATGGAAGTACTAATCGGTATGTTTGTTCATTTTTTTAGGTAATTCATTATAATTTGATATCTAACAATATATTTTAATCGTTGATGGTTTCATTTTTTAAAATAAACTTGATACTTTTACACGTACTTCAACAGAAAACAATTTGTTTCACTTTTCCTATGAATGTAAACATTTCTTTTTTTTAGTTAGTTTATTGACAAGTAGATATTCATCTGAATATTTATGTGCCGAGTATATAGGTAAATAGAGTAATTCACTATTCCTATTTATCCTTTGTCTAACTGCGGTGGATGATGTTCAGAAGTATTCTAACTGTTGCACTTAATTTATAACTAGTACTACAGGATAAACTTTCAACATTTATCACAATTTTAATCCTGAAATCTACATTATATGTAGCTGTCTGGTTATCAATATCGAAATGAACTCTTTAAAATCAAATTTACAGATTAAACTTTGTCTTCTCGTCCGTAAACTCGTTATTTATAAGTTATATCTTTGTTTCTATGCATCAAAGCAACTTAAGATAATGTAAAAGCTATTTTTGTTAAATAAAGTTATTTGTAGTGGCTAATCATCTGATTATTTCAATTCATCGTATTCGAGGTGCATTCTCTGTCTACATTATTAACTTCTTTTAGCATTCATGTATCATGACTTTATAATATTGTTACCTACTTCATATAATGAAATTTGAACTGCTAAGTAGACTAAATGAAATCAAAGGGGATTGTCATACACTTCATGAAACAATGAAAGTATTAGGCTAGAATGCAAAACACAATAGACTGATTACTAACTACAGAATTATTATTTATGAAATACGACTTATGAATACATAAGATATCAGTGGACTACGGGTCTTTGATCACAGGTAGGTGTCTTCGAAGCATAGTCTCCGTATTGTGAATATACCGAGTAAGTAATGGTAAGGCTACTCACAAAATACTAGGTAAATGATCACAAATTGGTTTATGAGGTTATAATTTATCACTGAGTAATGTGGCTGTACATATTACATTTTCATTCCTTCTCGTTAAACTGTATTCTTGTTGTATTAATTATGTATGGCTATTTGAACTAACTCATTTATGTGCCACGCTTTACGCTGTTTATGACTGGCAATATTAAAATGTATAAAGCTTCTCATTGTTCTTTGTTTTGGTTTATTCATCACAGGTTTTACATTCCACAAATTCAAGGATGCAATGAAAGAGACAGATCACGTTCTTGCTCTCGTGTTCTTATTAGAAATGACTTACCATCTCAACCCTCAAATTCATCTCATCACAATTCTAATCATTTTAGATGTTTTGTTCCTCCTCAGGTTAGTTTTGGTTTTATGCATTTAACTGTATGCCTTAAAATTGTAGTTTCAATTTTTTTGGTAATCTGTATATTTGGTGTAGTTAAATGTAGTAGGTTTCGTCACAGAATCCTATTATCATTCACCTTATGTGAAATAGTGGCTAAGTAATTTAGGCTTTTTACTTTGAACTACTAAGCTATATATCGTACACCGCTCCATATAGTTCCGTTTGAACAGACCAGTTGTATTATTATCCCTCACATAACCAAGATGTAGTATAAAGATGGGTAGACGAATCTATGCGTGATGGGTACTTTACAGACATCTTCAGCCTGTTTATAAGTCCAAGGAAATTTTGATCATAGGACGGAGATCTTTGTTGCGAAAGTTTATCATCAGTCACTTAAATTGCTTTACTTCATATAATGGTGTAATAATTTAAACTGAAATTATAATTATCGTTACGTCTAGTACATTTATACATTTACGATTTGTATTGAATTAAGTTCTACAACATGGGCACACCAACGTCCGACAATAGTAGCGTTCATTGATTTCAGGACAGCCTTAGACTCTGTAGATCGACAAGTTCCGTAATAGTTTTTCATTATAAGGTGCACGTCAAAAGTACATTAACCTCATAAAGACACTACTCCCATACGATTGTTTGAGTTAGAGCTTATGACGAGCTGTCACCTAAATTGTCAACTTTAAGTGGAGTTCATTTGGGTTGTCTTTTATTTTCCCTACTATCTAGTTTCCCCATAGATGTTCTAGTATGTTTCACTTTCTTCATTTGACTTTTCATGAATCAACCTCCTTCCAGAAAACGCACACATCGATTTAGTACACGAAGACGACATAGTTCTACTCGACGAAGACGTTAATAACATGCAGAGTCTCTTAAATGCTTTGAGTAGCATCGCAAACACATTTCAGAAGCGTTTCTATCTCTCCAAATGCCAAATGTTACTCCAGGACTGGTCTACATTATTGCTTGCATTAGTCATAGACGATGAAGTAGTTGAGTGTGTTGACCACTTCATTTATATCAGAAGTCCTATCAACTCTGGTGGGTCGGCGTCTGACGAAATCTCAGAAATCTCGCTTTTTGTTTACCGACCTACGTCGTTTGATGTGTAGGCGAGATACCCAGCTTTCAATGCAAGGCTGCATACACTGAAGAGCAGTTCGCTTTGTTCTAACTTATGTGTGCAAAACATTGACCTTTAAAATAGAATACATACGTAGCCTCCAGGTCTTTGATCATAGAAACCTTCGGAGTATCGCTCGTATGTCATGGAATAACCGAATAAGTAAAATTGATGTTAGACACAGAGTGCTAAGAAAGCATGGGAAAATAGTTGATAGTGTGACGAACCTTCGTTGACTGAGATGGTTGGGTCATGTGTTTGTGTATATCTGACCACTATCTGCCTCATCGCGCTATGCTGGCTGGAGTAGGAATAAGGTGGAAGTAAGGTAGAGGTGGCCGAGTCAAGACATGGCACCAACCGATGAAGTCTTTGACTTTTGGTCTAAGCCTTTTTGGTGGATGCAGACTACCTGGCTGTGGCGCGCTTGATAAATGCAATCATTAGTGTCTGGAGACACTAAGTGGCCTGACTCAGAATTGATCGCTATGGTGCAAGTGTATTCACTTATCCTCATCTATAAACTAACTTTTATTATTTTTCCACATACACATTTGCTTTATCCTTCCTTTTTGTTTTCTATTGACGTGTTATTCGATCTCGTCATCCTACTGTGGTATGGTAACTTGAACCTTTGGTCATGTATGCCAGGTAGTATGTTGTTGATGATTGACTGACCTTAACACATTGTCACTCATCAACATAATTATACTCGAATTACTTCTAGGTAACTTTGACTGTTCACATGTATTTTACTGCTTTACAACTTGTTTTGTTTCATATTAATTAAAATTCATGTATACATAAATAAATTATATATATATATATATATATATATATATATATATATATATATAGGATGAATCGCATGGTTAAACTATAATATTTGTTAAAATGGTGTTCTTTACGTGCTTGTGAGCTGTTACCTACGGGATTGGGAAAGTGAATAACATAATCTATCAGTAGCACCATACTGTGGAATATGGTGTGTAGCGTACATTAAGTCAAAACAGAAAATGCACTCTTGTTTTTTTTATCAAATTCCCACTAATCTACTTAGTGTAACAATAATACAGCCGCTGAAGCTATGTAGTATAACCCCAAATATCTAAACCAATGCATCCAAAAGCGATCTGCTCAACTTCTCTGTCTACCTTGGCCTAATAATGTGCTTTCTAATAGATAAGCTGACTGTTTTGAAATCTCATCTCATCGCCGAAAGCAATGGTTGATCTTAGCGCTGTATTACAAATTGTTTAAAGTATCTAATAACAATCATGCATCTCGTATACAGTCAAACCGGAAGTCTTAATAATCTAATACTGTTAGGCATTATTTACCATTTGTCACTATTTATATCTAATATGTGGATTTGATTACTTTTCTGTTTTCATATAGGTTTCACGAATGCGACGACCTTAATTCCTCAGGGAATGGCCATCCCTAACTGTACTCTTTTTCAAAAGAGGACTCATTTGTCCCTTTTTTAAAGTCTTCATAAGAACATTTTTTTAACATTCCCTTAAAATTCATTTAGATGTATATCGATTCATACCAAGAAATCATGTAATTGGTAATAATTGTTATCGCATCTCTGTCAACTGGTTTTTGCTACACTTTTTTTCAATAGATTTTTTTCTATCAGCTAATTTAAATAGGCAAATGAAAGCGCACTCTACTGTTTTATTATATGAATGTTGTTCTAGATTGGTAATAAATTGATGGTTTTATAATGTCTTATCTGTAAATTGAGACTTTTGTTTGAATGACATTTGCCCCCGTCGACGACGCGAAGGCAACAACAAATTGAAACCAAATTTGATGCACAAATTGGCCTCAGTTAGACAAGCATTAAAAACTACGAAATAGTGGATAGCTACGTTGTCCTAGTATGGGTTTATTCAGTGTTCTCATCCGCAACCCCACAATGAAACCGGTTCCAGGACCTTTCGGTTTCGCGGTGAGCGCTTATCCGTTGGACTATAAAGCCGGCTTCCAATGGTTCATATTTACAACTTCAGTCAGTTCGCGATACACAACTAGAGAATTAGAAGTATACGAGTATTACAAGAAGAATAAGTCAATAGTAAACACATTATATGAGGGATGCAAAACCGAACAGTTGAAACTAAGCGATGAAAGTATTGTCAACCGAAATGAAAGAAAACTACTTTCGAGTCTAAAAGTGAGTAAATAGTTTCTTCCGCAAAAATTGCTTGATAGTAATACTTTTGTATTGTGCTGATAGTATTTAAGATTATCTGGTAAACTTTTATCATCATAGTGGGAAAATATGAGTGTTAAATGTATCAAACATTGGCTGGTCTATTTTATTTAATGTAAACTTAAAGAAGTCATTTTATTGAAGGTTCGCCGAATAATAGTTAAACTTGTGAAATAGTAATGCTAGAATAGATTAAAATCTCTACATATGACTTCTTCACACTTGTATGGAAACTGATGAGTTTATCTATTTGGCACTTCAGGTAACTTTTAATACACGTTTTGTAGGCGATAGATAATCTTCCCATAAAACTCGCTACGAGGAAGATTCACTAGCACAACCTTTAACGTAAATATATTTATACTTAGATTAATTAGATGATGCAATTTTAAGACCTTGGAACGAATGGACTTACTAAATGCACTAAATACTAACACGTCACATCACTTCTGTTGCAAAATACTTTAGATTTATCTAGACTTTCTGTTTATTGGGATTGTACTGACAGTCGGTTTGATTTGGACAATATTTCTCTATTATGCACAATAATTGGGATGTATGCTAACGAGATGAACCGGTATGTATGTTGATTCATACGTCAGACAAATTCCGATCATTGATTAATTGAATAAGGAATGTACAATAGCATATTGTCACTAATTTCTCAACAATCCCTCACAATAGACAGTGAAATTGATCAAAGGATAGAGCAGGTAAAATACATTAGTTATAACTGCCTATTAGCTTTAATTATCCGATATTGCTAAGCCACTTTAATTAACCTAAATTCATGTTTGAGTTGACTCCATGTAGCCTAAGTATCCTAGGTTCGATTCCTGACAAGGTTGTCAGTGCATAGTTCAGAAGAGTTTCTTATTAAGATGAAATAGATGTCTAATGCTTCCTTATTTTATATAACACTTTTTGTGAAATGTCAGACCCACCAATCCCAGTAATTAATAATAACACTTAAGTACTGTCATAAATATGCATGAGAAAAAAATTATCGAAAGAAAAATGTGATTAATAGTCTGGAAATTGTGTAAACTGTAGGTCAGCATTAAGTCAACGCACAATTCCCAAAGTTGCAATCTTTTTCTATGAATTTGTCGTCAAAATAATGCATGCAGATCGCTTAAAGTATTACACCTGATATGATAAAAAGAACTATCAATCACAGAATAATAGAAAGGAATATTGACAGTATTCTTACTACATTCAGTGTATCCAATTTTCTTAAATCAGAAAGAAAAAGGAGCACCCACTACAAAGGAAAAACATCAGGACTAATTTGCAAAAGGAAATCGACGTGAGAAAACGACCTGAAATTATTTTCTAGAAGAATGGAGAGATAGATATTAATCATTCTAGTGCATAATTTATTAGTCGTTGGATAAGCATATGTATTTTATGTATATACAAGTAGAGGAATAGAAAAATATGAGCAATAAAAAGAAAGTAATTGAATAGTAAATACACCCTATGAGATATGCAAAATACAACAAGGATTAGGTGAACGATTGATTATCGTGTAGTTGTGCTATTTCTTTTTCTATGGATTGTGTGATTTAATTAATAAAGCCATTTAGCTGGTACCCATTGTGGTTCTGTTAGTAGATTGTTTAAATGATAATTTAATTGTTCAAAAGTTGTTTCAATGTTATCACATAATAGAATTAAATCTATGAGATAATTGTAATTACGTTCTATTTCAATACTGGTTTCAAGTGTTTTACGAAATGTTTCATCCTAAATTGGTTAAAAGTAAAAATGGACATGAAGTCATTCATTTCTGTACTAATTGAAGGGAATAACAGTATACAATAATAAAAAATAGTCATATAAATAACGTCACAAAGTTAGATGTAGTCGTTAAGTTTTGCTTAAACTGGGTTTATTGCCAGTCAATACTTGTCAACAAGGCATACTTGCAATTTTGGGTTATGAATCTGAGCATCTAATTTAATCATTTTAGATGTTACGAATAAGCAATTCGGGTGGAACGGAGATACTTGCATTGATTGACTACTGAGAATTCGAAAAATTCTTAACAGATTTAATATTGATCTCTAAATGATCAGTCAACATACATAACAATATCTCAATTTACCACAGGGTGGGGGGGGTAAGTATGATAGCAATAATCTCAGAATGATAAGTGCATTTCCACATCGCATTCGATTGTGTCTATTAATCGCTAGCTAGTCAAGATAAATAATTCCACCCTGACTATGTTACGCGTCCGAAGCAAGTATGTCGCGATTAGTTGAGAATTGCAGATAAAATCATTGCGCTCAATTAGGCGTAGAGATCAATGTGGTATTGTTGATTCCAACTATCTAAACTTACTGTGATTGAGTTAATGTACCGTTGTTAATCTTAATTCCCGTTAGGAAGATTAGTCTTAATGTAGAAGCGTATCACATGGTCAGATGTCTTGTTCAGGGTTATACCACTATTGTTATCATCGTATATACAACGCGTGTCGACTCAGATCCCTTAACTTCCCGTAATAGTGTTGTATGCTTATAAGTGCCTTCGGTAGTTACAATCGAAACTAGCTTAGCTACACACAATTTATGATGAAAATTCTTAAAATGTTAGTTCAGGGTTTTATATTAGTTTTATTGATGGAAACAATATTGCATGCCTAGTTTAGAATTATGAATTGTCATGCAAACTTAGTAGTAGCAACAATCACAATAATATTAGCTAATTTGGAGCTGTGGTGACGCCTCTAGTTTGATTTTCAAATACACTAAGAGGAATCCTTCTAGAGTGTAGGCAACCAGGATGTAATAACTACCCTCTTACCTCTAATAGCACTCGAGATTATCCTGTTCACAGTCAAATCCCCGCTCTTAATATTCCCTTATCTGTAACTCCCAACCGACAATATTTCTTCACGTGCCACTCCCGATTCGATTCTATGAAGGTATATTCAAGGTCTTCTAAAACAACGCTCTAAGCTCTATGTTTGGGCTTTCGTTGCGGGAACCATTTGTCAAATTAGTCGACAGGTGTCGTCATTGATATATGTCTTGCCTCCAGAACACGTATACAATACTCTAGTGTGGTCATTCAGGTGACAGCACCTAATCGACCCAGTGGACCGTTGCGATATCCCGTTAGTTTACCTTGGGACCTTACAGTAAGCTCTTGTGGTCGTGCTGGTATAGTTATAGCACTCCATTCGCGAGCAGAAGAGGCACACCTTGAACGAATTCCTGTAGACAGTTTCCTTCTAAATGACACAGTAAGAACTTAGAAAGATAAGAACACGCTATCTTAGTACTGCGTACTTTCTTAGTCGATCATCCTACTATACGTGAGCGGTGTTTTAGAGGTACCTATGGTTACAGACCTGTAACTTACACATATCTTCTATTTTTGTAGATTTTTTAGAATAACGAAAGGCTCAGTTGCTGCAATTTATTTCTTATTAGAACAAATGCACTTCCACTTCTATTTATGAACTTGAAAAATCCAAATAAATGTCTGTTTCGACAAAGTCATTTATTAGAGTTGTACATTAGTATTTATAGTAAATTTAGCAAGTAATTGTTTCATACTTACATTTTTAAAATCAAACATGAACTTTATGAAATCATACTATAAGGTGCAATACTTAACCTTAAATCAACGTTCAGTTTCACAAAACGACAACATTCTCGAAAGCTTCACCTTATAGAGATTTGATTATACTATTATTTATTTGTCAAAAATACTGTAATATAAACTAATTATAAGGAGTTGCTGTGAGAATTACATACGCACCTGTGAACTAATATTTTATGTTCTAAATAATAATATTTGGAAAATGCTTCGTGGTAACAAATGAAGGCATTATACGTCGAAATCAATAAACATCCCTACGCATAACTACTTATACGAACATATACATTACAACATCTGTTTGGTAGGTGTATTTACTTTCTTGATGAAGTTTCCAATAAAACATTGTTGCGTTAAAACATTAACACTATGATCAAATTCCTGTGTGCAGCATAAATGTGTTTCTAAGTAGATTTCGTTTGATCTCGATTGCATTCTTAATATCGGTAACAGGTACAACTATTGTATTGGCAAAAGTTTATAATAGTTAAAAACGGAACCACTAAGTAATTCTAGCATAATACAACAGCTGATTTCACGAAGTATTTATGCATGCTGGCTATCCACCTTTGCAGAAAATCAACAGAATGTGGAAACATTCATAAAAGTCAACTTTAGACTTTTGGGCAGGAAGTTGCGAATTATTTTCTATTTACATTTTCAATTAGTGTATAAACTGTTTGCTAGTCCTAGCGGGAATACTCTGTTTAGTATAACGAAAACATTACCATCAAATGTAAGCTATGTAATATGTTAAGACGTATACTTAAATCAAATGACAGTGATTTCACCTGCATTCTTGCAAAGATATTTATATTAGGTAAAATACTTAATTTAGTAGTTAACTCAAGATAGGTCAGTTAATACATTTTCAATTTGTGAATATATCCAAGTCAGATATAAATTCACTTATGTATATAGAACCATAAAAACTAAATACCTAAATAAAACTTACTCTTTTCCACTTCTCAGTAAATCCCATGCTCATACCATATTCGTACATTGCTTTCATACAACTAACCGATGGAGCAGCAAGAAATATAACATAAGGCATAAACTCTGAATTCCTTAACTTGGATACAGCTTGTACAGAGCAATCAAGTAAGCATGTACGGCCTGCTTTCACTACTTCACGAATACTGTCATATTTTGTACCATAAAAGTTGTCTTCATATTCCCCGAACTGTTGTTTAAAAGATAGTAAAATACAAATGAGTAAACAACACGGGCAGAAAAAATAACTTATCAATGAGTTAAATCGAAAACACCCAAAAGTGTAAGGTATAATTTCAAAAACTTCCTTAGAACTCCCCTCAGACGTATGCAAGAATACACATAAGTATCTCGAATGAAGCATAACAATCGTTTTAAAAGAATAAGAACACCATAGAACATTAGGTCTAAAAACTGATTACCACTACATTTGATTAATTTCCCCGGAGTAGGAAAAGGACCTTGATTCATCCTCTGTTTTCAATAGTCAATACCCACTGAAGACAATTCAATTGATAAACTAGAGTAGGAAACTATCGTAATGGTTATCCACCAAAACAAATAAAAATTTAAAGGCACAGCTACGTTGTAGGAGAATATCCGAAGTTTCAAGGAAGAACTTTTACATGAATATTCAATTTAAAGCAGACACGACTGCTGACAGCCTAGGCAAAAAAAATTTCGAAAGTTTTGAAAAACAATATTCTGTTCAACTTCACATTGTCTTCTCCGATTGGATTTCGATTCCTGGATATGTCAACGTTAAGCTGCCGCTTTAGGCCACATCAGTGCATATATACACGTTTACTAGCCATTGTGCAGTATTGTGAACTTTTCTAAGATGTATCCTAAGACATTATTTTGCTTGGTTGTTAACATGTAAGCTGGTTAGCAGCTGTGTTATCTAATAGTTTGTAACCTCTAGTTATGTTTCTCCAGAAAGATCATCCGTAAACTCAAAAAATGGCCCTTAATGACGGTATTCCAATAGAATGGCAAGCCATGCAACTTTAAGAAATGTCTCTCAAGATAGCTATCAAACACACAAAATCAAACGGATTATTCTACCATATGCATGAAAGACATTAGAAATTACAACCAAACCATTTTAGATCGCTTGGAAAAACGTAGTGCGTAAGCCGACAAAGTCACCACAATCGATTCTACGTTAACTGAAAGATAAGGTAACAAGCAAAAACAAACAAAACGTTATCTCTAAAATAAACTGCACCAATTAAGACAAACATTATACAGGACAAAGTAATCGACCTCTTCATTTCCGCTTAGATGAACATTAATTAGCCGTCAAACACCATGACAAGTCATATACCAATATTTACTGACAATTGCAGACACAAGTTTGACTGCGAAAGCATGGTGATTTTAGACATTGGAAATTTAAACAAAACCACAGGATTTTCAGAAGCTTGGAATTCAGATCAATCAGAAATCAATAAACATTGAAATAGATGTCATATATTAAAAAATTACATAACTAATAAGTAACAATAAATTAATAAACAAACGATAAATTGGGTTAAGAGGACAGGAATTCAAAACAAATGTGTAGATATCGACGGAACAAATGTCTACAATAACCAACCAAGTTCAAGGTCGACAAAACTAGCTACTACTACACTCGTCACAAATCAGTTAATAACGAATCAGTATGTAAATGAATACTTTGCTTAGAACGAGTTTGTATCCTCACATTGATTAGTCATGGACTGAAACTGGTCAGCCTCTGTTGCCATATGTGCATCCTGAGCGGATTACCTCAATATAGCTATTAATCACAAGTAATGTTTAAATGTGACTGTTTAGACTCAGTAGCCTAGTGGTGAACTCTGTGGCATTTGGTACAATGCTGACTGAGTCCAAATCCTTGTGTGAACATCAATAATGGGATGGAAGTACGTCCAACCGACTAGTTCTAAATAAGACGAAACGCGCGTCCTGGATTTCGCCTGCCAGTTACAATCTAACTTCAACATTAATTGTGAATAATTTACATTTTGAAATGATAAAATATGCACGAACAACTTTTGGCAAGAAAAAATCTTAGATAACTAGTTAATTTCTATTATATTTTGAAATATTAATGAACTATTAAATTTATAATAGTTACTGTGTTATAAAATACAGAAAAACGAAACGCCAAGAAAATAACCCAATAATCAGCTGGTTTCTAACGTCTAAGACTTAGTGTTTTATGAGATATTAGTTGACCTGGATTAACAGGCGTGTAAATGTTATCTAAAATAATCATAGCTCCTTTCGTAGTCCGCATAGTTCAAAAGTTGTCTTTTATTGCAGTATTCAGTAGTGACTTCAGTAAAATTTCTTTCCGATGTATAGTTTACATATACTCTGTTTATTGTGTCAGATGGTTGGTTATCGTTGGAAGGAGATCTTGAACTTAGTTTTAATTCTAGTAGACACTCATAAGCAAGATGTGCATGAATTTTTGAACTAAGTAATTCTTTTCTTCATATTTCAGTAATTAAGTATATTAAGTATTGAGTAACATTATATAGATGCTTGTATCCATAAGAATGGGAGAAAAATTAATTTCTTTTGTTAGTAGGATGTAGACTGGATTAAAGCATGCTCAGTGCACGATCGTGATGGCGCACGCTGATTGGCTATTTCTAAACCAATCAGTTCTAGCGGATTGTTGTAGAAGATCCTGGATGCTTCTTATGTAAATACTATAAATACATTAAGGTTTCTCTAACTAACGATTCCTACTTCTGTCTACCCTTGTTATTTGGAATACAATTTTGTTCCTGTTCAAACGTGTTCTGATTTGAGGTTTTGTCGAGTGTTCGGTGTCTAAAAATACTAAGCAATAGGAGTAGTTAGGTCGTTGTATCAAGGAAATATAATATCTTTATCAAACAGTAAAACATTCAGTTTACTTCAAGATATTTATTTTTCAAATTATCCATTTCCATTTTCGTTTTCGATTCAACAATGAATTCACCATTATCCTCTTCGCCAATGCCTAATTCTTTTGATGTATCTGATATTTAGAGGTAAAAAAAAGATCAATGGACAGATTTTACTAATAAATTCAATTTCCTAATCGTACTTTAACTTAAAAAATAATCATTGATATATTAAAACGAAAAGGGAAAAACTATTCAGTAGTACACTAATTGTATTCAAGCCACTGGTAATCTAAATTAACAACTGGATAATAATGTCCTTCAATCAAGTACAATCAGGTGAAATGAAGAGCGGATGCAGAAAATTAGTATAACTCATAGCAACAATGCAATCAGACAGCCAGATAGCCACATATATACAGGATGAATATGAGCTAGTAATTAATCATTCTAATAAGAGCAAAGTAACCAATACAATTAAAATAATGTACTTGGTTGTTAGATTATTCACTCGAATCGTATGCAGTACATACAAGTAGAGAATTCAATAGGTTTAACTTGTAAATTCATCACAATTAATATAAAACAAAGATGATCTTATAGGCAACGTTTTCAGTACTCACTATCATTTTTGGTCATTTTCCTGTTACATTATTCAGTGATAGTTGCATCTTAAAGTGTAACTTCACTAAAATATCATTCCAAACAATATCTTTCTCAATAATTGTGTTTTCAACCAGGTAATACGGGATATGTTACAGTTGCATATAACTTCAGATGTTTGAGATAAAATCCTCAATGCAACTACACTCTGATATGAAGCATTCATTCATTAGATAAACAGTAAAAGCTACAGGAAATTGTGATTGTATGGAGTACGTGCGTTGAGTATTAAAAACGAAGTAATTTGTCGGTGCAGTAGAAGGTGCTGGTAATGTTGTTCAGAACGACAATGAAAGCTTTGTAACTAAGCCATCTAGTCTAGAGAATAAATCACTATTAAAAGCATCCTCACCTAAACCTAAATTTCTGCGTCATTTTAAAGAAAGTGATACATCGAAACTAATCGGAAGAATAACATAAAAATACAAAATACGATATCGACTTCACTGAAGTAGAGTGGTTTGTAAATATTGTTTTAATTTGGAAGTTCAGACCTTAGTTCAGCTGAAGAATTAAGGAGAGTTACACAATTATTCTATCTTAGTTTGGGATGACACATGAAGTTATGGTCACGAATGCAAACACTGGAGGCAGGACGAAGCATATGAACAGTGTTCTCTACTTATCATCAGTTCGTTATTTGTGGCAAAAAATCTACAGTTCAAATAACAAATTGAATGTGTTTATAATAAGCGACATATTTGTAAAATCCCGATATGCAGAGACTTAGTTCTTTTAAACAGCTACACGATCAACGCATACCCAAAATCTCACAAGATAAACTCACAATTAACTCCACCATTTCACAATACATATATTACCATCCTCATTTTCTCTACGTATCACTTTACACGTATACGTACAAATTTATTATTATACGTTTAATATGCATTTACATGATGTGACCGGTCGTTGCGTTTGATTTCGTATTTATTATTTGTCGTGATTTGATATTCTTTACTATATGCTTGATTTCGCTATTTATTCATTCACTGGAGAAGTAACTTAGAACCACAAAATATCAGAAATTAATAGTTTCTACACGAGACGACTTTATTAAGATATTATTTGTAAAAATTTGAACTAATGCCCAATTTATTTCAAATTGTTAAGTCAAGCTTGGGAACAGTATCAATGTTTCTATATCTCTATGTGCCCATGGAACCATATATATATATATATATATATATATATATATATATATATATATATATATATATATATATATATATATATATATATATATATATGGTATGATATGATATGAAAGTAAATGTCTTGAGATAAAGCAATTTTTGTGCAGTATAAATAGTTCTATTCTATAATTATGTATTATTTCCAGGAGAAGGAAATGTTTTCAAAACTTCCATTCAAGCCTTCTATTTATTTTCAAAATATAATTCTTAAGGAATAAATAGATTTTACTAAGTTAAATAACCACTCAAAAAATTATCAGTGTTTCTGTATCGCATTTGTTTGTTAGTCCATCATGCAATGTACTAGATTCAGGTTAATAATGCATACGTAAAAATAAAATGTTTTGAAAGAAATTCCTAAATTATTCTGAGTATATTTTAGGTGACTGGAGGTAGTCTGCAAGAATTCCGACCTGGTCAAGATTTTTTGTTAGTTGATATTCGTCAGAAAAGTGTATCTTCACTCATGATCAAAATAGCACTTTCTGTTGCATTCGAACTTGTATAAACCGGTTCCACAGTCGGTGATGTTAACTGCAGGATGAATATTTTAGTGCATAAGTCTTTTACATTACATTCGACAAATATTATCACCATTTTCTAGTTGTTTTAATTTTACGCTACAGTAAATTAACACATTAATTTACCACAACCGAATTACTGAGATTAAGCTATTAGAGTCCTTTTCATGGCATCAAGTCACTTACTTCAGAAGAAGCATTACATTCTATAAAAGATTTAAATTGTCAGTGAGTTATTAGAAGGATATTAATTACTGAAAATAAATAACTATTGTAAAACAAGAAAGAAAATATACGATATTAAGAAAGAATCCTGCAATCCAATTGATACAAAAGAGCCTTTTTATGTTATGACCGATTGACCAAGATATTCTTCATCATAAGTAGCTAAAAAAAACTTCAGTTAACAGATGACTTCAACTAAGATAATAAATAGTTGTATTGCGTTGATTGATCACTAAGTAGTGGCATAGTGTCACCGATGTCATATCTGTCTGGTCCATAGCGCTGATTGAGTTTTATCGATTCAACTACTGAGCAATATGACAATGAATGAGATGTCGAATAACTTATATTAGTGACAACATTACTACTTGAAAAATAGTATTCAATCAGCACTAAGGTAGTGATATTCATCACTACTCAGTAACTAATTAATGTATTCGTCTCTATCCCACAGGAATTGAGTCAAGGAGTAACATCTCGGACCGTGAAGCGGCTCGATCACTACAGGAGACATCACTTCGATTAGAAATGTAGTTATGCTCTTTTGATGTATGTCAACTAGCACAAAACCTAGATCGAGTAATTTCCAACCAAGTATTCACAAGTGCCTAACAACTGCATTTAATATGTAAGTAAAAACGCACTGCAATAAAATTCTTATTCATTTACGTGCAACAACTGCTGCATATCTCTCTCTGTTAGCACGAATAAGCATATTACGTAAACTTCGACGACCAACTCCAGGCGCGCCGATTAAGCAAACAACAGGACGTTGAAAACCTGACACCATAGCAACTTCTTCATAAATAACAAGATCTTTCGTATCATAAGTATCAGCGTCTCTTGCACAAAATGGTATAGTTATCTGTAATTTAAAAGTTTATGTCATCAAAAAAATAATTTAATTGATTTTTCAGGAAAATAATTATTCTGTTTGTATTTGTCACAGGTTGATCGCGGTTGGGTATTAGTGAAAATAAGGGAGCACTGACAGCTGTTTATTCATAGTGTGGGACTCATTAGTAAAACATAGCCTGTCTGATCTTTGAGCTCTATCACAAATTCATTGAAGTTGAGATCATAGTTGGGATCACAGTGGTGCTTGCGTTGCGAGATCTTAAGGTTCGGGGTTCGATTGCTTATTGGAATGGAGGGTGTAAACTGTACCGTACTAGGAAAAAGTAGAATTCCAGTGCTCCTCGGTCTTTACTTGTACCCAACAGAGATCGATCTGTGATGAATACAGTAAAGAATCGTCAAAAAACCACCTCAACTAAAACAACCATTCACTTGAAAAGTTTTCGTTTTCTTAATCATTCACATACAAACAACTATAGCTTCCAACTTCAATGGAGTTTAATACAAGGTTACAATTTATCAGTAGTATGTTCATAGTTCTTCAGATTCCTTATTGAATCTATTTTAGTTGGTTCATGTACTTTGGAAATATTGATAATTTATTTATTATATCTGAATGAATAATAAAGAGTGGAAGAAACGAAACTTTCGTTGAGTGCAACTGTCTCGTGTTTGTGTACTATAATAATTTGTGTTATCACCCAGACGAAACTACACAAATCATATAATAGCTCAATTATGAACACAACATCAATATACTTCAACAAGACCTGTACCATGCACCCACTAACTAATGGTCATTCTTACATTGCGAAATAAACCAAAGGTAAAGATTTATTCTTCACTCCAACGTCGGTATTTAGACATTTTATAAAATATCCTTAATTGTTATCCAATCACCATTATAATTTAATGGTGCCTGATTCAACAGTACATATGGGATTTAAAAACTAAGAATAATGATTATTTAAAAATTCTACGTTTGGTTGATCCAAGTGATTACGAAATAATGCATTTTCACAGATTTGTTGAGCATAATTTATTTAGATCACAGACGTTGTCCTCCCACTTCCTCCACTCACTATCTTATTTCTCGCTAAGTAACCACTGAAATTTATTTGACGATTATTTAATGGAACAATGTATGCTATAATTATTTGAGTGTTACATACAGTAATATATCTCTAAAACGAAAATGTCAGGAAGACGTAGTGTGTGCACGAATTGAATCGAATTGGATCATGACATTAACTTGTAAATTAAACCTTGAAAAATAGATAGTTACTAATATTTCTGGACCCTATTCAAGATTGATGGGTAAGAAGCAGTAATCCTGGCGTTATGTAGCAATATTTGATTACTGTAAGTAATTAGCTAAATCCAATGAAATATAGAATAGATGAAGATTGTTGCGAATGTGTTAGACTAAATTTCTAATGGATAGTCTCAAAGATAGTAAAAATTGACATTATAATCAAATGGTGAAAATTAACAAGACAAAAATGAAAATACTAATCGTGATGTAGTACTAACAGGGGATTATATAGTCTTTATGATTAAGATTAGTTTGCATAGGTAGGTTTTAAAACTTCCATTATATCTATTAGATTGAGGTTTAGTATTTAATTAATGATCCGAATAATATCGTAGAAATCTTAAAAGTACAAAAGGATACACTTTTTACAATGATTGTAGTTTATGTGCAAGTTTCGACTGCCATTGTTCGCCTATGTTCTTGAAATGGTTTCGTCATAAACGATCACGTTATCATTCTAAGTTATGCATCCTCAAAACACATTTCAATTAATAGTCGATAACACAAAACAGAAAAATAATTATCGAGTGGCTGATATGTTTATGCGATTTAGTTTAATAGGAAACCAATTATGACCTGAACAATTTACTAGTGATCTCGTTGACTTCAAAAAAGAGAATCGAGAGCATGAATCTCGGCAAAACTATCGGTTGTCTTCAAAGTTAAAATACTGTCGGTTAATTTGTTTCATCATTCGCGAAATCGATTGCCTTGAACATCAACAGATTGTTTTTAATTTAGATTCACCATGGGTCATCTAAATAATTCATTTTATAAATAGATACATAAATATAATAAACATAGATGTCTGACAACTAATCACCTTTTTCTTCCTTCGTCTTGCAAGTCCACAAGCAAACATTTTATAGGTTAACTCTTCTGGATTTGGAGCACTTTGGACAAATGCCTTACGTCTTTCTTGTAAAACAATAGATGGAATTAGACCAGCACGACCATCCTGATTATGATGTCTCGCCTAAAAACGCACATAAGTATAACTTCATCAGAATTTTATTAACAGAATATTTTAATCAAAGTGAAAATTTGTATCTCTCGATGAGTTGAAATGAGAAATACTGCATGTCCACGGAGTTAGAAATCATTTAAAGGATGGATCCATGATGAAACTTTTCTAGGATGATCGATGAAATAATCTGGTTTATACATATGACATTCTTACTAATATTTTTGCAAATAAATGGTCAGCTCTCAAACTCTTACGAAAAGGCAGGATGATAGTAATTACCTAAGATGATATAAGTAGTATTACAGTTGTCATGAACAAAAGAAAAGATGAAGAGAAAACGCCATGCAATTTGTTCTTTTGATGAATTTCTTTAAAGTGAGAACATTAAACTCTGTGGAATGAAATAAATTCATTCACTTTTACATGCTCCTATTCTTCCACACAAAATCATCTAAATAAGTAAAATATTTTAGAATTGTAGTGTTGAATCCAACATGCATCATAAGGTTCCAATATACTGATTTCATCTAGTTACCTACAGTTTAGTTTACCATTTTAGATGTTAATGCGATAGCACGTAAGTTGGAACAGAGGGGGTATTATCTAGTAGAATCTCAGAACATATAGCAAACAACCTGATACTGAATGGCTTCAAACTACCTAGTAGTACAGTAAGAAGACACAGGTCACTCAGTGAATCCCGGACGTTACCTTCCGAACAATAAGTAAACAGAATAACACCAGAACTATACTTTATAAAGAAGCAACCGCTATTTCTCCTATTAACCCGAATTTAATTCAACCAAACGAATTTGTGGTTTACTTGACAAAACCATAGTGAATGATTTCTTGTTATCGTCACTCTTCCCTATTTTTTGTCTTGCTTTCTCACTTCCTCCCTCCCAAATTCCTTGTTCTTGTTTCTTCTCTTCGTGTTTCGTTTTGGTTGTTCTGCTTATCATCTTAGTAAACATTTTTCCTTACAACTCTCATATACTCACGATAGAATCTTCGATGTCTAGCTTAGTCTTATTGCTTTCTTACATTATTCACTAAAATAATCAACCGCCTCTATCAACTTAGCTTTCCATGTAACTATGTTACTTTCACACCACTTTAAATTATAATCATTACCATTATCATGATTGGTGATTTTGGTAATTAATACAGATTTTCTTCACTCACTTAAATAACATTTGTATTCGTCACAGATTGATGTTGGCAGAGTACCACTGAAAACCAGAGGGGCACTGGACAGCTGTTTCGTCTTAATATGAGACTCCCTAATAATCTGTACCCTCGATTCCGCCATGGAATTGAACTCATGGTCATCAGGTTGATGAATGCCAACCATCTGAACCACTGGGTCGGCCGAAATCCAATGGTAGAATTCTCACTTCTATCATTTTGTGATATACGGCGACGACCACTTATTATCATCGGTTTCACAAACAACTAAACTTAATACCTATCACCACAAAACCACCTTCATTCAATTAGTACATGTCTCCCACACTTGATTACATCATAACCTCCCTCTCTCACTTATCTAATTCATCCATAAATTGAATTGGTCATCATGATATTGAAACTAAATGACTATATACAAGTTATATTCAACATTACTCTTGTAAAGGAATTTAATTATCTACACGGTATTGTGCAGATATGGAAGAATAAGAGCTCGTGAAACGAAATCAACTCATTACATCTCACAATCTTTACTGTCGTTTGGAAATAATAAAAATGTTGGATAATTATTCACAGGACCGTATGAAAAGATTGAATCCATAAACTGTCAAGTGATTAAAAACGTTTAAATCAGAGATAGGTGAGCTCTTAAAAACTTAAGGTCATTCAGTTTCATTGAAGATACATATAACATTCGACTAAGAATATCGGAATTTCTACGTATTCGTTTCTGATTACAAATTTAAATAAACTGAGGACAATGGATTTTGCAGAATACGATGAATTTATTGAGTGTTTCGCACTATCTCGTCAGCTGCATACATGCGGATAAGTTCAAAATAGTAAAAGAGTGGTTTATTATTTAGATCAGTGAAGTTGTAGAAAAGGTCAACTCAAAATGAAGACTTAGAATTTTAGTGTTTTCATGAATACTTGCAGTAATAATTTCAGAAGTGTATTACGTAACACGATAATCATAGTAAGTGAAGATGTAAGGGGAGAAATTGAATTAAAATAATTGAGTAGTAATCGTAATTTAGTGAAAAAATGAAAATTAAACGATTTGTTGTTGTCACTAAGGTAGTTGGAGGCCGGTCACTTAATCATCATGAACACAGAGGCCATGGTTTTTACGTGCTAATTGCTATGGTCTCTGAAAATTTTAATAGGATAGGTTTGGATTGTTTATTAAATATTTTAAATGTGCCTGTGTACATTCACTTCGCGGTCGGCGTCCAAGAAGTGATGTGCAACTGAGCTTTAGAGATAACTTGTTTCTTTGAAACGAAGGAACCTGGAGACATGCTTGTCAAACTTTGTAGATGCTCGCCTTTCTGTCCTTACAATGTACACACTTTGTATTCCCATGTAAATTGATAAATGCTATTGAATATGATACACGGCAGGTACTTATATAATTAGGTTCGTGTTAGTAAGCAATGAGTTGTGTACATAGGCATTAGCCTAGAGGACGGAAATGTGATGTTTACGACTACTTTGTCTCTAGTTAATCTTCTCTAAAACGGGATCCCCTTAAAAAATCAATCTGATGAGTACACTTTTCATTCCTGGTTTCTCGATTACATTCTTCATGTTGTTTCCAGTACTATATTACTTTATAAACGACATGGTGTAACTATTTTAATGAAGACACATCTATATGTTTCTACATTCCTCATTGACTTTATCTGCTGAGCATAATTTCCTGGCTCTACGACAGTGCTTTCACCAATCATTGTTTGTAACTTATTGGACAAAAGCTATAAAGGCTTAGATATTGTCCACCCCAGGTTTATTTTTCATTGATATTTCACTGATAAGTCCCATCATTTATTCTACAATTACCTAAGTCAAGAAAATGAAATATATTGTCAGTTTCATGTTCCAGCGCAAACTTCATATTTGGATGTTCTGCATTAAAAGATTCAAGTAATGTATTCGCGTGATCCATATCGTTACATGCAACAAAAGTATCATCGACATACCTTGTAAAGAATGCGATTTCCATGATAACAGACATTTTGATTTTCCTCAGATTACCAACAAATATATCTGCAAAAATTAGTCCAAAGGAACAGCCCGTAGCCACTTTATCTGTTTGCCAGTATAATTAGACGTTTTGCACACAATCTAGTTGAGTTGTAGTTTTTGTATACCCACATAATCTAACTACTGGTAAATGATCGCAACAGATTCTTTAAGAGGGATTTTATATCATAAGAGACCACTAGTCTATTGAATATATTAATTTACACCACTTTTTTTCTGCAAGCCCAAATGAATTTTTTATATTATGCACAGCTGGTAGTTTATATGTTCCAGTATGTTTATAAACAATCGAGACAATTTATAACATAGAGATCATTAGCTTTAACGGTATACCTGATTTGTTTAATTTTTTATTCTCGTAGATAATTAGAAGTAGCAAACCTGGTTGTCGTCGGGCCGATTATCTTAAACTGAAGGACTTCTTTCAAGTGCATCATCACTTGATTTTCTAATAATCTAGTGTTTTCATTGCATATATTTCCGATCTTAGATTTGTTTGCATTTGTTGTTGTCTAAGTTTATACCTGTTAATCACTAACTAGTTCACGTAAATCTATCTTGAATCTGTAAAAGTCTACTTATGCAGTATTATCATAGTTAACACCTCAATGATCATAATAACAATGAACTTTTAGTTATCCTTCATTTGAAAAATAAAGTTCATAGGAAATCATTATAAAACAAAGGACACATTTCTTCAAAACAAAACATACCTGCCACCAATAAGGATCCTCCTGTTTAAGAACTTGAAGGATAGAACCTGTGGAAAATTTTAAGCCAGCTTCTTTGCATGGAATTAAGTTATCATTTTTCGGATCATATGAAAAATGAGCTCGAAGGAAAAGCTTGTGAAAGATATGAACATTAATAATAGTAAAATAATAAATTATTAAATTAAAACAATTTATTGAATAGATCCATGTGAGCATAGTATTCATTAGAGATTGGAATATAAAATAACACCAACTTACGAACTAGTTAAAACTAGAATGATGGATACTTATTAACTGTAATCGTTCAATATTGTTCATAACTGAATTTATCAATCTCGGTTATCATGTAGGCTCTTTCAACAGAGTCTCATACTGACAAGTGTTGGTCAAAAGTCAATAGTTATGCTGCAAAATTTAATAGCTAAGTTGAGTAATTATTTTTAAAAATGCATATATAATTTGATCTAATCTAGATTAAATAACAAAAACTGTGATACTTGGCAACGAGTATGAATATGAAAGATGAGTTTGTGTTTATTAGAAGAAACATAAGTAAATGCTAAAGACTCGTAATTCAAGTTTATGTCCTTGTAGAAGTATTATGTTGGGTGATTAAATAAAAGTAACGAACTTTCAGAACTGTACTTTGGAGGACTATTTCAGTTATTTTGGTTGTGAGTAGTGTAAACATTTCATTTCTATGATTGTTATTGTTCCTTCTACTCTATCCTCCCGTTTAGTATATTTGCTCCTAGTATATTGTTTCTTACTATGAACTACAGTTAAATGGTTGTGTACAAGTTGTCCTCATTTACTACCACTATCTCCTTTGTTCTGTATTAATGTTAGATCCCTGATTGGTTTGCTGTGTGATCTAGTTTTATGCATATATAAAGGAATATGTGCAATATGACACGATTCTGATTCTGTCTGGTTGGTCTATCGTCTTGTTCTTCTATCTCTGGCGTGAGACCGAGTGGGCATAGAGCAGACGCGCATTTATCGACTAGGCACACCCAATCGGCGTTTCGATAACCCAACCAGTTTTTTTGACGTCATAACAAAAAGAGTAAATGAGTGATTGCCATCTCAACAAGACCAAAAATATACAGTACAAGACAATGGCATAATTTTAGTAGATTGAATTTGTCATAGATCGATGTTCGTAGGGTCCCACTGAAAACCAGGGAGCATTGAACAACTATTTCATCTTGGTATGGGACTCAGAAGTGCGCATCCTAGATACTGCTCCAGCTCACTAGTGACTAACTTCAGGATGTTCCTGGAGATCTAGTGAGAAGTTGTGACTGGTGACTAACTAACACTTGTCGATTCATCATGACTTAGAGGTCAAAGTACCAGAAATGGTTTTACCCAGAGACATCATCAGATATGAAAAGCAGTAGTAGTCCTGCTGTATTTTTCTATTACCTTCTTCATAATCTCAGTATAATCTTCCTTAAGTGAAAATTTTTCTTAACTGTATCTGTTCATTTCTTTATTGATTGTACTACCTTCTTCCCTTTCATTTCTTTGCAAATAGTAACGTTTCATTTGCGTGTATTGAGTATTGATGACCTGTTATACAAGTCTATGTTTTAGTAATAATAAATCAATTTCCTGCTGTCTACGAACCACACGAGAACAAGAAATTTCAGCTTGGTTTCGTTTAATACATTTCTAATCCAGAGTTAAGCTATAAAAACATTTGGTCAACAAAACTCAGTATATATTAAGTATTATGTTTAGCAGATATTGCATATAGCCTTATACTATAACGTTTTACATGAATATATTACCAGTAAGTGTGTATTATCCCACTGTTAACATTTACGGCTAGATTCTATACAAACTTTGTACGCGAATTACCTCGATATAACCATTTTGTAGGATATATGGATTATTGCTAGAAATAGAATCCAGGACAGGCGTTGCAATCTTTGAAACTAGTGTTCCTAGTGAAATAAGAATATATTCATGTGACGAGTCGTGAATAGGACGAAACAAGCTTCCTAGATTACATTATTAGCCATAGTCAGTGTAATTTTCATGAATAATCTAGGATTTAAATAAATCGCCTTAATTATGATGAATACCTTGTATTTTACCGGAAAACAGAAATATATTTCTGTAGATGACAAATAGGCGATAAAAGACACTTTCAATTAAACAAACTACACTTTCACATGTAAGTATAATTCAAAAAGATAAGTTTTAATTTTTTTCATTTAGAAAACAAAATTCTTATTTTGAAGTGAACAGAATCATTGAAAATGAAGTCTTATTTAAAGTATTGATAAATAGCCTATATATGTATAATATGAAGCCAGTGAATTGAAATATTCTAAAACATCAATGATAAAAGATAAGGGTTTCAATCATAGACTCAATGCGAGCTTTATGGAAGTAAGCTATACAACTTAACAATTTACGCACGGAAACAATAAAAACAAGTTCCAGTGTCGATGGTACTGATATGAAAGCGAAAAACGCTTAAATAGAGTGTTGTTAAAATAAAACTTTTCTGTCGACAAACACATTAATTTCTAGGTTTCAATGTATCGATCGATTAGAACAGTTTGGGAATTAGCTACATTCGATAGTGTCAATCAATTACGTAAGCCATAACAAAATTCATTTAATCGAAAGAAAGTTGACTGGCTATGAATAGTTTATTATATTTTACATAATAGCTAATTTAGTAACCGGATTAATTTTACATGTCACAACTATTCGAGTTTTCATATATATTGCGTAAAAAGATGGATTTTTAAATAATTTCATCATCTTAAGAGTAAATTTAAGATCAAACCTAATCTATCTATGGGCCTACACACACAACTCTTTTGTATTGTAAAAACCACGGAGGCACTTAAAAATAGAACCAAATTTAAGCTCACAAAAATAGTTTATAGTATCACTTTCGTTTTTATTCCCCTAGTTTGTTCATACGTTGTTTTTTTTTATTTTTTCAACTTTTGTATAATATCTTGAATTCACATATCATTTGAAGGTCCCGAGTGAGTGCTTCTAAAGAGTTCAGTATCGGAAAGAATTAGCTGATCCGTACTCCGTAGTATACACTAGCACCCAACCGAGATCAAGCTTGATGAATATGAACAACAAATTAAAAACAATCTCAAAATCACATGGCTTTAATAAAATGTGTCATCTAATCAGATTGTCAAAATCTATCAAATGAACTTATTGCTATAAATGACAATTTCAAGTTAATTTGATTGAATATGTCACAGATTGATGTTGGCAGAGTACCACTGAAAACCAGGGAGCACTGGACAGCATTTTCGTTCGAGTGTGGAACTCCTCAGCAGTGCGCACCCAAGATTCCGCACCAGGGGCTTCATACTGACGGCGAACGCCTAGCCATCTGCACTACTGGGTCGGCATCCAATGGTAGAATTCCCATCTCCATCAATTTGTGATATATAGCGCGACGATCATCCATTGTCATTAGTGACAACTGTCTCACTCCCGACAAGTCTGAACTCCACCAATCACGACCTCTGACTAGAGTTAGTCACTAATGAGCTGATTATTATAGTTCAATTAAATTTTAGCTTATTCCCAGTTTTAACATTATAAAATATCCCATAGTATTTACTCATTTCATTCAGTATATTATTATTATCATTATTGTGACTACGTTCAATCAACTTCTATCTTCATATACGTACTTGCAAAACCCCACTACAATCGCATGTTCTGTAACCTTGGCCTTTAGTTACTCACATGTCTTATAGTTCCTAGCCCGCTTGATGACATAGTCATTAATTATTATTTTTCTAATTATTAGGATTCTACATTCCATGATTTTCACTTTCTACGTATACACACAAACATGAAATCTTACTTATTATATAGATTATAATTGTAAGGCCTATGGAAATGATAAAATCGACAAGATATATTTTCTTCACTGTACTACTGTTTCTCCATTTTAGGAATACCATGAGAATTTTTAGGGGCTGACGTTATTGGCGACGCTTTCCATGATCAATAACTGTGCTGTGTACAGACAGAACTTACGCTCATTTTTCCACTTATTTAGTAGGTGAGCGCATATTGTAGTGCAATTTCATTACGGATTTGACTGCAAGAGTCTGAAGTTATCCATAACTAGCTGTCATTAATATGTCAGAGTAGCTAAGGCAACAATTCCGGTCCAAAAAAACAAATAATTTAGACGTTAAAGCTTAAAATGCAATTGTCGATAAATATTACACTCTGATATGCAGCACTCATCCACTAAATAAACAAGAAGATAATCATATGTGCTGGACAAAACAAGCTTATTGAACGCTGTAAATGTTACGATTAACACCAACAATCTAAGAAAAAAGTTGAAACACTTAAAAACTCTTTATTTCAATGATTACCTTAATTTGTCATCTTAACTATAACTAAAACAAACTACTTAGAAATACATTTCAAATAACTTACTTCATTAATAAGTAAATTAAAGATTTATATAGTAGGGGTTAATTTTAACAGAATCCTATACTATTTTTTCGAAACGAACTACATATTTACATTCCAATTTTTTAATATAATAAATGGCCAAAAGAAAGGTGAAATTTAAAAAGTTTTAAAGACTGTTTATTACTCAACTTACTTGTGAAGAAATAGGTGTTGACTGGTAACCAGGAATAATTTTTAATGTTACATTACCAGATGCATTTTTTAACACTTTCTGTAATACTTCAGGATTATCTACTGGAACTCCATTCGCTTCACGTATCACATCACCTACATGTAGTAAATCTAGCTGTTCGACACGTGAAGCAGCTAAAATTCGTTTAATTACTAATTCTTTCACTAAACCATAATGTCCTGACATATATTGTTGTTGAGTGACAGTAATACCCTACAATGAAAATTTGTTTTTAAATTATGAATAGTTTGAAACAATAAACACAAAAAAAGAATAAGTTATTCAATAGTTTAGTGAAATCAACTTTTTTAAGTGAAGAGTTCAATATTAAAATAATAAAAGTCAAAAACATTAATTATCTGACTACTTATAAACAATCAGTCAATCAGATGGACATAAACAACGTAAAATCTGGCGCATATGTGAATTAGTTCAAGTTACCATATGGAAAGATGAACATTAAAGTATTAGGTGTAGTGGTATTGTCAGGGAGAGTGACGAGTGAAAAATCAATTAGTAGAAAGATGCAAAATAATTTTAAGGTTTTGTACCAGTTGGAAGACATAGGATGAATGCGCTTACATCACTATGGTCGATTCTAAATCATATCACACACCACCTCCCCTCTCACAAGAAAGCTGGACCAGTATATACTCCAAAGACATGGTAATAAGTGTAAAATGCACCTATTGTAAAATTGCATAACTAACGAAAATCCGTGTTATGGATCTGAGAATTATCTGAGACATTGAAAGAAAAATAAGAAAGCGTAATTAGCAGTTAATTCAGTAACTAAATTGTAAACCTGTGGTGATATCTAAAACTTACTTCGGGTGAACGTTGACAATCATATGACATATGTGTACTTTTATTCACGATGTTTTAATAAACGTTACTGCGTTTTAGAATTCACGTATTTACTCCCCTGTATGTCAGTATCGGTCTGCTTATCTCTCTTCTTACGTTATTTAAGTGTAGTATGATAAGTTAACCTTTATATTCACTACTTGTCATTAGTCGCCTTATTCTCAATCCTTCGGGGATATCCATGTTTGGGACATTGGTATTCCTATATTACTTTATGGATAAATTTACGTAGAAATCTAAAACCAGTACCAAACTAAAATCGACGTTATATATATATATATATTCCCTTATTCCCTTCATTGCTGATCCTTAAGATTGCTGGCCACTTGAATGCTGAGTGCTGACTTTTAACTGCTTGAGATTCTGCATCTAATGCGTACAATACAACACAACAATAACTACTATTGTTGAGATCACACTTTTATTTAATGATCGCAATTCAAAATATTAAGTACAGAGTCCTAAGAACCGAGTAACGAATAGTACTAATAAGAAAATTACAAAACCACACCTAATGTTACACTTCTTCTGCAGATACGTTATAGTTGGATTTATAACCAAGCATTTTAGACTACTGAGTCCCAGTTTTAATTTAGCAATCTGTATTATACGACAGATTGGGACTAATCCTGAATTCCACTGACTGACTGATTAATAAAATGTATACACGTCAATTACTGATTTCTTAAGTGATACTTAATCATATTTGTATTTATGTTTAATAGTTGATATCTAAGCAAGTTATATGCATAAAATGCAAACCTGCTTTACTTGTTAGTTGTCTTGTCTTCTGATATCAGTTGATTTAGGGATTCCAGTCGATAATTCAATGCTATAAGTAGTTATCGATCGGGTCAAATAGTATCATTGGGTAGTCCGTTATCTCTTCATTTATTTTAACCACTCACAAAATGAATCATTATTAAGTAATCTAAACGACCATTCATAATAGTATAAAACATTCTAGAAAAATATTTTTGTTAATTAGTATTATAACAAGAACTAAACAAGTGCCATACTGAAATAATATTTTGTAGTTAATTACATTAAGTTCACTAAAAATTAATCACATAATGCACACAATACTCTGAAACTCCAGTTTGATTATAAAGACTTATATAGAACACTGATTTCAAAGCACTAATTTTCCATAGATATTTTCGTAATTTATAACAAGCAAACAATATGGATTATTTACAATAGGTATCTGGAGTAATTTAATATTTCAAAAGTATTACATAACATGAAGCAATTAATATTTCAAAATCAACTACAAAGTATTATGTATTCGTATTATGGTGGTATACATCAAATGAGCAAACTAACATGCCTATATTTTCTGTCAGTTTTTAAATGCTACTGTTGAATTCATTTTCTTTTCATCGTTTCATATTTTAAACTTTCTGTAACTCTTATATTACTGACCTCCGGTAAGCACAATACAGACCTCATTATTACATGCTGGGGTTAGGTCACAATCAAAATACGCAGATCAATCTATTTTATAATCAGTTAAGACTAACTGATAAACCAGGAACATAGTAAGAGATTGTATATAATCTCATATAGTTTCATTACTGTCGCTGTGGTCATTCCGGTTTTATTGAAATAAATGCTATTCCTATTCAATTCTTATTGTGATTTGGGAAACATCAGATGAAATATAGTGTTCAAGGAATCCTTGACACTAGAGATCTTAACACCATTAGGCTTTATTTAATTTCACTAATTACAAACCTTTATACCATAAGTACGATTTTGTATTTTTCTACTTTAGGTAAAATTTATCATTTATGCATGAGATTTTACATATTAAAGGAGAATTGTCAACTCACTAAATCTTCACCAAAATTCTTTTGAATCCCAATCATTTTTACTGCACCATCTACAGGCGGTAATACTGGACCATCGCCACCTCCAGTAAGTGTAGCTTCGTTTCTTCTCACGTCAGTGTAAACTTTTTCACTACCCGGACCATACATCATTGATCTTGAATTATACAATTCATAAGAAATTCCATTGCCAATGTCTTTCACAACACCATCTGTAAGACCTTTAGCAGCTATTTGTAAATTAGATGCTCTACTAGCTAGAAGACTTCCTATATTCGTATAATTGCCACCAAGACCTGACATAGTGAATGCTATTTCTGGTAATTCTGGCATGTCAAAGTGACTAGTTGTTATTTCAGTATATGCAGCAGAGAAACTACGCCATACAGGTGAACTAAGTAACTGGATTAACTCATTAGCTTCCACATCCAAAGGATCAATAGTTAGTGGACCATTATAAAGTGCTTCTAACAAATCATTGGTCATCGTAGTCAAATCTGTATCTTCATGTGGTACTTGTTCACATGGATAAGATATAAAATCAAATATCTAAGAATTTTAAAGATATAATAAAAGAAACTTCCATAGATTTCACTTTAAAAGCACATGTGTATCTAATTCACTTTAGACAGAGTTGGAAAATAATTGTTCACTGTAAACCTATCTGACTTACGAGTCACAATTCCTAACTGGCTATTCTATCTTTTTCACTTCTCATACTCGATAACCAATGAAATACTTTTAGTCACAAACGACACACAACCTACCGCAGTACACATCATATTCCGATTTACTAATCTACAGAAATGAGCAGGTATGTGGATACGAATTGACAAAACTGAGTTTTTCATTTCAAAATTTTATAGATTATAATCAGTTAAGATGCATTAACGCGTGTATCCATAATTATGATATGAATAAGCACAGCCTAAGCCAAATTGCTATAGTTTATTGTATTTAACGTCTCTTTTAATTTAGTGAGCAACAAATAAAAGATTTAGATTCAAGTTTGTCAGTCAGCCATAAGTAACATACAGCTTGGCATACATGTGAGTTATCTCAAGTTACCATGCCATTTTAACACAAATAGCTCAGAATAACAAGATTTGTATCAGAATTCTGTCCAACTAGAAGGAATTAAAATGCATGTTTGAAAAAAAACAGAAATGTAAGATCCAGGTAAGGAGAGAGTAATTGCAACTACGCCACGTGACTGGGTTTGGGTCATGTCACCGAATGTCTCCAAACTCTAATCGCGAGAGCCCTGACAAGGTAATCTGGACTTATTAAAACGGTTATGACCAACAGTAAGCGACGTCATGAACTGATGTAACGTTTTGACTCAGGCTTCCCTAATTTTCTCCTATCCTACTCTTACACTTTCCAACGTCGTTCGATGAGGCAAGTGGTGGTTAGGCCTGCATAATTGATTTTCTAATCATATCACTCGATGAGGGTTTGTAACCTCATTTAAAGAATTGCCCTTTTGCTTACTACTTTTGTGCTTAATCTCAAAACTGCTTATTTGGCCACTGCATGAGCCTCTCGGGATGGACTAAAGACATTTACATTTAAAGACTAGCAGCCTAAACATATCTTTTATTTTTATAGCCTGTCCCGAACATACACGTTAATTTAGTACACTGATGTGTAATGTACTCGACTTTTCGTTGAAAGATGAATAGCGTCTAAAGTCACATGTATGACTGAGAATCAAAATTGAACTGTTTGAACTACTTAAAGGTTACTAAACAACATCATCAGAACCAAATGTTATCAGGGTAAACTTGAACAAACACCTTAGCTACATTAGGCCTCACCATGCAACCTAAATTACAAAAATGGATTTAAATTTAAAAGTATGCGATCATTTGATAATTTAAATAGTCAAAAGTACGGTTTGTTCGACACCTCCAGGATCATATTATTAGGAAGAAGGTTCCGGACCAAAACCTCCTCTCGACCCATTTTAACTCCTGCATCCTGCAAGTTTTGTTATTCCTCACACAAAAATAAGAATATAAACTCATGCATTGCAAATAACTTACACTAACTAGACAAATCAACATAATGTTAGACCAAATAGTTATGCTCGATAAACGCTTCATACAGTTCAAAATGCTTCTCTCAATTATGGAGTAGAGTCAACTATATAAATGATTATTAAATAAATAACTGAGTAGCTACAAACAACTCCAGTTCCTTACAAGAAAACACGACACCTGTAAACTGATAGAGCAGACAAAACAATTTACAGATCACATTCTAGACTACATATGACCTGATTTTATGAATAATCGCATCGAGAAGAATGAACTGATCAACAAAATTTTGGCACCAAGTAAGACATATAAAAATATATTTGTGAATACTCTCAGTGGATGCAATTAAAGAAAATTACAATGTTTCTTTCGGAAAGCTGGTCCGAGCTTTTTCAGAGAAATAACCAAAATCAAAACTATTGAATACAAATGTAAATAAGAAGTCATCATAATTGTCCAATCGCATCATGATATGAACATATTACATGAGTCATTATAAGCAAACTAACGTTTGAAATGTTGTGGACGAAGGATGGTGCAGTTTTGTGTGTATATGTATGCATATGTTGATAACATTTGTACACTTATATAGCCCCAGGCTATGTTCACGGAAACAAATAAACAATCTGAAGATCGACTTGTCAAATCATGTAAATTTGAGCAAGAATAATTGGATTGATAAAATTACGGGTAGAAAGGCAAACTTATGTTTCTTACTAGTGGTATATTGAACAATGCGACTTGACTGAACAGAATAAATGAATAATTTGAATGTGTTTAAATGTTAAGTAAAGTAACAAATTTATGTGATGGCGTGTTGATGTAGTAAGCCGCCAGCATTGTATCTAATTATTTGTTAACCAAATGATAGATTGTTCTTCATCGTAGTTTATAGTATGGAATAGTAAATGCTGGAATAGTATATAATCCTCAAATTTATTAGTTACCATGGTGCAGCTAACTCATATTAATGTTTTACAGCTTCAAAGGAACAACTCTAATCATAACTGACCCTATATCTAAAATACAGTCATAATGAAACCCCAATCTTGAAATATAACGCTGATCGTAATCTCACTGCTTATACTTTAATCCAATCTCTGAACATAATTCCAACTTCAATCTGACCTGAAATCCATATTATTAAGTATCGTTTTGGGCACATACCCTAATCATGACTCTAAATTTCAAAACTAAAACCCAATACTATTCAGAAATATCAACAGTAAGACATTATAAGCTCTAGTTTCTCGTCAAAATTGTATAAAGTAGTCTTTCAAATTTATTGTTTTCCCAAAAGTACACTTTTCAATACTTTTGTTAGATTTAGCGTGATGTTTGTTTATAATCAATCATTTGTGCGTTGTGGCCTCAAAATAATTTCTAAAATCATAACGGGGGGAACTCTTCTAACATGCAACCACTTGTAGCACTATGTTCTAGCGACTGATAACAAAACTAGTCTCCATCAACGGTAGTAGGAAAAGCAGTTTTAATACAAAAAAAGACAGCGTAACTGCTTGTAAACATAGGTCTAGGTAAAAACAAAAACAGCGTTCTTCATGGATACAAGTAGGTGGGAATCTTTGGTCTTGAACTATATGTCGTTCTCTAAGAAACTTGTATTTACTATAACCATTACACAACATATAAATAAGATCAAAATAAAAACAATGAAACGCTCAGATGCATAGAAATAATTCAGATCATGTAAAAAATGATAAAAGTTTAAAGCTACCTCAACTAAATTTCTGAACAACTTTTTTGATAACACTTTGTGAAGCTCAGGAGCTTCCTTGTCATTAAAGTGTTTTTTGACATTCTTCTTAACTTTTTTGAGAGCAGCTATATGTAAAATAACATGGTGAATAACGTCTTTTACGGCCTACCTGATGAAAGCATCTGCCTCATGCCAGGTTTAAGGATAACCTGGAACTTTGATGAAGTAAAATTTAGTATTTTAGATTGCTTTCAAGGGACACTCTCTGAAGTATATAACCTTGGAAACGATGATTCATGCATAAACTGTGCGGATCTGAAATAAAATAAGACGATAATTAGCGAACAGTAGTGTAACAACAAAACATATCATAAACATGATATTCACATGTTTCTATTGTATTATCTAACGATTAACTAAGAGCCATTTAAATTAAAATATGTGTGATAGAAATTATTTTGTTTAGCAGATCTCAAAACATTTCTACACTGAATTATAATAAAATCCCCTAAAATATACTAACTTGGATGCAGCACAACAAACCAAGTTTTAAATGTCACTGATGAAAAACGGATAAAACCTATGTATTAGTAATTGACTAAAGTGACAAGCAACTTATGGAGTCTTGTTGACCATTGAAAATAGTGAATATTAACTCTGATGAAAATAAAGATGTGTTTACTGTCCTTAGAGTTCTGACAAAATTATTCAGAATCTAGCAATATAAAACTTAGTTCTGTTTCAATTTCTACTGACAGCACTCTAGGAGAAGCAGACTATTCTTTTTGTTTAGTGGTAAAGTGTGACAATATGAACTGCAGTAATTTAAGTTTTTAGATTTTCGTATACATTCATTTGGAAGGATACAGCTGATGAAAATTAAATCTATACAACTCAGAGCCACCATCTTTCCTCAATTTAACTTTAAGTAAACATGTTGATGCACTGAGAAGTCTTTATCAAAGATGAAGTGTTAACATCTAGATGTTAAGATATTTATCCCCAACTCGATATAGGTTTATGAGAATCAGTAATATCACCCACAATTTATCTGAGCAGTTAGTAATAAAGTAAATTGCAAAAAATTGTCGACGATTGTCAGTCTGATTAAATGAAAAATGTTAAGTAATATATACACATCAATACACACATGACTCATGAAAGGACTAGTTTATGAGGACCAGTTAGAATATAAATAAATGATGCTTGAATTATTTCAGTCATCAACACTCACGTGAAGACATAATAAGTCTCAAAAGCAGGTTACGGTGTAAAGTGAGAATTGCATACTGGCTTTCTTCCTCCAACAACAAAATAAGCGTTAAACTGAAGTCTACCAAACACCGCGCTATTTACATTTATGCTTTTCCTGATCAGATTTTCAAGGTCGACATAGAGTAATACCCGATATGCCAGATCACAGAAAACTTTTGAAACATACTATCACTTGCACTTCTAGCTACTTTGTTGTACTTAAAGCTGCTGGCTATTATTCGATGAGCCAATTGATACTCCCTGTGTAAAAGACTTAATCTTGGTTTTGGAAATTTATCGAGGGTTTTTCTCAGTCCTCAGTGCTAATAATAGTAGGCTTGGTGACCAATACAAGACCATGCGGTGGTTTTTCCAGTGTAAATCCAGGTTCTTCTTGAAAGAGCTCACTGATGGAACTGTTCAGTTATATCGTTCCAGTCGTTAACCACTCGATGTGAGTGCAGCCATAAATAATCCCCTAAATAAATAATTGCATAGGCTCTCGACATTGATGCTGACCACGTTTGTTTTGGTGGACACCACTGGTTGAATACGCTCTGTCACGCATCACCGCCAGATCACAACACGACACAAGGTGGGATGCATCTCTATTTATAGTTAGCCAACCTTGACGTTGCTATCCCATTGACGCTCCTACACTTGCGATCAGCTATAAATTCTCCACCGTCCTACATTAAGATTCTGATTTATCTTCAGCCGTATGAGTGAGTTCAATCGTTAGAAGTTGCTCTGGTTATACGACAAACGTTACTTGTTTATATACTTTATGCACTTCACGAGAAACGGATTCCCACTTGGAGTTTATTAGATCTCGGTTTGTGTACCTTTATAAGGTAACCTCTAAGATCCTTAGTTCTGAATGGAGCAAAGAGATAAGACAGATCAATGCTTAAATCATTATTTACGATACAGAATGCCAATATAAGATCGCCTCGTGTTCTGCAATTAGAGAGAGGGTAAAGATTCAGGCGTTTCAGACGTTTATTGTAAGGGAGGTTTGAATGGCCTGTTACTAGCTTAGTACCTACTCATCGAATCTGCTCAAGTGTCTTGGCATCGCTAATATGATAGGGGCTTGCTGGTTGGATACTTTATTCAATATGAGGTCTAACGTGCATGAGATATAAAATCCAGGATATATCTTCGTTGATACATATGAGCAATAAAACACTGTCTGTATTAATGTAAAATCATCGTTCATTGTAAGATTAATTATTCTTAGATTACTTCTTAACATGTGATGAGATAGAGAAAGCCATTAAAGGCTGCTTGCTCAAATTTAAGTAGATAAACCAGTAGGACTATTCACTCACTTGGTTCTTTTACTCTAGACGCGTTATGGCATTTTATCTTTACATTTGAATCAGACTTCATCCTTCAATTCTGTAAACTAAATTATGTCTCGTATAAGCTAGGTGTATTATTTGGAACATTTTCACACTTATATTCATAAATACTTTGCAAATGGTTCACATTACTTTCGTTGTGGTCACTTTATAGTTGTTCGTAGTTTAGAGCTCACTTAGGGAATTAGCATTCCAACCAACCACAACTATATGAAGCTTTGTGCACATCTGTTGTTTTATAGCATCTTATCTAGAATTAACTTTTACATGCAACCCATTAGTCCATTTTATCGAGACGTCGCTCTTTTTAATCCTAATTCATCAACTATTTTATTAATCCATACTGTTTGCCGTTTACCATTATCATAAATTATGGTTTATACTCACGATTTACTTTCCCTCATTAAGATAGTCCTCGAAACAATCTTCAACAATTCAATTATTTTCAAAACTCACTAGATACACCCTAAGACAATTGTATGAAGGCAGCAGTGGTCGTATCCAACTGCAATTTAATTCGCCCCAAATCATCTTGGTTACCGATTAAAAATATACAATGACAGCGAGATAAACTAACTGGAGTTGACAGATGCTTGCAGAATTGTTCTGAAGAGCTTTGTGGAGCTTGCAGCTTGTGGATTTACCGAAAGACAAGGAAATGCACGTACTATGTTTTTGTCAAGGGTGGTTCGTTACAGTCAACAAATCAGCCAATTTTTCGAGTGTCTTTTTAAGGTAATTGTGTTTGCATTTCACAACACGGGAGAAAGTTAGAAATGATATAAATCTATCACAGTAAGTTAGTCATACATAACTATCGCATGTTTCATACTATGAATAGTTGGCGGAAACCGATATTGTTTTTTATGAAGGCATAAATTTACACTAAATTTGTTTCGTATCGGTGGATGCTTTCACCTACAGGTGCGATGAAGCAAACTATACTGAACCAGAATCCATTGCTAGTTTGCTTGTGATTGGAACTCACGAGTTACCTAACATAGCAACAACCGAAGATGGTATCTACATATGCATGACATTCATTAAACTAATGTAAGTCGATAAATGTAAGATACACTTTGTGGTATTTTAAATAATATCCATGATCCTCTAGCAGCAACCACGTTGGTACATAGGTTGCCAATTTATAACCCTGGGGCAACTTCATGACCTCCCATCTCGTCTACCCAAATTACATTTCCAAAGTGACAAACGATTTTACGTTCCTGTTCGTTGAATAATATCTACGAGACAACGTAGATCAGTGTGCCCTCCTGGAACCCGGCAAAAATGTTTCTGGATTAGGTCACATTTTCACTAATCAAGAGAGTCGAGTCTATAAATTAGAAATCTTAAGCTAGCTGGGTGGTAAAAACCAAGCCTTTCAAATTTTCAACTTTTTCTCCTCTATCCCCTGGTCGGACTTACAGAATGTAGAGGTTACCATAAAACTACCTATTATGGGAATATAGAAGTTGAGGAAAACATGCTCTGACCAAGTGAACATGAACCTAAGATATTGATTTTATTTCGTTGTAGGTGATATCGTAACCAGTTTTCGTGTTATTGCTGAAATTACCAGGAATCAGATACTGTTAAAATTCACACTGTCCAACCTTAATATACTAACTTTACATGTATATTAAAACTATCCTACATGATTACCGACTTCACTCAATGTTATATCTGAAGCACGGGTGGCCGATATTATCGATTCTGTTATCCGCCGCGTTATTGCCTACTGTTAACACCCAACCTTGCCTTAGTTTATTGCACAAACACAAAGATCCGACCGATTATCAAGAAGCCTACTATTTACTGACACGTATATATTATAACCAATAATACACAAGACATACATACATATAAGACCTGATCAATGTCGTATGTCTGACACAATATTAGCCAATCACATGTCTTCTTCCAGACATTTCGCTCAATTGTGTAGCTACCACAAAATCGTAGGGCTTATCCCTTTTAAGAATGCCTTCCGTATACGGTTTTCTTGTTTTGAAATATGTCACTTTAAGTTTTATAATGGGTAATGACTACGTTTTGTTATCGTTAAAAACGAATTGCAGTGTAATTACGCCATCTAAAACCACTAAGATAATCTAAGTCAGGTTTACATGATTGCAATTTTTTCTTGGTGGCTTATATTGATTTTACTTTGTAGTGAGCAAGCTACGAACCACTGATGTGGTATATTCATAATTTGCATGAAATAGTTGTTTAACTCCAATTCACGTTTTTAATTTACATTCGCCGATGGTGCTGTGGTGATCTGATTTTGCTTCAATTAAGTTGTTTAAACTAACGAAGATCCTGCTAGGCACAAAACTTATAAGAATAGAGTGAGTGAGAGTGTAGTAAGAATGCTGATGGATAGTCAATTTATCACTCAAAATACTGTGTCATTCTTGGAACGATTTACAGGGTTCCTGATGGAGTTACCAACGCGTAATGAAAATATGCGAAGGAAGTTCAACAATGCGAAACTGAAGTTTATATAACCTACGCTGTATTAACAACTGAGATTCCGAAGCTGTTTACTGATATATATCGACCGTCGGTTGACATATTCAAAGTTTATCGGAGTTCAGTTACAACTAAACTTTGGTGGCATATCCTTATCAAGCAGACAGTGCAGTTATTTAAATTTCCAGAAGTTAGCGACATATAACTGTACTGTAGCAGTGAATGCAACCATGTTACATCATGTTATATTAAACTTATCAAGATTCTATGATTCATTCCACATATTAATGAATATTTACTTGCATATATTTTAATACGGCTTTTTCTTTGTAGCTTATTACAGCGAAGAAAATACGGGGGAGTAAATGTCAACCGTACAGTGAACGCATGGTGATGTTTACGATAACTACGTTACGATGTAGACCTTCTTTGGAAATTGTGTATAATAGCATCTCACATGAGAAAGATTACGTTTTAAAATGTCATCCAAATTTGTTACCTAATAGACAATTAACTAAGGAGAAGCATTCTTTTCGAATATATTTTCGCTTTTGTGCTAGATTTTTTTAGTATCAGCTTTCCTGATACGCAATAACCTGTGCATCCATTCATACTTCGAACAGCCAGATAGTTAAATAATTCATGTGACTTGTAAAATAAGGAGTGTTGACACAATTCACTGTATTAATAACATTTTGACTGTGAATAACAATAACACTGATTAGTGTAACTTGTACCTAAGATGACACCACGCACCTGCTAATTCAGAAAGAATTAGGCTCGAGGATCATGGCGAGTAAGCTGTTCGTATAGGTCATTAAGCCTATTACTAGAAATACACTAATGTGCGTAAAGTACAGTATGCGAATAACTTATGATTCAGGATACCTTTTACCGTAACACTACGAACCCTGATTCATGCCACTCCGAACTACTATTAACATGGAAATGCAAAAGGTGATTATTAAGTATAAACGATTTGTTGTAGACAATTCGTTATTATTGGACGATACGAGCAGAGATCTTAAGTGAATGAGATAATTAAAAATCCTGTGGACAATGGGAAAATATACCAGGTTATGAAAAAATAAGAAAACTTGTTACTTACAAATCTTCTAAGAATTCCTTTTTGTATAGTTATCCACCGGCGCTGCCAAACTTTCTCCAAATCTTTGAAAAACCAACCTTCCATTCTTTTATGTGTCCATCATTTTTGCATTAATTGTTTGGACAGCTTCGGAAATAGAGCAACGTAGTTTGTTAGGACACTTACGTCAGAACTGTGCATCCAATGTCACAACATAATTTCAACTGTCGACTAAATAAATTGTAACAAAGACAACGCCTACTATTGAAAATACTGCCTCTTAGATGTGTTAGAAACATACAACGACAAGGATGTCCTTGAACATATCTAAAATCTATTTAACCCACCTATGGTAACTTTTGACTTCATATTTCGTATGTCACTAGCTACTAGCTCCTTGTGAAATGCAACCCTCACGTATTACATAATTTCAGCAGATGATGTTGGTTGTCAGAGAACTGGATTAGTATTTTTCTTTTCCTCCTCTGAAAAACGTCCAAACCATGTATCATACCTCATAGAGGGCTTCGTGCAGGCATAGTTATGCGTCATGATGAAGAAACGAATAATATACTCATTAACACCCAATAAGACACAAGGCACAGTTTTATAACCCATGACATTCTACCTAAACATGCAAGAATAGCAGTTCATATTACGGTTTGTTTCTCCGACCGATTGCATGAGATTTAGTTTTTTATATCAGATGCACATTTAAAAACGACGTAAATGTAGTTAAAAGACGAAAATGAGGGTCGTTGACTTCGCAAACGGACACAGAGAGTTCAGGTAATCTACGATTGTATTAAATTTACCTTCGTTACAGACTGAAATTCTCCGGTTGTTAGCTCCAAATCATTCCAACTGGAAAATCGTCGACCAAGTACTACATTTTTAAAAGCTGCCTTCAGATCAACAGTTATTTCTTGTGATGAACAGGCCAAGAAACTAATATCTAATGAGAAGATTAGTAGTGTTATTGAGATTTGTGTGAGTCATTAGAGAACGTCCAGTCTTCCATGCTGTGAATGCGAAATTGCAGCCACAGGTCGATTCTCTGAAGGTTACAAAGTGCCATATTGGTGGAAATCGATTTAACAGGTTTTTAAACGGTGTATATTGTATGATCGTAATATATCGTCGTTACATTTCATAGCCACTAAAGATGATATTCATAAAGATATGCTAGTAGTCTATATGACTAAGTAATGTTTCCTTATTGTTACCCAAAGATGAAGTCAGACAGATAAGAAACAATGAGTGAAATAATGCAGTGGTAATTGCGTTACTGTACACTATTAGAGTGAAACGTATTCATTATTTGGCTTGTAAGTCTTGTAAGTCAAGTATTCAATTTAATACGGAACATTCATTTCAACAAACTAATCAAATTCTGCAGTTGTTAACTTTATTGAGTGTTGTACAAAACAGGGAAAACTATAAAGATTTACGGTCTGTGACTTTAGGCTGAATGATATGACAAACGTAATTAGTTGATTAAACAAGTCTAGGATCAATTCAAACCTAAGAAATTGTTCGTTCGAAGGTCATGTAATGTACTAGATAGTAATGTTTTTAATTAATTTAATATTAATAACAAATTTTCGACAACTAAGAATATCCCAATTCATTAACAAAATTTATTTGTACATTAACCACGCACGGAATTTATAAAATTTATGTTATATACAAAATGCAAGCCCCAAACTTAACCTAAAAGTATACACTTATTTTACAGAATACAAAAGATCCTGAACTAAATTTTGTGCTATCATTTTTGTAGTCTGGGTAAGTAAGCCGTGTAACTCCCTATCTTGGGAGGTCCTGTTGATACCTTCCACTAAATCTCTCAAAGGAAGAATAGTAGCATATTTATTCCTTACGGAAACATTAAGGGGCAACACTGTAGGAGTGACAACTGCGTTACTTCTTATCTAAACTCTAGATTTAATTTTTTCCTAGTCTCAGAAGGAATGTGACAAATGCCCTACCCCTTAAAACGAAAAACATTTTTATCACCTAGAGGAAGATCTCAAAGAACGACAGTCTGCTAGTTCTGTAAAACAAATTCTTCAAGTTTGGACACCAAACGGGAATAATAACAGAAAATTATAGAGTTTAACGTCTAATATAGTAGGCTGCACTAAAGAATCACCTTCCCCCCTCTGAAAACGGACATGCTCCGGACTAGTCCGAGTAGATTTTATTGATTATTTCAAGAGAAAACTTAAAATACCGTTAATGACTTAGAGTAGAATCATCTTGAAATACTGATGCTTTTTGTCTCAGCCTGTTTCATATACCTACATAATCATCTGAAGACATAGTTCAACTATGACTACGAGACACGGAAACTCTTCATTTGAAAGCCTGTTTACATTTTGTTCACAACCATTTCTCACAACGTTATTGGTGATTGAAAGTTGTTGCCGCAATTTGCACAGCCTTCGCTACATGGTCACAAGTGAGTGGCTTGGTTTTTTGGTTGGAATTTAAGGAATGTTTCAGCTTGTATGTATCTACACAGTATGCATTGCTATATGTCTTTCGTAGATTGCACAAGATCTTTCGTTTTTAAGTTGCAAATGTTTCTAGATTGATTTTTAAAAGTATCACACCCCGCCGTGTTGTGCGAGTCCCAAATTGTTTTCTACGTCGCACCAGCCTGCAGACGTTTCTATCGATCTACAGATTGTGATGCAACAAGTCACTCGGAGTTGACCACGTAAGGAAAGAAGTGGTTACCTTTCCGATTGCGTCTCTAAACTTACACTATTCTTCAGGCAAAGAGTTTGTGTTAAGCAATCAGTCTAATAACGGGGATATCCGCACACCATTTATTTTGACGAAAGGGAACAGTTTATCAAATAACAAGACATTCCATCGACAGTATAATTGTGTTATCGATGTTGGCTAGTGAGGATGAGAATTGGGGACCTGTAACATCGTCATAATAGTGTGTAAATGTTTTTCAACTGATTTGTGTTACAGATCGCAACGTGCTGGCTTTATGACTGGACTCAAATGGTTGTCCTCTGGGAACTGTGGTTACACTCTCGGGTCACCAAGGCATCCTCTAACCTACTTCCTTTTTCAGGTACCTCAAGAAGAACCCTTCCACAGTGTGGGTAACCGCTAGGTGATAACCGCCCTCATATTTCTAACAGCACTCAATATCACCTTGTTCACAATCAAACACGTTCTCTTGTTCTTATTATTTGCACTTCTCCCACTACATCTATGCATCCCACTTGTACTGGTTGTTCGAGGTCCCGAAGTGCTATGCCAGGTCTCCTGAAGCCGCGCTCCAAACTTCATGTTTAAGCTTTTAATCCGCGAACGTTATGTTAAGTTGGTCAACAAGCTGTGTTAGCTAAAACACTAGAATCTCTTACAATTGATGTATGCTGTGTCGTTAAAACACGCATACAGGACCTCAGCATAATCATCCATTTGACTTCACTTAATCAATGCAGCGGAACAGCACATTTCTTTCTTCGTTTATCTGGTGACCCAACAGCAAGCTCACGTAACCCTGCTGGTGCAAACATAGCACTAAGCTTACTGGCAGAACAGGCACTTCTCGAATGAATTCTTGTAGACAGTCGTTTATGTGCTGTCCTCCTAGATGGCTCATTACAAGCTCGGAAAGATAAGGACACACACCGGTGCCTTTTTGTCGTCTCTGCTTACGCCCCTACTGACTGTAGCACAGATAGGGTTAAAGACGAGTTCTATATAAAGTCCTCTAGCCTCCTTCGGAAAGCTAAGCACTCAGATATAGTAATTATATTAGTGGATTTTAATGCCTAAGCCGGTAGGCTAAATCAGGCCGAAAAACACTTAAGTGGGTCACTCGGCATCCCAGTCCCATGAATGAATAACGGAGACCGTCTGATGTAATTATTTTCAAACTACCGTTTATTTTTAGGTAGCACAAACTTTAAGCATAAAGAGAGACATTTAACTTGTCGACCTCCAGCAACAACACAACGAAGGACGCAAATTGATCACATCGGTAGCAGCTATCTATAGAGAAGCTATATAGAGGACTGTCCCTTATTGTGAGGCACGTGTTTAGATTCTAACCACGCCCTAGTGAAAGCGTGTATTTCAATGCGTTTTGCTGGTCGTAGGAATGTCACATCAGGCAAACCCCTTAGATATAAATTCGAGACTAAAAGTGCCAAGATTGCATTTAGAAATGGTTTGACTAAACACGTAGTCGCCCACAACCAACAGATTCATCCCGAAATAGCTTGGAACGATTTTGAAGTAGATGTAAACGCAGCAGCGTTATCTGCATCTAACTTCAATCCAAAGGTTACAAAAGACCAATGGATCTCTGGAACTTCTAGTGAATTTATGATGGCTCGAAAACTCATTACAGCAGCCTCGAAGAATGATGAAAAGCGACGATAATTGAAACATAAACTAACAAAGAGTCTATGTGAGGATCGTAAACAGCGGTGGACAACAAAAGCAAAAACAATGAAAGCAGCGGCGGCAGGCAATAGTAGACAACTGTTCTGACTTATCAAGGACACTGGTATCAAGAAATCTGCGGTCAGTGAAACTATCTCTGAAAAAAGATGGGTGTATGATTCAGTCTTATTCTAGAAGATTAGAACGATGGACAGAACACTTTCAGGAACAGTTCAACTGGTCCCCAGCTACTCTCAGCTTACCTACTATCCCCAAGCTACCTGAATGGAAAACTGACAGGTCACCCAACTCAGGGAGGTTGAAAAGGCTATAAGTAAGTTAAAGCGAGAGAGAGAGAGCAGCAGGACCTGAGAGGTTGTCTACAGATATCTTGAAGAATGGTGGTCCAGTTTGAGTTGGCAGGTTGACTGATATATTAGCTGACATCTGAGAACTGAACATCATCTCATCTAACTCGTCTCGTTAGTTGATCGCTTCGGTTTACGGAAAGGGACAAATCCTTTTATGATAACCGCAGCGGAATCAGTCTGACTAGGTGTCTAAACTATTATCCTCTATAATCATTCGGCGTTTATCCAACACTAGAAAACATCAGACTCGGGAGAATCAGGCTGGTTTGAGACCTGGACGTGGTTGCGTTGATCAAACATTCACCCTGCGCCAGATTCTCGAACATAGACATATGTACCAACGCCTGACTATAGTTGTATTTCTTGACTTGAAAGCAGCTTTCGACTCCGTAGACTGTGAAGTCTTGTGGCAGTGTTTGTCATTAATAGGCGTACTTCAAAAGTACATAAACCTTATAAAGGCTCTCTACTCGGTCACCACCGGTCGAGTTAGAGCCGATGGCGAATTGTCAAGAGAAATATTATCCTCAAGTGGGATTCGTCAGGGTTGCCCCTTATCCCCCCTCCTTTTTATTTAATTTCATCATAGATGTACTCTTAGAAATCTCATTCACTTTTAACTTAAGAATTAATATCCTTCCAGGAGGTCCTCTCGTCGACTTAGAATACGCAGACGATATAGTCCTATTTGGTGAAGATGCTGACAACATGCAGTCTCCTGAACACCTTCAGTAACAATGCAAGCATGTTTGAGATGCGCTTCTCCCCTCCCAAATGTAAAATGTTACTCCAGAACTGTCCTGCTTCTCCTCCTAAATTAATTATAGGGAGTCAGTCAGGTACAACGTAAAACTTTGTACATGCGTACACTAGTTCAAGTTGCCAGGCCCAAATTAGTAGATAGCGATTAAATTGTCGGATCAAATTCCAAAATAGGGGAGGTAGTTACAGAGTTAGTATTAATGGGAAGGAATAGAGATCGAAGATAAGATTTAAGAAACTATGATTCAGTAAATACAAAATTATGATAAATCCAGAAACTTAGAATTTGGAGGAAGACAAGGAGTGGATGCACCTGCGCTATTGCCAACGATTTTGAGCCATATCGCCCAAGGTCTCTAACCATTTATTACGTGCGTCACGCGGACCCCAACCAGGTAGTCTGCACCTATTAACATGGCTCAGCCCAACTGTCAATGACTTCATGGACTGGTGCCATGTTTTGGTTTGGCCGCCCCTAGCTTTCTCCCACACCAGACAGGGAGTGAAGTAATTGAATGCGTTGACCGCTTCACTTATCTCAGAAGTCTCACCACCTCTGGTGGGTCGGTGTCTGACGAAATCTCAGTACGGATGCAGAAAGCCCGACTGGCATTCGCCAGTTTACGCCACATGTAGCGCAGGAGAAATATCTATCTCCGAATGAAAGACCGAGTGTACTGCGCAGCAGTCCGCGCCGTTTTAACGTATAGCTACGAAACGTGGATACTAAAGATATGCGTCGACTTCAGTTATTTGACCATATAAATCTTCGTATATTATGGAACAGTCGAGTAAGCAATATGGAGGTTAAACAAAGGATTCTTGGGAAATGTGGTAAATCAGTCGAAGAGGTCATTAACCTTCATCGATTAAGATGGTTGGGACATGTATTGCGCAAACCTGACCACCGCCTGCCTCGTCGCGCGATGTTGGCCAGGGTTGAAGTGGTATAGAATAAGGGTAGGGGCGGCCAAACTAAAACATGGCATCAGTCCGTGAACTCCTTGACTATTGGTTTAAGCCATGTTGGTAGATGCAGATTACTTGGTTGGGGTCCACGTGATAGTCGTAATGAATGGCTGGAGACACTGGGCGATATGGCTCAGGATCGGTCACAGTGGCCTAAACGTATTCACTCCTTACCTTCATCTAGATCTTAAATTCTATTATTCTTTTCTGCACACCTTTACTTTACTATCTCCCCTTGTATTCTGTTGTTGTGTTACCTCTGTATATTTAATCTCGTAGTGTTAATCTGGTATGGCAACTTGAACTTATGGATGTGTCTGGTTCTACGTTGTTGATGAATGAATGAATTGGATAATTATACTGATGTTATTAGAGATAAACTGAGCTATTCGAGGATAATAAACTTATTATTAGTGACCTGACGAATTAGTTGAGTAGCTTACGAAATTTGAGACTGTGAGAAGGAAGCTAAAGTTATCTTGATTATTCACATGATTATATGATAGAGTACATAAAATTCAGGCAAGTTAAACAGTAAACGCTTTATAATGTAATTCGATTAGCCAAACATCAGCAACATTTATTGTTTTTTTCTAAAGACGTCAGATTCAAATCAAACATGGTTGTGTTTTCTAAAATTTGATTCAATTAATTTTAGCTCCTATTGACTTCGTTTACATAAAACAGTCTGAATGTCTATTTTTATCTGTATTACAATTCTAATTATATACGAAGACGTTTCAAACAATATTACAAATTTTTATTTGTAAATCTCATTGCATTTATACAAGCTGATGTATAATTTAAAAATTGCAGATTTGATAGATTAATTTAACTCTCTCCAGACTGATGACATTACGCTAGCAAGAGTAAATAGCACAAAACCTAGCTACAGAGTTTCATGCGGCCTAATTTCAACTACTTGATATCATAACGTAATATATGCGATGTCAAGTCGCTTGCAGCAGTGGTCATACTGTAACTTGGTCGATGGAATCTGACCAGCACCACAAAGGACTATACGAACATAAAATTGCTCACTAATTAGTGATCAATTGAGGCTTATATCTCTGGCCTACGGGCCAGTTGGGTTAGAATAACTCAGTGGTAATGGATTCAGATTTTAAGACAAAGTAACCCACTGTTGAATCCTCCAGGAAGCAATAGCCTTCTCAAGATTGTAGGTGCACCTTTCTTGCGAGTGTCACTTGGCACCAAATCTATATTCAGCGTCTCCCATCTCTAATCGCTATGTTTGTGAAATATATTCAGCAACTTAATTAAACCACCAATCACAAAAATTATTCCTGTTTATTTGGAAATCAGGAACTTCTTTACTTCAGAAAATGGTTCCATTTATACTAACTCTGTTACTACCTCCACAATGAGATTTGATCCGAAAAATTCCATCTCTATCTGCTAATTGAGGTATAGCAACTTGAACTGATGTACTCACGTACCAAGTTCTACGTCGTAGCTGATTGATTGACTGATTCAGTCACTGTTTATTACTTTCAATCTTCATACGGGCGACAGATTACAAGTCATTCATATTCTTTGTAGAATCCTGTGCAGTAATTTTACTTTGTGTAGTATTTTAATCACTTGTAATTGCTTAAAATTGTAAACATTTAAAGTGTTTTTTATTAAGTAATTGCATTTGTCGGATTTGTTTAGTTATCATTGTTATTTTCATTTGTTGAAGAATGAAATTTTAGGTTCTGTATGTTAAACTACCTTCATTATTATGCACAGTCGTCCACATCGTTATGATATTGGTCAAAAGCTGTTATGTTTTGAACCTGATAGCTCCAAGGCTAAGTTAATCTATTTTGCCAAAGTAACATTTTGTTTTCTAATAATAAATGCCTATTCAGATACTAAAACATGTTTCTCGTAGAGATACAGATATTCCTCACTATAGTGTTCATTTTCATGGTTGGAAATGTAAATGGGACCGTGAAGTTCCAGAAGATTTACTTCTTGAAAATAATGAATTCAATAGAATTTTAAAAAGGAAAATTGATGAAGTTGCTCAGAATGTAAATTTTCTTAGTTACTAATACTTCTATTCAGGTACGCGCAAGATACCAGCGTAAACAGCGTATCGACATGATTTTAGAAGGTGCAGCTTTAAGTGGAGATGATGTTAATTGGGATACTATTCCCGGTGTTTGGAAAGCATCTAAATCACGTAGATCTTATGACAGCTTAGCCTCTAGTAATAATAACAGCGAAAAAACATTTATTAATTCAACTTCATTTGGTGATAATACTTCTGTTTTGGATTCAGTCCTTACATCGATACTGGATCAAGAAGAAACAACTCAATTACAGTTTGAACAGCTTCAGGTAAATTCACGTAAATTAAGGCTTATATCAGATACACAAACCTTATTTAGTTTCTCTAGATCTTCCGCAAAACCTCCGAAATATATTGAAATGTCATACAGATGCTAGTGATGTGGGATTAGATGTTTCCAAAACATTTCATTATTGGTGTTCTGTTCTGCAGGTGCTTCAAAAATATGTTGATGGGTTTCCATATAGTGGATTAAGTATTAACTCACTACTTGGTTATTGTAGTTCTTCAAATGGTAAGCTGACATGTAAATCAATCATTTGTTGGATGGTAAAATTGTACCAAAAATATGGTGTTTATATACCGTTTGATTTAAATAACATGTAATGCGAAGTAACAGTTATTTTAAAGTAACATTTCATACTTACTGAAAAGATATTGTTCAAACCGAAACAGTTGGTGTAATGTTTGAAACCAATATAGTCGATCAAATCTGGCTGTCTAAACCTTCAAATCACAACTCTGTAAAGGGAAAAATACGTCCTTACACCTTATTTTACGAATCGATTGTATTTTCGTGGTCGTTATACTTCGAATTTAAATTTCAACTAGGTGAGTTTTTGAATACCATTACGGAAAAGAAACGACTTGGATTGGATCATGAAACTTCAGGAATTCATTTTTTTGCAAATTCATTTTATTATTTTCTCCTTGGATTTGAAATAAGTGTATGGTCACAAGAAGTCAATACTAGACATATCCCCTTATCCGAATAATATATTCATTTGATTCGTCATTATGTTTGAAAACTAGGATGCCTTCAATAATATTTTCGCCAATTAGTATCTATTATCCATACGTCATTATTCGTATGATAGGCTACGTGCAATAATTTCTATTAGGCTTATCACAATAGTTCGTTTGATTGTTCTTATTAAATACTTTTAATGTAAGAATTCCTATCACTGACCTACAACTAACTTTCTGTAAGTCCGTCAATGAAAAATTGGAAGATTTTGTTAGGTCGAAGTCGTGTTCACAAATCTGGACTTACTTGCGGAGTCCTATTATTTATTTGTGGTATTTGCTAAACCTATACAGTGTTTTCACAGACTCATTCTTATCTTTCTATTAACTAATTAAACAAGTAGTTTAAGAAGCTACTTTTAAAAAATAGTTGTCTGTATCATAATATTACTTCGCCAAACATCTCTTGTCGTTAAGTAATATCATGTGCATACTTTAGACCACTGTGTTTTGACACTGTTGATGCAAATTTGATTTGCTAATTTTAGTTATTCGACGTAGGTATTTTCTAGTTATTAATGTTTGCAACATTACGTTGACAACTATTAGTAAGCAGTAATTTATTTCTTTTTCATTGGCACTCTTCAGTAACTAAATAAAGTTCGTTTAGTCATTGATTTATGTTTCTGTGCAATACGATGTAAAAACTTTTCGTAATTTTTTTTACTTTAAAAGGGATTATTTCAGATCGGGTTTCACGTGTAATGAATCCACTATTCTCACAAACTGATCGAAACCGACTAATTTGTGCAGAAGTTTGTTCCAGTCTTCGCATATTGTTTGATTTTACTTTAAGGCATTATTTACTACTTCCTAATGAAAGATTATATTTTTTAAATGAGTAAGTGTTGGTTTCAACGGAAACAAGCAATCTGAAATATATTTCAGATTACTTGTTTCTTAAAGTATTATATCTTAAAATTGCAATGTGTTACTATTTAATTTTTTTTAGATAACTTCAGTTGTCTTCCAGAAAGGAAATGTATGAGTATTTGTTTAGCAACCAGTTTATTTATCCTTATTATTTTCATCTTCCCTATACTATTAGTTTCAATGGTCAGTTGTTTGAAGATGGTCGAGCATTCTGTGTGAATTTTCCTCATGAGCCCAGTAACATTCATTCTGTTTATCGATTCTCTTCACCACGATATGAATTACTTCCGAATTCGGAAGTTGTAAAAAATCCACAGTTGCCTTGTTTGAATTATCCTCCATACTACCTTTTAAGATTATTAAGTAAGTTTTGTGTAATTAAAAAGTCTTAAATTTTTTTTAAATTCCTAGTTTTGCTAACTTGAACTATTAATATGATGGGCGAAACACCCTTATCATCCAATCACTTGTGATTTTTGATCATGCTCTTTTTTGCTTAATGTATTGTATATAACCACGCTTATTTCAAGGGTCCTAATCAATAATCTAGTTTCGTGAACTCAGTTGTACCATAGTGCTTTCGCCTTTCGACTAATATTGCGTTTTTTCACTTACTAATCTTTAGTCGTTAAAATATTAACCACCTAATCCATAAAATATAAATATTTACATGCGTTAATATTCCTATAATCTGTTTGTTCAAAATTGATCAAGTTGTTGAGTTCATAGACTATACTTAGTTTTTGTAGCCACATCATATTAAGTGTTTGCATTAACCCGTTGCTGATACTCATGGTTGAACTTTGACTCTTGGTACTAATAATATCAACATCATACCTGTTGATCAAGTTAGTAACTATGTAGGCTTAGTAATTGTTTGTCTTTTCAACAGAACTGGTTATAAGCATTCAACTATTTATTCGTAATCTCGATCACTACTGCTACCTTAACATGGTGGTTGGCGTTACCTGTTGTGATGAACCAATCAGGCTATACTGGTTAGAATAATCGTTTCTTAAGCTAATTCACCGATAACCGCTTTTGTATAGGTCGTCTGTGACCGGTCCCAAGGAATTATCCCTTTTACACTGCGGGCATACTTCTGGGTCATCAAGACCACCTCTGACCCGATTTTTTTTGCAGGTACCTCAATAAAAAGAATGCTTCTACGTTGTAGGCAACCAGGATGTTCTAGAAATCACATCAACCAACTTTTAAAAAATCTACTTCATATCGGACGAACAACCTGTCTGTGTAGAATATGCAGGCGATACAGTCCTATTCTGCGGAGACATTAACAACATACAATCTCCTGAACATCTGAGTAGCAATCCAAGCATATTTGGGTTGCGTTTCCATCCCCCTAAATGCAAAATGCTATTCCAGGACTGGTCTACATTACATAGACGATGAAGTAGTTGAGTGTATTGACCACTTCATTTATATCAGAAGTCTTATCAGCTCAGATGAGTTGGCACCTGACGAAATCTCGCTCAGCTTTTGCCAAATGACGTCACTTAAGGTGTAGGCAAGATACTCATCTCTCACTGGAAAGACGAGTACACCGTACAGCAGTCTACTCTATTTTAATCTATAGATGTTAAACTTTGACTATGAAAATAGAATATATGCGTAGAGTACAGAATTTTAATCACAGAAATCTTAACATTATCGCCCGCCTATCATGGAGTGACAAAGTAAGATGTATTGATGTCAGATACAACGTACTAGGGAAAAATGGAAAAGCATTAAATGATGTTATGAACCTTTATTGAATAAATGGTTGGGACTGAGTTGCGTATGATTAACTACCACCTACCTCGTCGCATGATGTTACCTGGTGTAGGAGTTGGATAGAAGATAGAGTCAACAATAATCAAAACGTGACATCTGTTCATGAAGTCATTAACTGTTGATTTTAGGAATGTTGGTAGATGCAAACGTACCAAGTGGTTGAAGACTGTGTGTAACATGCCTCTAAATTGGTCACGGTGATACAGGTGTATTCAGTTTTGAAGTCATTTTACACTTTTCTTTGCATGAATTAATTGTTTTTTCCTGTACCATAATATATTTATCCACAGTTCTTTCGATTTCACTAACTTAACTACTACATCCAAAAATCTGTTGCTCATCTCACTGTGATAATGTGTCGTGGCATCTTGAGTCAATATACGTATTTGCTAGGTTCTACTTTGTACATGATTGCTGTTACTATAATCCCTATCCCAAATACATTGGTTTGTACAATTGAATACCGTCTCCACAAACGAATACAATGTTTTTACTCGGCTACCAAGTTATATTAACATCATTATTCATGGCATAAAATGTATTAATTAAATTTCATTTATAACAATATTTATTGGTCAAAATGAATTTCATCACTATGTATTCATTTTTATCATTCAAATCAAAGTTGTTATATTACTATTTGCACATTCCTCTATTCAGAAAGAAACCTGTTCATCATCATCATCATCAGCAGCAGCAGCAACATAGAACCGGACACAAACGCCTGTAGGTTCAAGTTGCCATACCACAATAGCACTACGAGAATATTGAGGAAACGTATAGACAGAATACAAGAGGGAAGAGTAAAGTAAAGATGTCTAGAAAATAACAATAGAATTTAAGATCTAGATGAGGTTAAAGAGTGAATACACTTGCGCCACTGTGACCGACTCTGAGCCATATCGCCGAGTGTCTCCAGCCATTTGTTGCGATCATCACGCGGACCCCAACCAGGTAGTCTACATCTACCTACATGGCTTAGACCAGTAGTCAAGGACTTCATGGACTGATGCCATGTTTTGGTTTGGCCGCCCCTAACCTTCTTCCATCCTACTTCAGCCCTAGCTAACATGGCGCGACGGGGTAGACGGTAGTCGGGCATGCGCAATACATGTCCTAGCCATCTCAGTCGATGAAGGTCAATGACCTCTTCGACTGATTTACCGTGTTTCCCAAGAACCTTTTGTCTAACCTCACTATTACTAATCCGGTTATTCCATGGTATGCAAGCGATGTTCCGAAGATTCCTATGGTCAAATATCTGGAGACGACGCATATCTTGAGTTTTCATGGCCCATGTTTCACAGCCATATGTTAAAATGGCGCGGACTGCTGCGCAGTGCACCCGGCCTTTCGTTGAGACACGGATATCTCGTCTGCGCCACAAGTGCCGTAAATTGGCAAATGCCAATCGAGCTTTCTGGATCCGCGCTGAGATTTCGTCAGACACCGACCCACCAGGGGTGATGAGACTTCCGAGATAAGTGAAGCGATCAACACATTCAATTACTTCACTCCCTATAACTAATTTAGGGGAAGAAGCAGGCCAGTCCTGGAGTAACATTTTGCATTTGGGAGGGGAGAAGCGCATCCCAAATATGCCTACATTGTTACTCAACGTGTTCAAGAGACCTTGAATGCTGTGAGCGTCTTCACCAAATATGACTATATCATCTGCATATTCTAAGTCGACAAGAGAGCCTCCTGGAGGGAGATTAATTCCTGAGGACTTAAAAGAAGTGAGAGAGATTTCTAAAAGTACATCTATGATGAAATTAAATAAAAATGGGGATAAGGGGCAACCATGACGGACTCCACTTGAGGATGAAGTTTCTCGTGACAATTCGCCATATGCTCTGACTCGACCAGTGGTGACCGAGTAGAGAGCCTTTATAAAGTTAATGTACTTTTGAGGTACGCCTTTTAATGACAAACATTGCCACAAGACTTCACGGTCAACAGAGTCGAACGCTGCTTTTAAGTCAAGAAATACAACTATAGTTGGGCGTTGGTACATATGTCTGTGTTCGAGGACCTGGTGCAGGGTGAATATGTGATCAATGCAACCCCGGACAGGTCTGAAACCAGCCTGGTTTTCTCGAGTCTTCTGTTCCCTAGTGTTGGTTAAACGTCGGATGATTATAGTGGCTAATATTTTAGATACTATATTAGTCAAACTGATTCCCCTGTGGTTATCACAAGAGGATTTCTGTCCCTTTTTGTAAATTGGAACGATCAGCGATCGAAACCAGTCAGATGGGATAAAGTTTAGTTCCCAGACTATGGCTAATATATCAGTCAACCTGCACGCTAAAACTAGACCACCATCCTTAAAGATATCGGTAGACAACATATTAGGTCCTGCTGCTTTCCCTCGTTTCAATTTACTTATGGCGTTTTCAACCTCACTGAGAGTTGGGGGACCTGTGTCAGTTTTCCATTCGGGTAGCTTGGAGATTGTGGGTAAGCTAAGAGTGGCTGGGGGCCAGTTGAACTGTTCCTGAAAGTGTTCTGCCCATCGTTCTAATCTTCTAGATTGAGAGTAGATCATCGACCCATCTTTTTTAGAGATGATTTCACTAACTGCCGATTTTTTGATACCAGTGTCCTTAATAAGTCGGAACAGCTGTCTACTATTGCCCGCCGCTGCCGATGATTCTATCGCTTTCGCTTTTGTTGCCCACCACTGTTCACGATCCATACGCAGACTCTTTATCAGTCTACGTTTCAATTGTCGTCTCTCTTCATCATACTCCGAGCCTGCTGGAATGAGTTTTTGAGCCTCCATCAGTTCCATAGAAGTTCTAGAGATCCAATGGTCTTTCATAACCATTGGATTGGGGTTAGATGCTGATAGCGCTGCTGCGTATACACCTGCTTTAAAATCATTCCAAGCTACTTCGGGGGAAACCTGTTTGTCATGGGCGAGTAAATGCTTAGCCCAACCATTCCTAAATGTAATCTTAGCGTTCTCAGACTCAAAGTGATATCTATAGGGTTTGCCTGATGTAACCTTTCTGTGACCAGTAAAACGCATAGAGATACGTGCTCTCACTAGGGCATGGTCAGAGTCTAGGCACGTTCCCCAGAAAGAGCGGCAGTCCTCTATACAACCTCTCCAACGGTAGCTGATGCCGATGTGATCAATTTGTGTCCATCGTTGTGTAGATGTTGGAGGTCGCCAGGTTAAACAGTGTCTCGCCTTATGCTTAAAGTTTGTGCTAGCTAAGAATAAACGGTAGTCTGAACATAACTGCAACAGACAATCTCCGTTGTCTGTTCTCTGGGCTGGGATGCCGAGTAACCCACCTAGGTGCTTTTCAGCCTGATTTAGTCTACCTACTTGGGCATTAAAATCTCCTGCAATAATTACTATGTCTGAGTGCTTAGCTTTCTGAAGGAGGCTAGAGAACTTCATATAGAAGTCGTCTTTCACTTCATCTGTGCTGCAATCAGTGGGGGCATAAGCAGAGACGACAAAAAGGCATCGGCGTGTGTCTCTATCTTTCCAAGTTCGTACTGTGCCATTTAGACGGACAGCACATAGACGACAGTCTACAGGAATCCACTTGAGAAGTGCCTTTTCTGCCCGTAAGCTTAGTGCTATGCCTACACCAGCAAGGCCACGTAAGCTAGCTGTAGGGTCTCCAGATAAACGAAGAGTGAAGTGTGTAGTTCCATTGCATTGACTAGGTGAGGTCAAACGGATGACCATGCTGGGATCCTGTATGCGTGTTTCGGAGACACAGCATACATCAATTACAAGAGATTCTAATGTTTTAGCTAAGGCAGCCTGTTGACCGATTTGACACAGCGTGCGCACATTAAAAGCTCCAACATGAAGTTTAGAGCGCGGCTTCAGGAGACCTCGTATGATAATTTGGGAACTCGGGTAACCAGTAAGAGTGGCGCGCATAGAAAATGTAGGAGAAGAAGTGTTATAAGAAGAGACCAGAGATGGAGAACGTGTTTGATCATGAACAAGGTGAACTCGAGTACTAATAGCGATATGAGGGCGGTTATCACTTCCCGGTTGCCCACACCGTGAAAGGGTCATTCTTGGGGAACCTGAAAGAGAAAAAGGATTAGGAGAGGTCGTGATGACCTGAGAGTGTGACCGCAGTGCCCAGGGGACAGCTGTTTTGGGTCGGTCAAGTATATTAATTGTTGCTCTGGTTGTCAGAAGGGGGGGCATCGGCCTCATGGCTTCCGAAGGAGCTCGGCTTTCACCATGAAGCGTCATATTAGTCCTTCCAACTTCCAGGGCAGAGTTAGAATGGTTATAAAGATTTTTACTCGTAAGCTGTTTTTTAGCATGGTAGTTGTTTTACGGGATGGGGTTGCTAACCCCATGCCCAACCCTCCTTCTTTATCCGGGCTTGGAACCGGCAGAAACCTTGTGGAGGCTCCAGGCGGAGAAACCTGTTTTTTACACTGAATCTTAGGTCCTTAATTCTAAATACTAGAAATGATTCTGTATGTTTTTTTAACTATACCTTTTGTGTTCAGTAGTCATAGTTGAGGTTATTCCGATTGTTTTCAATGTTCATTAGGTGTAATATCCTTTTAAACTACTCCATTCTTTCAGTGAATTAGCAATTCATATTGAGGCGTGATATTCCTTAAACATTTCAAGTTGTAATTTTACTGTATTTGCACTTTTCATCCAGTTTGTTGGGCCGCGCTCCACACTGAGTTATTCATAGCAGTCAACTTCGACTACTTGGTGTAAAAATGACACTAACCTTTTGACTGGAAAAAGTGATTGTGTGACTCATTCCAAGAAAAGCGTAACTATATTCATTTCATCGTTAATCTGAATGCCACAAGCTTTTTATTTATCTTGTTTAAATATTTTTTCATATAGCTATTCTTCCTACATTACTGGATGGTATGCAGTTGACACTTTGTCGACGGGCTATAATCCATCGGCATTTATATATGTTTATTCACTATCTCGATCGAACTTCAGAGTTCTGGTTTCGTAAATGCTCGTCACTTCACAAGGATATTCATTCAGGTAATTAAGTTTTGTGAGGAAAGATAATATGTAAAATGATGTCAATAAATGGCTACTCAGAAGCCCATTTAACAAATCGCTGGAAAGATATATTTTTTCTTCTCTGAAGTATTCATTTCATAAGTAAGTTTTTATATTTGGCTTTGGGTTACACTCTATGGTGTATGTATTTTAGGGGGGAGAAGGAGGATATGTCTTAGATGACTCTAGTTCTTCCAAACAGAAAGAACAGGATTCTAACTTGTAGTGGAATATTTAGATAGTTAAGTTGGGAAAGCTGTTCCAAATTAATAGGAATAGTGTGTTGTTCTTCTTATTATTATTGTTAAACTGAATCGATTAAAGTACTAGAACTTCAAAAACAATCACAATAGAATCAATATAATAAGAACACTCTATCTATAATATTGAAATTGCATTATTTGAACTACTGCTAATAATCCTAGCACTCACATACACTCGAAATGTAATGAATTATGTTTGGAAGAGAATTGTAGTTGAAATAAATTCATCACTGGACTGAAAGGAATCAGTGAATCTGCAAGTAATTTTCAAGATTAATGAACAGGATTGATAACCAGGTAATATTGTAAGAAATAATACAATGGCAAAAGTATAATGATATGTATATATTGTCTAAAAATTCCCATTTATATTAAAACAAAGTAATTGTGAATGAAGAATATTTTCAATAGATTCTCATCAGGTTCTACATTTGTTAGTTGAATTAGTAATCCAAAATGAATAGCTAAGTTTAAAGCAAAAATATCTTTTAAATTAGATTGTAGTCAATGAATCTGGGGTTGTTATTGTCAATTGAATTGTTTATACGTCAATTAAAATTGTCAAGGTGATCATAATTTTCATAAGAATAAATACATATTGGGGTGAATTATACGTGAGCAATGTGATCACAAAACAAACGTTTAGATGAGGGTAGACTAAGTGCAATGTATATTATGTGAAATAATAAAATATTGTGAGTGTTCATTCAAGTTGTCCATGTGACAACAGGACAAATACTAATAATACAAAGATATGAATAGTAGTAACAATAATATTTGAAAAAAAAAGAATAAAAATTATGGAGATACAATGAGGGAAGACCAATATATACATTAAGTAAACTAAATTAACCTACGATTATTGATTTCTTTGATCTGATGTTGACCATGATGAAAGAAGCATTGGCAGAGCCCCGGTTTTTTAGTCTGAATAGCAATTGCTTCTGCTGTTTAAAGAACTTTGAGTCTTACCTACTCCGATACACAGTTATTAACATGGTATATTATTGAAAGCGTCTGGTTGACGCTTGTAGTATGTCCTGTTTACACTAAGCGAGCAGGTACTGAACTATTAACTGCTTTCACCATACCTTTACCTCAACCACACTGGAATATATATATATATATATATATATATATATATATATATATCATAGGGACGATGCAATAAGATAGACGCAGAAACAAGGACTCAAAAGTATGAAAGTATGTAGCTTCAGCTATCCTCCATGTTGTTAAGTAATGTAGGCATAATTAGGATCCACTTGTAGAATAGCTTAATGACATCTCAGATAACCGAACCTAAAACATTACCAATTAAAATGTAGACTTATCTATGTCAAGGGGTATAGAACAACCCGCAGTTATAATATGACATACTCTACTGTTACATTATACTGTAAACCTATATATATATATGCTCACATTGTATCACCAGTTAGTTAGATGAAGGAAACTGCAATCATCCAATGCCGATCAAGTGGTTCATCTATAACACGCATGTCACAAGTCTAAATGCTTTTGTGTAAATAGTAAACCGTATACAACCGCAAAAAAAATAAATCCTGAACTCTATTTTATACTACTTTATTTGTAAACAAAATTCTGAACGATTTTTCCCCTTTCAAAAGAGCGAAAAAAATGATGTAGGCTCTTTGTTATGCTTTAACAATCGATCTTTTATTATTACTGACTTTTTGTAAACTTTCATTACTAATAATCAGTAATAAATGAAAACCATTTTTTCCCATTAGTAATTATTGATTCCTTGTCACTTATTAACTCCTTCTTTGTCTTATTTCGTCAAAGATTATTGTATCTCCTTTTTTGTTTGCATATATTCTCTTTATTATAGTGCCGACTAAACTTGAACAATCCTCTATCAATACTACAGTATCTGAATCATCCAGTGATACAGAACCTTTGACGATTGTATGTCATGATAAATCACTACGACGTACAACACGAAATACTCCAAAATATCAATCATTAACTATTAAATCCGACTTATCATCAGAATTATCTTCATCTGCAATGAAATCATTACATGATTCTGATATATCACCTACAGTAGCATTAAATTCTCAATCAGTTAACGTACATCTAAATGAAATGATTACGAAAGATTCTAATATACATGTGCCGTTGACAAGTTCATCCATAACAACAACAGCTCCAACAATATCAGGATCTGTATTAACACTAATAAAATCCAAACAAAACCTTGGTAATTATCCATCGACAAATGTGACTTCTCAATCACCAGTTGCTGCTAAACAAGCTACTCGATCCATTCGATCATTAACTGAAAATAAACAAAGTGGAAAGTCTCAAAGTTATCACCATCATACCAAAACAACAACATGCACGACTACTGCTGCTGTTAGTACTTTATTAGATAATCCTGATCAAAGTATTCGTTTAACACGTTCAACTGTTATGCGCCTTAACAAAATGAATTCTGGTCCTATTTTACGTTCTCATTCCTTAAGAGGAAAATAATAATAATCTTGCCTATTCGTTTGTATGTGTACACGGTTAAAATGAATAGACTTACATTCTTTTAAACATATTTTTGTAATGTGTCTAGAATAATTATTTATCAATTTAACTTTTATAATGTCGTTAATAATCTGTTTTTCTTTCAATACTTGTTAAATGTTTCCTTTTAAAAAATAAATTCTTCTTGTCAAGTTCATATTTTTGAGGAATAGATTTATTTGGACATTGTTTTTTACTCATAAGAAGTGGTCGTTGGTCAAGGAATCATTAAAAGACCCTGAGAACTTAATAGCTTTACGTTGAGCACACTGTAATTTAATTATTATCATTGGTAACTTTTTTTCATCTATAACTAAATAATGTTGCGTCACCACCACCAGTCGCCACTATCCATCTTGCATTTTTACAGTAATTGATTAGAAACTCAAATAACAATATCATTACGTATAGAAGTCGATAACCCATCGACAATTTGCTCATTTTAGTTGTAGGATTTCTTGATAAATACAGGCACATTAGAAGCTACAAACTAATTCTTCCATAAACATAAGTTTATCATTGAAACTATTTTCATGTATTAGTTAGCTAAATCGTCCAATTTTTATGTAAGTCCACTATATTCTGACTTATGTTTGCGTAGCAAATAAACAAGTAATCTTACTAAAAATCTATATTTCCAATATTTTGATATATGATAATAGATTATTTCAGTAACTAGTTGTTGCGACTATATTCACGAACTACATATTAGACGATTATATGTAATACAGAAACCTGCTAGGGGCGGCCAAACCAAAACATGGCACCAGTCCATGAAGTCATTGACAGTTGGGCTGAGCCATGTTAATAGGTGCAGACTACCTGGTTGGGGTCCGCGTGACGCTCGTAATAAATGGTTAGAGACTTTGGGTGATATGGCTCAAAATCGTTGGCAATGGCGCAGGTGCATCCACTCCTTGTCTTCCTCCAAATTCTAAGTTTCTGGATTTATCATAATTTTGTATTTACTGAATCATATTTTCTTAAATGTTCTCGGTCTCTATTCCCTTCCATGAATACTAACTCTGTTACTACCTCCCCTACTTTGGGATTTGATTCGACAATTTAATCTCTATCTGCTAATTGAGGCATGGCAACTTGAACTAGTGTACGCATGTACCAAGTTCTACGTTGTAACTGTCTTTCTGTCTAATACAGAAACCTTATATACTGTGCTATACTACCAGATTGCAATGGAAACTAATCATGTGTGGTTATCTATTTCTTAGCTTCTTACTAATTATGTTATTGCGATCGTACATGTTACAAGTAGAAGTGAAATTATTAGCATAATTAGAACTTGTCAACTTGTCAAACAAAGTAACGCAAATTAGATTGAAAGTTGTGGACCGATGACTTGGTGGTTAAAGCACATGGCTTTCAACCGGCAGGTGGCGATTTTGAATCCCACCCAATTTGCTAGCTTTCGTGTGGCCCAGAGTTGGTTACCTAAATCTTCATTTGTTTCATGAGTAAATCAATCAATTTTGCTTACAGATTAAAGTTTGTGTGACGAATTCAGTTTTTTAACTAAATATTGACTGTCCATGCAGTTGAGTTTTGTGGCTCTTCATTTGCTCCAAATAAATGAGGAAATTGCCTTTATTTACAGGTACTCATTCATTCATACTCGATCCTTTGTCAAATATCATCCAATTTTATTTTTATTTCTCTACAGGTACACAAGTATGTTGCGCTACTATTGTGTAACCAGTTCATCTATTAAAAGACACTTCCCATCAACGAAAGTTTATTCTTCTACACTATCATCTTCAGAATTTCCGAAAGAAAAGAATTCACTTGATGTGGATCCACCTTTAAAACGTTACAGAAATTCTACTTCTGTCATACGTGCATTGATTTCATGTGTACAACCTGTTCCAGAAGCTCCGAATTTTAATTTGGGTCCAGATTTCAGTGCTTTATCAATAATGAGAACAGATTATTGTATGCTAGCAAAAGCTAAAGGTCGCTTGGCTGCAAGAGTATCTGCAAGAGATTTCTTTCCAAATGATATTGCAACTTTAAGTAAGGAAGTGAGTGAGAGTTCTTATCTATTCCTGTTTCTGGAAGTTATGTTATGCAAAAGTGTTTCGACTAGAATTTGATTCAACCAATGCTATATACTATAGTTGTAATTGGCCTGAAACTTAATAACAGAAATAGCTATGTTTCTTGGATTAGACTGCTTAGAACTTTAAAATATAAAACTTATAAATTATGAACTTGAGATCAAGAAATGTGATTTGTTATCAATCTCAAATTACTATGTATGCCGGTTGTTGTGACTTCATCCTAGGACACCCTCAATATAGGAAACATGAGAATAGGAAATCATGATCTCAATTTTCTCAGTTTTTTACAAATACGTAGGCTAAATAAATTAATTTTTATAGAATCTGTTATATATTTAAATTAACAAAAACGTATCGTAGTTGACGTGTAGTGTGTTTACAGTGTGCTTGTTAAGTGGCTTATTCCTACTGTTCATAGTCTTTTGCATTTTAATTTATCTCGTCATAAAGTTAAGGATCCATTTTAAACTTCATGAAATATTGTCACTCATGGAAATCCTAATAAAATGTTGGCAACTTAAATGAAAACAGAAAACTCACTATGCTGTTAAGTTTTGTCAGAAGATTACATACAAAATCCTCTAACTTAGATTTTTTAATAACATTTCACTAGTCGAAATAAATCATTTTCAAATATATGTTATTTTCATTTTCAGACTCCACTTGTCGATCGATGGGTCCCTATACAAACTCCAGATAGTATAGTGGAACGTGCTGTTGACGGATCGTTAAGTAATGATGAAGCTATGGATCGGTTGATTTTACTCATCGCACCTAAAGATGCATGGAAATTATACCATAAGATAGCTCCTGTAAGCATATATGTCATATCAGTACAATTATTAGGAGCATTTCTATGGTTTGCTCATAAATACAACTCGTTTTTACTAAATATAAGTTTAGACACTGAGCTTTGATTCACATTGCTTGTGTGAGAGCTAGGGGCGCACTACCCAATTATCCAAACTGAAATCATGTAATGCCAAGTGCAAATTTACAACTTAGTGCCTACAAATTAAGTACTTAAATTGTTAATTCACAGTCACCATTGTTGGAATCACCTTATTGCTTAATTCAGACATTACCCCTTCAGTCACTAATTCTCTGACTGTGTAATCATCTTTACAATGGTTTAGTTTTGATTTGTCTTAATGATGCTTAGTAATCATATTGCTTACTCATATACTTTTTAAACCTATCTCTAGGCTAAATACTAAGAAATTTCGAGCAGATATTCTGTGTTTATTCGTTTTTGTTTTTATTCTGATGGTGGGAGACTCAAGTACATTAGAAATCATATGCGCAAAGTGCCTGACCGTTGCTTTTTCTTTGACATGGTGGCCGGCCTTGTCCCTTACGATGACCCAGTCGGGCAATATTAACTGAAACACTCATTCTTTATTGCCCTACCATACTATGCAGATCTTTTAAAGAGCAGTATGACTAAAAGTAGTGAATCGAAAGTTTGGGAGTAATATACTGCCGAATATACAGAGGTCTGACGGCACTAAGGTGTTTACTTCAGACAACCAGTATGACAGTGATGTTGCCTTCTCACAAAGAAAGGATAGAATTATGAAAAAGTTAGCTCTAAAAATGCACACCTCATCTTACTCCACGGATTTCAGTCTCCGGCTATAAGGCCTTCCCAAATACATTGCTAACTCACCGAAAACCACTTTTACAAAGGTCGTGTGTAACTGGCCTCAAACAGTTGTCCCTTGGACACTGCAGTCACACTCGAGTCGTTAAGACCACTTCTAATCCAGCTTCCTTTTCAGGGACATCAAGAGCAAGAACACTTCACGGTGTAAGTAACCGGGAAGTGATAACTGTCCTCATAATTCTAACATTAGCCAAGATCACCGTTTCCATAATCAGATCCCCTCTTCGATTCATGATATTTCTTTCCGCATTTTCCATCCTAAATTTCTGTCTTCAACTTCCTCTTCATATGCCCCTAATGTTAACGATTGTAGTTCATGAAATATTATCCCAGGCCTACTAAAACCACACTGCCCACTGGATCCTTGGACGTACAAACCTTATGTTAAATTAAGCCGCAGGTCTCTCTGGCTAATATATTGGAATCTCGTGTCATAGATGTATGCTGTCTCTGAAACATGCATACTGAATCTAAGCGTGGTCATTCACTTGACTTCACCTAGCCAATAGGTGAATCTATGCGATATATCCTTTTTTTATCTGTCTACTGGCCAGGTACTTCTCGGGAGCGATCCAGTGTAGGTATACCATTAAGTATGAAAGAGGGGCAAGCATTTCTTCGATGGGTCTTCATCGACAGTCCCCTATGTGCTTTTCTGTCAAGTGATTCGGTAAGAATTCGCAAGGATAGGAGCATATGTCACTATTTACTTGTCGTTTCTGCCTACGCTTTCACTGACTACACCCTGGACAAAGTGAAAAATGAGTTCTACAGAAAGCTTTCTGAATCTTTTCACAAAGCCAAACACTAAGATTTGGTACTCACAGCAGCCGATGTTAACGCCCAAGTAGGTAACTTAAATCAGACTAGAAGATATTTAAGTAGTCGTTTTGGTATTCCAGCTCAGAGAACGGATAGTGGTGACTATTTGCCGCGGCTGTGCTCAAACAATCGTCTGTTCCTAGCAAGCACTAACGCTAAGTATAAGGAGAGATATCCTTCTACATGGCGACCACCCACCACCTACCCAACGATGAGCTAAAATAGACCATATCACTACCAGTCACCGATGAAGAGGATCAACAGAAGACTGTCGGTCTTTCTGGAGTACATTATTAGATTGTGATCATGCTGTAGTACAAACATGAGTTTATTTGCATCCAACTGGATACATAAAGGCCACAACAGGAAGACTTATTAGAATTCAGTTGATCAATTAGAAAACCAAGAGTACATCCCAAGAACAACTAAAGGCTCACTTTGGCAATTATAAAACGAGACTCATTTTAATGTAATTTGGTTAAATATCCATATGGCTGTGAAACAGCAGTGACATCTATCAGTGATTTAAATCTAAGCATTACGAAAAGTCAGTGGATTTCAACAATGTCAGTTGAATCGATAGGCTCCCATAAATGTATCCTATCAAGCTTCAAACACGATGAGGAATGTAGACAACTTGGATATGAACTTGCTAAATGTCTACGGAGCGACTGCGAACAATGGTGAACAACAAAAGCAAGAGATGAAAAAACCTTGGTGATAGGAAACACTAGATAACTTTTCAGACTAATGAAAGAAACCTGGATCAAAAAGTTAAGTGTTATTGATAGTCTCTAAAAAATTGGAACATTTATCTGCTCGCAGCCTAAATGCTTAGAACGATAAACAGCACTTCAAAGAGAAGTCCATTCGGCCTTCATTTACTTTATAACTAACCGTTATTTCCAAACTGCCTAAATGGGAAATAAACATAATTCCCCCTCAACTCTTGTCGGAGTTGAAATGCTATAGCTAATCCGAAATATTGAGGAGCAGAAAGTTCGGGTGGATTAAATTCAGAGGGTTTTATGGATGATAGTCCAGCTTTAGCAGTTGTTCTGATTGATATTTTAACTGAAGTCTGGTATCTAAACATAACCCCATCTTACTAGTGCTGATAGTTACAGTATATCAGAAAGGACAAGAACCATCTTGTGATAACCTTAGAGGACTTAGTTTAACTAATATGGTACCTAAGTTACTAGCTTCAATAATTATCGGATGTTTAACTATGACTCGTGAACTACAGTTGCGAGAAAACCAGGTTAGTTTCAGACCTAGTCATGGCTGTATCGATATTCACCTCTCATCTGGACTTAGGACATAAATATATTTGTCGGCGTCCGACAATTGCGGTTTTTTATGACTTGAGAGCAGCATTTGACTGTGTAGACTGAGAGGTTTTATTACAGTATCCTCCACTGGAAGGCGTACCTCACCAGTACATAAACCTTGTGAAGGCTCTTTACTCAAACACTATTAGCTGAGCCATATCATATGACGAGCTGTCATGTAAATTCATAATCTCAAATATTGTCCTTCAAGGCTCCCCACTATCCACATTTTTGTTAAATTTGATCATAGACTAGATATAAGGCTGTTGTCGTCTGAGTTTCCAGGAATTGATCTCCTACCAGGTCCACTTATTAACTTATAATGCATAGATGGCGTAGTCCTGTTTAGTGATGGAGCTGATAAAATGCAGAGTCTGTTGAGCAACAATGCAAACCTGTTTGGGATGTGTTACTGTCTCCCTCTAAATTCTAATTGTTACTTCAGGACTGATCTGCATTAAAACTTGAACTTAAGATAGGAAGTGAACTGGTTTAGAGCATTGACTAGTTCACTTATCTTGGTAGTATCATCAACCATGATGGGTTGGTATCCTATGTACTCGCGACATGGATTGAAAATGTTTGTTTGGTTTTTGTCAACTTACGTCATCTATTGTGTAGGCAAGTTATTGTTATATCTCAATCTGAAATGGCCGATTCTGTCAATTCTGATCTGTCTGTAAAAATATCTTACAGCCAATCCCCCAGCCTTGCTTTAATTTACTACTGAAACACGATGATCTGACTAATGTATCATGATGCCGACCAACCACTCACGTGCATTTATTTTTATAAAATAAACCAATAATATACAATATTGACCAATCGCGTGTGCTGTTACACAGTACCAGTCCGTGAAGGGATTGACAGTTAGGCTGAGCTATGATAATAAGTGTAGACTACCTGGTTGGGGTCCGCGTGACGCACGTAATAAATGGTTAGAGACCTTGGGCGATATGGCTCAAAATCGTTGGCAATAGCGCAGGTGCATCCACTCCTTGTCTTCCTCCAAATTCTAAGTTTCTGGATTTATCATAATTTTGTATTTACTGAATCATAGTTTCTTAAATCTTATCTTCGATCTCTATTCCTTCCCATTAATACTAACTCTGTTACTACCTCCCCTACTTTGAGATTTGATCCGACAATTTAATCTCTATCATCTATTTTGGGCCTGGCAACTTGAACTAGTGTACGCATGTACCAAGTCCTACGTTGTAACTGACTGATCTTGACCAATCACATACCACCTCTCTTCTCTAGTGTAGAACTTAGCTTTTGGACCAATTTATAGAGGTTCTCTCCGCCTACACAGCCTACGTGATCTACAACTAGTTGCATACTATATGTTGATGCTTGCGTGATGTAGGTAGTGGTATACCAAAGGTTTCATGCACAATTCCCATAGGAATTTTACTTTGCGATGGTAGTCCATTTCTATTTCTTTCAAGTCGCGTTGATTGATATATCGTATTATCACTAAATCTCCCACTTTTACTTAATATACACCACTGTTATTCGTTTACTAATTAAAGGACGAGTATAATGCGCATCAGTCCTCTCTGTTTTACTATATGGGTCGGAAACGTGGCAATTGAGAGTGACTGACAATTGTCGATTATTAGTATTTGGTAATCGGTGACTTTAAAACATCGCCCGTGTTTGTTGGAATACCGGATAAGTAATGATGAGTTTAGATACTGGGTATTAGGAAAGGATGGTAAATCAGTTGATGAGGTAGTGAATCTCCATCGACTGAGGTGTTTGGGACGTGTGTTACTTACATCAAACCGCCACCTATCTCGACCTGTGATGCTGATTGATTATGGAGTAAGATGAGAGAAAGGTAAGGGCTGCTAAACCAAAACGTAGCATCAGTTCATAAAGTCACTGTTTGCTAATCTAGACTATATCGGTAGATACAGACTACTTGGTCGGGATTCGCACGATTGTCGTGGAGAGTGGTTGGAGACTGTAGATAACCTGGCTCAGTATCGGTTATCGAGGTGCAGGTGTATTCACTTTTCGCCTACCACTAAATCGTAAGCTTAACATTATTTTGCACCTTTCTTTCTACAAACTCCTCCTTATGTCGTATCCTGTATTTCTACTTAACTACTATATCTACCAACGTGGTAACTATTTTGCTGTACTAATGTGTTGTGACAACTTGGGTCGATGAACATATTTCCCAGGTTCTACTTTGTACATACACACATACGCAAAGCTAAATTCAAAATATTTACAGTACCTTGACATGTATATCATGGAATCAAACATTTTCGAAAGTAGAACTAAGCTGAGACGATTGTAGTTGATAACAACTAGTGATTAATCACAGTTTTAAAAATGTTTTTTTTTAGCCTTTACAGTTCACCTTTGGATTACGGAGAATTCGTTGAATTATTACTGATTTCAGATAATACTTATCGACGTATTACATTCTGACTACATATTGCTCACTTTTTCATACTTCAGTTCTTAATAAGTATTGTCATTACAACTCACTTTCTAGGTACAGGTTTAGGTATATGCCTCCAAATGTAAAGTCTATTAGTACTATTCAGCCGTTTAGATTGTCGCCCGCGTTACAGGGTTGGAACCATCGACTTAGTGGTTAAAATTCATGTGCCTTAAGTATGAGTATATGCTCTCTTTCCCTATATATATATATATATATGTCAGTGAAATTTATGCAATTTCGATTACAGAAGAAATATTCCTAACTTTGAGCAATAAAATATCATCATTGGCTGTTGCATGCTAGTCATCCTTAATTGTCTACTAAACATACATAGTTTTGTTAACTGTTCTGTACTGCCATGTTCTTCTAATTAAATCTACTCAAATGAAATTAGTGATATTGGATCTCTAAATGTGTGCAAAAGTAGAACTTCTTAATCCCTTTACATAAAGTAACATACGAGAGCGCCTAGTTATTTCATCAGTGCTTGTACCTTGATGATGTAGTTCAAAGAAGTAATTCATGGACTTTTCCCTGTGCACTAAGGTAATGATAACAAGAGATTACTAGCCGTATTTACACTCTTTGGATAATATGCTCTGCTGAATAATAACTAGAAGTTTGATGCGTTTATCTAGTAAAGGTTTAACAAGTGTACTGTTTTCGCAAGCATCATGAATATCCAAGAATTTGTCAGTTATTCAATAGAAAGTTTAAATCAAATGTTTCTCTAGATTCATCCATCTTTCCTAAAACCTTTCCTTAACCAATAACACATGCTAACTAAACAGCAACCGGATAAACTAACACTTAATCGTCCTCGCAATCTTTTTAATCCCCAGTATTTAGTCAAAATACAAGAAAATGCAGCTGACTAACCGTCTATTAAGATTATTCGAGAACTCACGTCAATTACAGTATCACAATGCATCATAAAAAAGCCGCAATATGTGTGAAACTAGGTTGAATAGCAGTTTATAACCAGTAGGAGAAATATCAACCGTTTTCGCGTTAAGTGACATCTTACAGTCAACCTAGACCAAATACTAAATTATAGATGATACATAGAATTCTCCGGTTTTTTTTCTATTTGTTACTACCTACCTCATACTGTATTTATATACTTTTCATATATCAGGACTACAAATGGACATCAGATACTTTACATCGGTTGCTGGATCTTTTATGCGTTACAAATAGTGGTAATGGTGGAGCACATCGTCATCTCCTACTAGACAATTTTAATTGGGGTAATCTACCGGATCCAGATGAAATCTATGTAGCCAGAACCAATATATCGTCTGAATTAAATCATGACAAACACATAATAACTGAACAAAACCAACCAAAAATCACGGCGATTAGTGATGATCAAATTAATGACGAGATTACAGATAGTACTGTATCCTTAGAAGAAGATTCTAATGTTTGGAAATTACATTCATCTGCAGAACAGTTATTTGATAAAGAATTTAATACTCTCAACACTCCAGCAGGTTTTCGTAGTATGATTCGTGGTGCAGCTAGATTTGGCAATTCTGATCGTGCTCTCGAATTGACTAAACTTGCATGGCAATCAAAACATAGTGAGAAATGTCTTGATCTAACCACTTACAGTCAATTAATTCGTTCTCTGCATCATTTAACATGTGTAAAGACTGGTAAAGAAAATATTTGGGATATAATTATGGATATTTTAGAACATGTGAAAAAATGTGATGATCCAATAAATATTTCAGTTTTTACTAATATTCTTTATGCATTAGGACAGACAACTGTTAGATTGAAATCATCATCGTCTTCGTTGTCTAGTATCAATTATGTTCCTATAGGTCTAGGCTTATTGGATGAATTAAAACGATTAAATTTAAAGCCTGAACTTGGTACATTAGCTAATTTATTGTTGTTGATTTATGAAACACCGGTACCTATAAATGAAAATATAACATCATCAACAGCAGCTGGTCTAGTAACAAATCAAAACAAAAGTAACACTAAAATGTTACTACACGACCGTACAGTGTTAGCATCATATAAGTGTTCTGATCTATTGAATAAATTACTAGACGAAGTAGAAGTCTATTTTAATAATAATAATACTGTTGAAGGTGGAGGATTAGGTGGATCACCTCAACGTTTCGATGCATGGTCTATGGATGATTATACATTTTTTCCAATAGCAATGAAATGTGCACTGAATGAATGGAATTTAGCATTAGGTCAACGAATTCATCGTCTATTAATTCATCACGAAGATAGAACATTTCTCTTACCAAATAGTCAAATTAAATACAAATATTTACATGATTACTGTCGGTTAATGTTTTCTTCCACTAATCTTCATCTACATCAACTTCATCAGTTCGTTGAACGTTTTCATGAAACTTATTGTCAATATTATCGTGTTATTCTATCATCAAAACCATTAATAGATATATTGATTAGAAATTATTCACAAATATTAACTGTATGCGATAAAAAAGATAGTAATACTTCAATCAAACAAAACATCCCTTCAACATCTACAACATCAGTAAATCAGCTACAAAATGTTAATTCAATAAAATTAACTGTATATAATCATTTGTGCAAATTATTAGATGATGTATTAAGTGTTGATATCTGTTACTTTCTATATAAATCTCTAAACACTATTGAACGTTTAATAAACATGTTATGTCAGCATGCTACAATTAATCCAAAAGATGCATTAGATTTATCAGTGAAAATAATAAATATTCTTAAGAAGTTAGATAACGATATACTAAAGACAACTAGTACTATAAGTGGTAAATTTAATTATGATAATGTAGCAAGAAGTAATCAATCACTTGCCAGAAAGTATAGATCACTTATTAATTTAATGGTAAGTAATTGTATACAACTTTGTTTTCCAATCTTTGAAAAATTGTCTACTGAACACAATAGTAATAATAAGAATAGTCGTGAAGAATATTTAATTTGGAAAACAAAATTAATTGATGCATTATATGAATGGTTTAATTATGCTGAAAAACATAATGCAATATCATGGAAATGGGCACCGAAAGGATTGTTCATTTTATGGAATGAAGATGATTTTATACAAATGTATGTCCAATGTTTTATTTAATCTCAGTTAATCTAAAATGCATCATATATTTTATACCCTTTTTAAACAGTGAGTTAAGGTTATTCGCATCGTTTACAATGTTCAGTAAGTGTGTAGAATCTACGTTTTACGAAAATTCTTCTGTTCATTTAGTGGGTGAATGTTGCATTTTAGATCGTAATTAAGATGAAAGATTTCGTTTCAAATCTTAACTTTTGATATATTTATCTTTTTCATCTAGTATTTCGACTGTTCTACACCGATATATTCATAGTAGACAGTTGTAGATAACTCCAGCCGCTATAAATAAAATATTGGGAATAATACTGTAATATACAGCACTTTTCTACTAAATGAAAGGAAAAGAGATCGTATGTGTTGAGCACAGCACATTTAATATCGAAGACATTGCGGATAACCTTAGTCTTTGATTTATAATCACCACTGAGTTTTAATGATTTTCACTTGTTCATTTTCTTGATTTTAATTTGAAATAAATTTTCAGAGTGGCTTTGTAAAGAAGAATAAGTATATGGTTTATAGTTGTTTATCATCATATGTCTTCATTGCAGTCAATACTCTTTAAGTGCTCTTTACTGATCTTTGATACAGGGCTTTTTAAAAGTGCGAAAAATGTATTCATCAATTTGTGAACTTCAATTAACTGGAATATTTGTTATATATTTTGAACTACTTTAGAGTTTTCGTCTTTTAAGCTAAATGGTTTGTCTGTAAAGCTTTTTTCGATTTAATAGCCGTTAGCATCAGCGTGTGCTTGAGAGTAAACTTCACTATCCAGCTAAGAGAACACAGTACCTCCGAAGTAATTCACCTGAAATACAAATATCTATCATATCGAACGATTATGGACATCAACGTGCTGTGTCTTGGATTCGTTGTAGAGTACGATTCTTTTAATTCTAAGACAAGGAACTGTCATCATCTGAATTCTTTAAGTCTGAATTTTATTAGGACTCTTGGCGGCAGTGACTGATTGTTGAAAAACGTTTATCATAAAAAACAAAAATAACCTGAAAATTGGTCATTTCGTACATTCTCCAGCTGGCTATGCGCGCGTCCTACCATTGATATATTAACCTGGTCACTATTAATCTATTTGTCAACTGAAACTTTATTATTTTTATCTATTTCAAACTAGGAATTTTATGTGGAATGTTCTACAGTGTTTGGCCAAACAAAGTGATAACTACACAGATTGTATCATGGGACAAAAAAGTTTATTAGAACCACTTTTAAGAACATTAGAACAATCCATTTCCAAAATGCCACAAGATATTGAATCTATTGAAAAACTAAAGTGTTTACAGTCCATAAAATTGGCTCTTAACCGTAAAGAATCTACAGATGCATTACCTCAATATTCTGATATGTCTAACTCCGTTGACATTAGCGTTGATAATGCTCAATAAATGATATATATATGCATGCTTGTTCCAAACGATTTATTGTGTCAAGGAAATGGTGAAATCATATTGTATTATCACTACATGTTGAGACGGAAATTGTAAATAGAAACTTTTCCAGTAGCAATAGTTGATCCTCTTCTGTCTTACATTTTGAATTCAACTATTGCACTAAATAAATCAGCTTTTTCGTATTCATTAAGAAGTTATTCTTGACAGAAGTATCATGCCTGTCGGGGCTTATTAACAGAGTTCTTGAGGTGATTGTGCTTCGTGGATTCAAACCAAATTAAATCAGTATAGTCAAGAATGCTACATTTAAGCTACCCAATATCAAATTAAATGTCACTGGTATGTAAGTTAACTAATAACGCCACCTTCAGTTGATAATCTCGCTTTTCCATGTCATTGCGGTTGGATGATTAAGACTAATGCTGTCGTATGTTAGAAAAAGGTAACGCTAATTTTAAGAGCACTGATTGAATACGATAGTGATGCTATAATGGGATTTATTTGGGGTACTCGTTATTCACAGAAAATACAATTCCCTACAGTGCGGACGAGTCAGCATAGATAAATTCTATAAACTACGGAAGGCCCCTTGTTGTATGATTTTCCATTACTACATTCTTGACTTGTCCTTAATCGGGAAAGTGTGGGTTCGTACTGATTCCGTACAGCTCGCGATGCGGTACAACTAATAGATCTAGAGTAGCCCGACTATATATCTGACTGAAGCATAATACCAGACTGAGTTCGAGTATGTGCTGACAAATCGATTAAATTCTAGACAAGGAACTGTCATCATCTGAATTCTTTAAGTCTGAATTTTATTAGGACTCTTGGCGGCAGTGACTGATTGTTGAAAAACGTTTATCATAAAAAACAAAAATAACCTGAAAATTGGTCATTTCGTACATTCTCCAGCTGGCTATGCGCGCGTCCTACCATTGATATATTAACCTGGTCACTATTAATCTATTTGTCAACTGAAACTTTATTATTTTTATCTATTTCAAACTAGGAATTTTATGTGGAATGTTCTACAGTGTTTGGCCAAACAAAGTGATAACTACACAGATTGTATCATGGGACAAAAAAGTTTATTAGAACCACTTTTAAGAACATTAGAACAATCCATTTCCAAAATGCCACAAGATATTGAATCTATTGAAAAACTAAAGTGTTTACAGTCCATAAAATTGGCTCTTAACCGTAAAGAATCTACAGATGCATTACCTCAATATTCTGATATGTCTAACTCCGTTGACATTAGCGTTGATAATGCTCAATAAATGATATATATATGCATGCTTGTTCCAAACGATTTATTGTGTCAAGGAAATGGTGAAATCATATTGTATTATCACTACATGTTGAGACGGAAATTGTAAATAGAAACTTTTCCAGTAGCAATAGTTGATCCTCTTCTGTCTTACATTTTGAATTCAACTATTGCACTAAATAAATCAGCTTTTTCGTATTCATTAAGAAGTTATTCTTGACAGAAGTATCATGCCTGTCGGGGCTTATTAACAGAGTTCTTGAGGTGATTGTGCTTCGTGGATTCAAACCAAATTAAATCAGTATAGTCAAGAATGCTACATTTAAGCTACCCAATATCAAATTAAATGTCACTGGTATGTAAGTTAACTAATAACGCCACCTTCAGTTGATAATCTCGCTTTTCCATGTCATTGCGGTTGGATGATTAAGACTAATGCTGTCGTATGTTAGAAAAAGGTAACGCTAATTTTAAGAGCACTGATTGAATACGATAGTGATGCTATAATGGGATTTATTTGGGGTACTCGTTATTCACAGAAAATACAATTCCCTACAGTGCGGACGAGTCAGCATAGATAAATTCTATAAACTACGGAAGGCCCCTTGTTGTATGATTTTCCATTACTACATTCTTGACTTGTCCTTAATCGGGAAAGTGTGGGTTCGTACTGATTCCGTACAGCTCGCGATGCGGTACAACTAATAGATCTAGAGTAGCCCGACTATATATCTGACTGAAGCATAATACCAGACTGAGTTCGAGTATGTGCTGACAAATCGATTAAATTCTAGACCATAGGTTTGCTTAACATGAACATTTTCCCTAATCAAAATGTGTTTAGCTTTCAGCTGGTGGGACTTCCGAAGTGATCATTGTTAATCGTCAACCTGGACTTTGTTAAAGATAATAGTTTTATTAATTGTGATACTGTTTCACTCCGAATTTTCATATATTAGGCTGCAGATAGACCTGAAGTGCGCTGACAATACAAGTTATAGTAAGTGAGGATATTGGTTAAAGCTATGCATTTCTGAACCTGATTTTATTAAGCGATTCAAATCTGTGAAATGCAATACAATACTCCGAAACTGATATTCACAAACACCTCGTCATATGGAAAATAAAATGACCGACTGTTATGACACTCCGTTCCAAGCGGCATGCTTAACTTTCGACTGGCTTCCTAAGGGTTATACCTTTTTTGCAAACCTCGCCGAAGGATCATTTCGAGTACCGTACGTTGCACGTCAGGAGGTTGCGACTAAAAGATAAACTCGGGTCTGATGCATATCGTGTCAAGGCTGAAATTGAGGCTCTCTAACAGTTAAACTACGTAAGGATAATTGACCTTGGTTTATGTGCCAAAGGTCATAATCTTTCAGTGCTCAACACATTTTGTGGACTTTTTGCTTACGTAGCTCCTGAAGTTTTGGCTAACAAGGAGTATTCAGGAAGTGCTGCAGATATTTGGTCTTTGGGTGTCGTCCTCTATGCGTTACTATGTGGTAGTCTACCGTTTGATCCCACAAAACCGGAAGAGCTCCTACAAGCTATTGGTAAAGGTTTATTTGCAGTTCCTGACGGTTTGAACAAAACTAGCAAACAACTTCTAAGTCAAATGATGTGTTGATTCCAAAAAGTGCATAAAAATGGAAGGACTTGGATGTTATACGTGGGTAGTTGAAGGCTTCATGGGTCACCCCGTAGATCCGGATAAAGAGAAGAAACCAATGTCACCCCTCAACATGCAAATTGTTACTGAAATCACCACATATACTAGGATCCCCGAAGTGGGACTTGTTCGATTGCCACAAGAGTCCGTATGATTATATTATGGCCATATACATGATAATGGAGTCAGTTTTAGAGGATGTGTTCATCCGACTTCATCGTCGTAATAATGCATCTTTTAGTGAAGCATTATCCACGAAGCTTCATACACTTTCTTGTCATCAAACTCGGGATGGAAAACCCTCAGTTTCACCCCCCTAATAATACCCCACTGATTATTCCGTCATCACTTCTTGGAGCACCACTCCATGCTAGATCCGGCAATTTGATACAAGCTGCTTTTATTGATGGGTCAAGCACCTCTGATATCCTTATCGGAGCTGATAAGAATACCACGTCCAATTCATCGTTCTCTCCCTCTAAACATGATATGTTTCCAGCTCAAAGTAAAGGCAAAACTGGTCATACTAAATGTAAAATTGAAAATTGCCCCCCCCCTCAATTCTTTTTTCCTAGTATGATTGCAGTGAATAAAAAGACCCTTCAATCTCGATGTAAAGTAACAAATCATTCTGACTTATCTCCTAGTCGTTCTGTTGATTCCAAGCTCATCAATTTGACATATTATTTCCACAACGCTCAGTTGAATTAAAAAAGACATCCTTCACCAGTAACTGAAGCTACTATTGAGGATAATTTGTCTACCGCCTGTTCATCATTATCATCCAAATTACAGCATGAAGTATCACCCCATCCCTGTCGCCAATGTTATGGCTGGTGCTTGACTAGCCGCAGACGACTTTAGTACTCGAATGCCTTGAACCCTCTTAGTTGCAAATTTAGAAGACGAGTAGTCAGTAAGATAGAGAGTCATTTATGTACAAAATATTCGTATATTTATAGTGATTATTTATCAAATTGAAATTATCAACATTTTATCAATAAATATGTTGTCAAATATACTCTGAAGTATAACTCACATTAATGCGATGAAAGTTTATAAATCAAGCTTACAAAAAATCAATACAACTCCTTTCATTCGATTTAATGAACAATTGCATTTTGGGAGGGTTTCCAATCGCTAACACCGACATTACTTATACAGGGAATTGCTGTACTTGTTTCTTACTTTATAAAAAAGTATAGTACGCAACAGCTTCTTACATGTTATGGCTAATCTCAAATAAGTAGGGATTTGTTAGTGGAATTTTTAGTATATGAAAACAATATCCGAGATATTTGGATCGATATTATTCGACTGCTTCTAGGTGGTGACTCGTTTCAGCAGTTGCTGAAATTGGTGCATATACATGGAAGAATTTTACTCGCAACTAATCTGGATAAGTAGTATGTAGCTATCATGGGAAGCGGTGAACGGAATGTTTAAAAATAGCTAACCGGATTGCACATGAACTAATTAGAATGTCTCACAAAAGCTTCTGAGGGCTAAGTTGACTGGGATTAAAATATGTTAATGACTAACATAGCACTTTTAAAAGAATGAATATATCTTTCATGACTATTTTGAACGCGAATCAATTTTATATATTAGAACGGTAAGCTGGATACATTCTAAAAAGGTGTTCAGATTAGATAGGTTTCGTTATCTATATAATTCAGTTGAATATTCAGGTTAAGGCAATTTGTCACTTACAGGTTGTTGTTGTTATTGTTGGGGATTTAAAATCCCCAAAAATATAATCGTACATTTAACCAAGTAAACCGCGTTGTATTGATTTTTTCGTAAGACTGATTTGTAGACTTTCATCAATTGATTCAATTTCAAATGTGATACATATAAACATTGTTTGCTAGTCTCGTCTGATATGGATATTATTTTGCTCCACAATGTAATCTTCCTACGAGTCTAGCCTTTTGGAGTAGCTGTGGGTTGGGAAGGAACAAATCGTGGTATCCGATTGAAGTACATGTACCAAAGAGAACTATTCGCATTAACTGTACAGATTATCGAGGGAATCCGACATAGAATCCAGCTACCCTAGATAATTTAGCTGTATTGTATCGCGAACAGTACTAGGCAAATAAGAACCTGCGTGTTTCATCTGAGAGAAAGCACAACAGTGGCGACAGAGTAAAACAATCAGACTTCACTGAAACCAAAAACATAAGAGTTGTAAATTCTATATTATTCTTCATCTTAAAATGCAGTCTGAACTGCTTCTGCACACTTACACTTTAGTTTCACTAGAAAGCTGTCTTAGGCTAAGAACAAAATTAAACACTCTACAAATTTTTATGCTATTAAATGTATGTAATGTGATAGGCTTACTGATGTCACTCGCCAGCTCAAATTTTTGCTAACTTTCAGCCCAGTGACTGAAAATTGACAGTTTGGACCGATAGCACTAAACTAGTATACGGAAAGTATAAAAACCTGTCGATCATATGATTCTGCAACGGATGACCTTCAGTTGCTATGTACTTATAATATCAATTTTTACATTATATCCAACACATGAGTTCAATGTCTGATCGTAGACAACCTATAAACCACAATTATGTGGCAGAGCAAAATGCATGTTTTAAAATAAAGTTCAACCCACAATGAATAGGCTTTTACATTTAACAAACCTTGTCACAGATAACTAGGAGTTTAAATTTTAAACGTTTAAATACAAAATGATTGCAAAATTCACAATTAAGAGAGAAAGCCGGTAATGTTTCTCGATGTACGAAAACTGGTCAGAATAGTAGAAATATCATATTACGGGAGACAAAAGTTCAAGTAGATTTTCAGGAACAAATGCATTAATATGATTTTCAATCCGACCGCGTAGCACGCTAGGGCCAAAACGGTTTCCTATAAACTTCAAACATTCTGAGGCAGCGTCAACAGTGAGTGGTAATTTGCTGTTCACTGCAGCTGCCAGTACTTCCAGAAATACATCCATATGCTTTTTGAATTGAGGCTTACTGAGATATTTACACAGCTGTACAATTACATCGCAAGCTGGAAAATGAGAATAACAAAACCTGTACAACAAAGAAGAGTCACATACTGAATACTCTGTTCTAATAGAACGAAAAACCGAGCTAGCCTATGCTATGTATTTTTGACTTTACTACACAAACAGACTGAATTAATTTAAATGAAAATGTTTCATATCACAAAACGCTCGACTGTTGCTGCTACCTTGACGTGGTCGGGCTTGCCTATTGTAATGAACCAGTTTAGCCATACTGGCCGGAGTAATAGGTTCATCGGATCCTATACTATTTCAGGTAGGTCGGGTGAGGAGCGGTAAAGGTAAACGCGAATTACGAAATCTGGTGTTAGTGGGACCATTTCTAAAAAAGATGAATGTGTAACCTTCTCAGTTCAGAAGACTGGACCAATGGGTCGAGCATTTTCGGGGACACTTGGAATGACTCCCCTTTATCTAATCCTCGCTTATCCTACCCTCCAAACTACCTGAGTAGAAAATTGACGTATGTCATCTCAAATCAAAGTGAGATTGGGAAGTCTATAAGTAATTTCAAGTGTGGTAAAGCAGAAGGATCTGATAAGTTAACTCTAAATATCGTTAAGGATACTGATTCATTTTTAGTCGGAAAGTTGACTAATATATTAACCAAAGTCTGGGAACTGAACATCATCCCATCTGAATGCTTTTCCCTGCTAATCAATCTAGTTTACAAAGGGGGACAGAAATCTCCTTATGAGAACCACACAGGAATCAGTTTGACTAACATAGTGTCTAGAATATTAGTCTCCAACCATCCGACGTTTATTTGAATCTAGGGAAGTAAAAACTCGGAAAAAGCAGGCTGGTTTCAGACATGCGCAAGGATGCATTGATCAGATATTTACTACCCGTCAGATTCTACAACATAGACATACTTACCAACGTCCGACAATAGTGGTATTCCTTGATTTGAGGATATCCTTAGACTGCGTAGATCGACAAGTCCCGTAACAGAGCTAGAGCTTATGGCGAGTTACCACCCGAATTGTTAACTTCAAATGAGGTTCATTTGAGTTGCCCCTTATTTTCCTTTCTATTTAACTTCACCATAGATGTTCTAGTACATGTTTTACTTTCTTCATTCAACTTTTTCGATGAATCAACCTTCTTCCAGAAAACACACTCATCGACTTAGTACACGAAGACGATATTGTTTTACTCGGTAAAGATGCAGAGTCTTCTAAACACCCTGAGCAACAATATTAACATATTGGGATGTCTTTCTATCTCTCTAAACGCAAAATGTTACTCTAGGACTGGTCTGCATTATTACTTGCAGTAGTCATAGACGATAAAGTAGTTGAATGTGTTGATCACTTCATTTATATCAGAAGTCCTATCAACTCCGATGGGTCGGTGTCTGACAAAATCTCAGCACGGATTCAGAAATCTTGTTTGCTTCTTATCAACCTACGTCACTTGAGGTGTAGGCGAGATACCCAGCTTTTAATGCAGGGCGGCGAAGTCTTTGACTTTTTGTCTGAGCCTTGTTGGTGGGTGCAGACTACTTGGCTGGGGTCCGGGTGATAAATACAATCAATAGCTGGAGACCTGGTTCAGGATTGGTCACAGTGGCGCAAGTGTATTCACTTTTTATCTTCATCTAGACACCCACTTCTATTATTCCGTTACACAAACCCTTGCTTTATCCTACCTTTTTGTCCTATATTGTCGTGTTATTCTTGTAAATTTGATCTCGTCATGCTACTGTAGTATGGAAACTTGAACCCGTGGGTATATATACCAGGCTCTACGTTATTAGTGACTGACTGATATCACCAACCGACCCTAATCACATAATCTAGTTTTTACTGGTTGTCTACCTAAAATCAATTCGTGATGTGAAACTTAATATGCGAAAATCACCACGATACCCAGTATCTAGGTGGAAAAGGTGATGGGGTACTACGTTTTACAAAATAAGTTTTCCAATTTTAGCGAACGTAGTCAAATAAAGTAAATATACTTAATTTCATTAAGCCAATTAGATTAATTGCAATAGAAGTACAAAAAATCTCACTGTCTTTTAAAACAACTGGGATTTGTAACTCATGAGGATACTTCCGAATTATTGTATACTGATTTGGACGGCTTAAATACCAGTGACTAAATTATTACAAAGGGCTGATTTAGCATTTGAGGAATGCTTAAGTAGTTTTCTTCAGTACTTTGATAGCTTAACAACTAAACCGTTCAACTCACTGAAAATGACCCAAATTTTACCACTTCTCGAAGGATCCATACCCGTAACATTTTGATGCATTAAACAGTAGAAAAGGTTATTTATATGTAAACATTACTTTCATTAAAAAATCACCTGGCCAACCATTCTTTAGTCGTATATCATCAAACTAACACTATAAAAAAATACTAAATTCATAAGATTTAAAATTATACCTTTAGTGAAAGATTATACTTACCAGTTTCTAAGAAATAAGGATAATGGGTATAATTTCTATACTCAGAACCTTTCACTAGTTGGCCAATCAAATCATCAGTAACTAAATTTGGAAACACTTCTGCGATTTGGCCGATTAGACGAATAGCGCCATCAGCTTCTTCCCATGGTTCACTGGCACGTTGATGAAGACCATCATGGCAACCACCACCTTTCCTCCCTGAAAGATTCCCAGCAGTAGGTAAATACACTATAAGAATAGTGACATGATACCATTGACTCCCAAATTCTATTTTCTAGGAACCCTAATCAGGATGACCTAACTGATATAAGCAGTAATGTTAAGGAAATACTGATAGAAAGGACAACCTACTGACATCATAAGTGATACTTATAACTGACGTATAGTCCACAATACTATAACGATATTCAGTTACAAGAAAATAAGACTCATGCTAAAGTAACGAATTAGATATCGTGAAATAAAATAAGGTGTGGAATTAACACTAATCGATTATAGTAGTAAGCTAATCACAGACGTAAATTGTAAACATCTCGTAAACTACAATCAAGAAATCTGTGTTTCTCAACAGCTTAGCTAAGTAAGCATAAATATCAATAATATTCTGTTGTACATGATCAAGTGCTTAGAAAATAACTTACGCTGTCGAAATGACGTTTCGTGATACAGAAATTAGGTCAGAGAGAGAGTAAAGTACTACATGGTAAGAAAGTTCACTTCGTTAAAGAATATGATCTACTTTGTTTATTATCAGTGACTGGATGTATTACACTGCAGCCAATTAGGGTGTTTTTGGATCTTTCCGTTTATTTGTCATGGACTTGTCATGGGTTTAGAAGATTAAAATATAAACTAAATCATTTGAACTAACTTGAAAGGCTATCATATAATAATAAAATAATTGAACGCAAAAACGTTCGAACAACTATAAATTACAAGACAAGGATAATGATAGAAGAACATGTGAGAAAATGCTTGAATTGACATCATGGCAATCTGAGTCATTGAAAAAGGTTTATGTCAAATAATGATGAATAGAGAGCATACCTTTCTGTAGCTTGGGAGCCAGAGATCCACAAGAGTACATAACCTGGTCCGTATGACGGCTGTCATGAGCAGCATCTCCACTGTGGACCGTAACATGAGACGCTCCAGGACCTTTCCCGGATACACGACTAGATTCTGCACCATGAGATTCGTTAGGTTGTTTGCTCAACCCATCAATTTTTTCTACAATATGACTGACATAATGCTTAAGAAAACGAATTAGAAAAATAACGGTATAGACAACCAATCATTACACGACAAAGATACACACATATTTATTCCTACCATTTAATATAGGCCATTGTTTGTGCAAAATATGCCGAACAATAAGTGTGAAAACAAACAGGATTATAAGCAATCCACAGCAGATAACAGTAAGTATTACTACACTTTATAAAAACGCATTTAGACAGTTCAGACGTTCTTATAAGGCTCGTAAGAAAAATTAGTATGATCAATCACCTTTACTTTATAAAATTTACATTAATGTAGCATGAAATGAATAACTCTAGAAAGATGACTAGTTGCTGACAGTCTAAAAGCAAAAATATGCCTAAGTGATATTGTTTACAGTTAATCTTCGACACAAACTAGAACAAACTGCATAATCACTGGATGATTATTTTGCCCTCGTTTACGATCTCGTAGTCGTAGTGTACATTCAAGGCTATAAATAAGACTTCTGAGTCAGAATTTAATGATATGGAACTAAAAATATTCCTTATTTGTGACATACTCAAGAAAGAAATTAAGTTTCGCCACCAGCTTTTGCTAGGACAGTAGAATAAGTCTTGAACGAGCTTTCAAACATATCGCGCTCAATGTGGATAATATGCTTGGATTCTGACTACGACCTAGTGAGAGCACGCTTCGCAATGCGTTTTAATGGAAAGAAATGTCACTATTATAAAACCTCTTAGCGTACACCTAAAAGGCTTATTTCTGGAAACCTGGAAATAATTAAAACTGATCGTAAAGCCCAGCAAGGCAAGTTGTGCGTAAGCACTATTGCTTGGGGAAATCCAGATCATGTGCTACCACGTCTCTATGTTAAAATACTTGTCGTTATTCAAGTCATTATACACTGACAAAGCTTAGTCTGGTAATAGGGTTGTTCTTTCTGTGATTTCATGCAGACAGTTATTATCTCTCCAAGGAGCGATTCCGTTGCTCAGATGTTTGAATACTAAAGTTATGGCTACTTAGCTTCAGTTTCCCACTGTCTAGCTATTATTCTGGAAAAGTATTACCTGAAAATTATTTCTGGAGAATGTGCTTGTTTATCGAATTGCATCATTACTTTACGTAGACGTATTTCTCACGAATTTTTTAGTCAATAACACTGTACCTCCACTCAGTTTGCCAAACAAATGAAATGACTGCTCAAAATTAACTGGGATTCGTTAAACCAGCATTCAGTTTTCCTAATTGTGATTGGAATATGTAGTATGTCCAACTACAGCCTGACTCGTCATATGATGTTAGCTGGTGTAGGAGTTAGATAGAAGATAGAGTCAATAAAAATCAGAACGTGACATCAGTTCATGAAGCTTCTAACTGTTGATTTTAGAAATGTTGATAGATGCAGACTACTCAGTCGGAGTCCGAGAGATAAACTCTATCATTGACTGGAGATACTATACAACATAGCTCAAAATCGGTCACATTGCCGCAAGTGTATTTACTTGTTACCTTCTTCTAGATCATACATTTCATTATTCCTTCTCAAACACCTTTGTTTTGTTCCCTTCTGCTTTATTCTACTGCCGTGTTAATCTTGTAAATTTGACCTCGTCGTGATGTAATATGGTAACTTGCATCTGTGAGCATGTATGCCAAGTACGACGTTGTCAATGACTAACTGGTTAAGGAAATACTTCAACACTAATATATGGACAAAAATTTATGAAGAAACTTACTTTAATTAGTTTTTGATCATCAACTGCTTTTAAAATCGCGGCAATAGATTTAGCTGCACCGTCACGAACAGATGGAATACTATCGCTAAGATTTCGTAGGAACTGCGTAGCCATTAGGTCATCATATCCAGCTGCACGTGTTTCATTAGGAAAGATTGAAATTAACGAACCAAGTGCAACGCATGCAGCGTCTCTTACTGGCCAACTTTCATCTCCAAAACATATTGTTAAAGCATCAAGAAGTTTGTTGACACATGGTAGTAGCAGGTTTGAATCTAACTTGGTTACAATTTCAGCTATAGAGGCACAGGAAGCTTCACGAACCTTAATATGGAACAAAAGACAATTGTATTAATGAGAAATCTAAACAATGCTTGAAAAGAAATAAATGTATCGATATACCAGGGATGTTTGAAGTACGCAGAAATACGGTAAGCTTGATATACATAACCTTTAGAGAACTACACATTCCTTGAGGAACAATTTCAAAAGCTAAGGCATATACCTGACGGTCTTATTGGGACTGGCTAATTCGCAAGGTTGCTCACATTAGTTCGGACTAATGAATGAGCACTATCAGGAGGTGCTCATTATTACACAAGTTAGTTGACAGTGATGGAACTAGGCAATAAACATGTAGTGTAAGTTTAGACAATAAATACCAGTAAGATGCTCGCGGGTTAAAGTAATATTCGATGCCCTATATATATATATATATATATATATATATATATATATATATATATATATATATATATATATATATATATATATATATATATATATATATATATATATATATATATATATATATATATATATATATATATATATATATATATATATATATATATATATATATATATATATATATATATATATATATATATATATATATATATATATATATATATATATAAGTTTGAATCGAAGTATCGGTACATATTATGAGAATACAATTAAATTGGAAAAACGAGGTTTAAGAGAAACAATCCAATCCAATAGATGATGATAGAGATTCTAGACAAGGGAATAAACAGCTGCTACTAATCAAATTGTAGCTGAATTTAATTGCACTAGACTGTTTTGTATTCCAGAGAGCTTGTAGTAATAATAGCCGACTTGGAATTTCTAAGTAATGGATTTATTAACAGAAACCATTCTGATAGCTGATGACAGGTATGCCCAAACAATGTGGAAATTTCATTAATCGACGTTTTAAAGATGCATCTGAATTAAAAGTTTAAGATTAATTCAAACCAAAAAACCTAGTTTGGTAGAAAGTAGTTGATTATTTATCTGGACCAGTGTGTTTTACCGTTGCGATTTAAAGTACCATTGTAGGTCCGGATAACGGACAAAGCTAGTAGAACTAGAGTGGCCCAAATAGTTGCGACATCCGTGGCTCTTGATAGTTAAGACGAACGATTATCACTGATACTACGCTTGATAAGGGATATCACAACTTCTCTCCCCCCACCACCACCACACCCCTGGGTACTTCAACATATGGATCTTGCAAGACTTAATAGCAGAGAAAAATACCATCATCTATTTAAATGCTTATTTATATATCAATTAAATTACAGTGATTACTAGTTGAAAAAATTCCTCAATTAAATAAACTTCACGAAAACCTGACACACTAAAAGAGTACATCACACAGAATTAATTGTTACAATCCGATGCTCCGACATTTACGCTGCAAAGATTCATAAGTTAGACGAAAGGTTTAACAAATCAAGCTTAGATGAAGTCGCTAAACATAGTTATACGTTGTCTTTCTAGTAATCATATTTTTGAGGACTTATAGAGTCTAATATATTTGAATACTTGAATACTACAAGTATATTTTGTGGAAGTCGAATCAATCAATCACTGTTTAAAATTCTGGTTTTGTTTAAAGACAATAAAAGCGCTTCTGTAATGAAGAGCTGCTGAGCATCTCATGAATTTTAAAAATACAATGGAAAGAAATTGAGTGCTGTTGCTATAGAGAATTTTAAGAGATTGATTAAGATGAATGTATTCTAAATTTGTTTTAGAATGAGTGCTTGACTGATGATGCGCGGTGATGTGCTATGGTTGACTGATAACCGTCTATGGAAACAAATTACAGACAAAATCCTACAAATAAATTGATGCCAAAACACAAGACAACTAACAAGAGGAATAGGCTTTGTATCGTGGAGTAATATGCTTACACGTAAAATACTAAATGTGAAAATATGTACAAATAAATGTCATAAGAAACTAGATTATATGAGTAAAGACTTAACTGATGGGCTTAATTTTTACTAGTCATATTGCCTCCTTATAGACATCACATTCCGAAATAATGATGCAATTACTTAGTTCCGGTAGATATGATGTTGCTTTCCCTGAGCTGACTGGTTGATTAGAGAATCACTGTGTTATGACGTGAAGAAAAGTGTATTGTTTTATCGAACGCCGATTGGGTGCCTAGTCGATAAATGCACGTCTGCCCCATACCCACTTGGTCCTAAACCGGGGATAGAACACAAGATGATAGACCAACTGGACAGAATCCTACTATATTTCACACATTCCTTTATATATACACAAAACCTGACCACACAGCCAACCAATTAGAAAACTAACATTAATACAAAATAGGAGCAATAGTGAGTGTCCACTGGAGTACGTATGCACAATCGATTAACCTCAACTCATCAATAAGAAATGATATACTAACAGTTAATGTGTCAATTGGGAGGATAGGGCAGGGGGAGCTGAATGATAATAAAAATAAATTGTTCACCTCGAATATAACCAAAAATACTGATGTAGTGTACAGATAAATAGCTCTCGAAGATAATCAATTTTCTTTAGGTGCCCGGCATATCACACTGTCATACTAAACGACGCCATCAGGTAACAATCACTTAGCACCACAAAAAAGCCATCTCGTTAAAGCTGAAAGGTTATATTTTGCAAGATATAGATCCAACCATTCCACTACATCGTATCGTAAAAAACAGGTCACTATGAGATAGCCAACTTACTGCATGATTATCAGCATCACTTTGTTCAATATAGTAGTCAACAGCCGGGATTAGATTTTGACTAAGTAACTTCCGACCTTCACCTTGAGTAACACGACACCAGGTGTCTTGACTGTAGATTCTGACACCTTCAGCAACGTAATATCTGTTTAAACACATAGCTGGTAAAAGAATGGGATAAATATTATCCCTTGTATATCCTGGGGGAGGATCAACTTCAAAAACAGTTCGTACTGCTCTGGAAGCGGCCATACGAACCTACAATTATAGTATACATTTTAAAAAAACATAGTAGACGTCGATTTTGCTAATTAACAACTGCAAAAATTTAACTCTTTGCGTAACAGCTGATTCTTAAAGTGAACAGGATAAATGGCACACATCTGTGGCACTAGCCATTTCTGAAATGTTCACTTTTCCATAACGAAGACTAATAGCATGCCTAGGTTCTTAAACCGAAATAGTGTGGAACTAAAAGGTAAGTAAAACGCTTCAATTTATTTAGCGCACAAAGTAAAACATTGCAATCGGAAAAACTCAGTCGGTCATATATAGCGTCGAAACTGACATAAGCGTTTATAAACTCAAGTTGCCATATTACATCACGACGAGGTCAAATTTACAAGATTAACACGGCAGTAGAATAAAGCAGAAGGGAACAAAACAAAGGTGTTTGAGAAGAAATAATGAAATGTATGATCTAGAAGAAGGTAACAAGTAAATACACTTGCGGCAATGTGACCGATTTTGAGCTATGTTGTATAGTATCTCCAGTCAATGATAGCGTTTATCTCTCGGACTCCGACTGAGTAGTCTGCATCTATCAACATTTCTAAAATCAACAGTTAGAAGCTTCATGAACTGATGTCACGTTCTGATTTTTATTGACTCTATCTTCTATCTAACTCCTACACCAGCTAACATCATATGACGAGTCAGGCTGTAGTTGGACATACTACATATTCCAATCACAATTAGGAAAACTGAATGCTGGTTTAACGAATCCCAGTTAATTTTGAGCAGTCATTTCATTTGTTTGGCAAACTGAGTGGAGGTACAGTGTTATTGACTAAAAAATTCGTGAGAAATACGTCTACGTAAAGTAATGATGCAATTCGGTAAACAAGCACATTCTCCAGAAATAATTTTCAGGTAATACTTTTCCAGAATAATAGCTAGACAGTGGGAAACTGAAGCTAAGTAGCCATAACTTTAGTATTCAAACATCTGAGCAACGGAATCGCTCCTTGGAGAGATAATAACTGTCTGCATGAAATCACAGAAAGAACAACCCTATTACCAGACTAAGCTTTGTCAGTGTATAATGACTTGAATAACGACAAGTATTTTAACATAGAGACGTGGTAGCACATGATCTGGATTTCCCCAAGCAATAGTGCTTACGCACAACTTGCCTTGCTGGGCTTTACGATCAGTTTTAATTATTTCCAGGTTTCCAGAAATAGGCCTTTTAGGTGTTCGCTAAAAACTGAAAACCACACTTAGAAAAATTGCTAGTAATATACATACTTGACTCCAATTGTCCGATAAGCCCTTTGCCAATTGGATTGCAACATTGATATAAGTTGCATCTTTTGAGTTTGGTTCCGTATAACATAAATGACGTGAAATCATTGTCGATAAAACATCATAACCTGTTTCACGCACAAAACGATTGATGTGTTGAACAGCTTTAAAAATTAGTTCTAAAATAACAGTCCTATCCACTTTAATGAAATCATCAGCTGAAATGTTAGACACCATTTCCTGTAAGCACTTCATCCAAGTTTCCAAGTTTTTCCAACCAGCTGTATCATGAAAAATTGACAAGGAACTTCTGCTTGAATTAGTACTGCGGTCCTTTAAAAATAACAAGCCATTACAAATGACATGCAAAGTTTACAAACCTTTGCTAAATCAAGCTCTCGAAGAGACAACTCAGCTTCAGATACAGGTGCCTCAGTATTTCTCTCTAAATTAGTAGTGACACCCTGAATTACAGCAGGCAAGTAGCGGAGAAATAAAGACAGTCCAGCGTGGCGACAGAGGGACCCCATAAGTTGACCTGCAGCTATTCGAACACGAAACTCAAAGTTCTCATGACATTCAATTGCTTTATCTTCCAATTTACTAACAATGCCAATATTTACAAGCAACTGATAGTCAACATTACGGAGAAGAATGATAGCTGCTGTGATCCCACCAAAAACCTGACAAAAATTACAAATATTAAATGCGTACATCTTCCCAGTTAGAAAGCCCTTCCAACTTTTCTCCTATCCAAGATGACACAAACTTTACTTCGTCGTGCGTTAATGACATGTTATTCAGATGATTTTCGCCTCGCTCACGATCAAGCTTTTTTGGTGCGCACAGCAACTCCAGAGTGGACGGGAGATTAGCAACTCCTATTGGTTGGATGGCAGCCATACTGAAATCAGAGGACAATTTGTAAGCAATAAACTACTTAGATTTTACATTAGATGACGATACTTTTATAGTGATCTAAAGATGAATTGAAAACCAAAAATACCTATGAAAAGAAACCATCAAATACTCAAAGACTACAGCAGCAGTTCAATATCTATAGGCTTTATTATGTCCCTGTTACGATGACAGTGCGTGATATAAGCGTTAGTTGAAATAGAAAAACTCCAAAGCCTACAATCATGATGTTAGTGACTTCAGAAAGTCAACTCTAATTAGTAATGGGTATTCTAAGTCACTACCAGAATTAATTACAAGTATGTACTAAATTTACGCAAGAAACATGTCACCAAGGACATATATTATTCTAAATTTAAGAATTTCCAAGTAACACACCTTGGTTACTTAAGATGAATGAAGTTTAAACCATAAGAATATCACTAATGTTGACGTATAGAACAAACAGGAAAGGACTACAATATAGGGACGACCTTGAAAGTTACAAGGCGACCATTGATATCGGAATATTAGTTTATCACTCTTCTCTTAGCATTTCTTCCAGGGCATAGACGCTCCACAATCACGTTGACATGTTCCTCGTAGTAAATCTTTCTCCTGTAAATTGCTAACGATAACATCATGATCGTCAACCAAACGGTGAACGATGACCTTAAGGCGAAAAGTCGCAATTCCATTGGTTCGTCCCTATATTATAGTCCTGCCACAAATAGATACTATATAATGAAACAAGGAAGCTAAGATTGAAGTAACAGTCCCAATGCCTTAGAACTTACTGAAATATTGTAGATCACTTAAATATTTGTGATAATGGCAAATATCTTGTAAAACCTATATATCATTAAGTAAAACAGGTTCTAGTTTTCCTTAACGACGCCTTCCCCAAGGCTGTGCGTTTAGCAAATGCAGAATTACCGCCAAGAGTCAAATAGTTAAAGGTCAAATTGTAATCATACTGCAGACATTCAAACTCGTTTGGCGTATAAGCAGTACTGTTCTTCCCTAACACATTGATATGGCACACGCTAAAAATAACAATAATAATAAGAACAGTGTGTCCACTTCAGTGACATGGTTTTAGTCGGTTAAATCGTATTACATCTAGCCCCATTCAAATGGCATATATGCACTTTAATTTCTGGTGTTTGAGCTCAATTAGGGGAAAATCAAGCTTCAAACTCAAACCACCATGTAAAAAATCTAGGCACGTGACTAAAAAAAAACGTCTGTGTTTTTCCTCACTGGGCGAGTTTTGAATCTAAGCGCTCGAAATGCATCATGAATACCATCATTTGAGACGTAATTATCTAGATACCATTCACAGAGGACTAGACAATTCGGCAAGATTTTTATGCAGAAACATCATGAAGAATCGTAACGTCCCTGGAAAATCTAACCATACCACATCTATTTTCTTCCATCTTTATTAGTGCACATCAATTTGCTTAAAGACAATAAGGAAAAGATCATTATGACCAAGAGTATTAGTTAACCTGCGTTATAGGCCGAGGCGTCTATCAGTGAAGTAGTATCTATTCCATATTTTTTCCTGCGGTCAGCACAAAAAATTAATTCATAGCTAACTAGTACACGGCCAAGTTACTTTTGTCATAAAACCAGCGTAACCTCAAACGGTAAGGGACACGAATAAAGGAAAGTCAGCGGACAGTGAAGGATAAAGAGGAAAATAAATATGATCGTAAGTAGAGAGTTAAAAGTGAAAAGCGACATCTATACTATCTGGTTAGCGGAGGAGTTGCTTACAACGGTGTATCGTTTCATAATCGGATGGTTTCTACTAGACAGGATGGTTAAAACTAGTCGTGTCTACTAAAACGAATATGGTCATCACCAGCGACTAGAGTCTAAATAACTATTTATTCTGGGGCTTGGTCACCTATACACAACAATCAGCCGTGTGTTAACCGATATTTGGGCAAGATAAGCTAAAGAAGTCACTAAGAGACAAGTAAAGGAGGAGACAGTTGAACATTAAATTGCATCCTGAATCCTCCAGAGTAAGTGAAAATAATTAAGACACTAATTCAACGCTACTCCTTATGGTAGAAACTTCATATAAAGCAGTTGATAAAGTTCTTACTAAGCTAGAGACAACAAGTTGCCCAATAATACAGTCCTAAATAAAATCATCGTTTGACAAAGAAGTGAGAATAATAGTTCTAAAAAATTGATTTCGTGTAACTTACATAAATAATAAAAGTTAAAAGAAAAAGCAAAAACGGAAGAATACAATGGTATTTATAGATAGAAATACACAAAAATGTACATTGAGTACATAATTTGATAGGTGTCTACCAACTGAAATTTGCCGATTAGACATTATTCCAAAGTTTCTTATTGCTGCACGAAAGGCTAAATTTCGAAGGATTAGGAAGCTGATGCACTTTCATGAGTAGAACATAACCTAACTCAACACCACGAAATAAATCACAGTACCTTAGATAGTAGCTGGAAAAAGTCCAAGAATTGCAAAACGTGCATACATATTGAAACTTGTCTGAAGCTACCATCGACTACGTAAAGAGAAATTTCTACCTTTGGAATTAATAAATACGATAAGGGTGGTGTTTCACAATTCTCATTGTTTGTTCCACTCTAGAGCTGTAGCTGGACTGATAAAAGTAAGTTACACATCACCTAATATACAAAAATGGGTTAGAGAGGATTATGCATGCCAGTATACTTAAGAGGGTTGGCTTATACGTTCACTTATTAACGCTTTAACGTGATGTGATGAATATACTGAATAAGCATACGTTGATTTGCCAAAACTCTCACCATATTCAAATAACCTTGACTAAGTATTTACATACTTATATTTACGAGGTCCGCGGTAGCGACATAAGTGAGAAACGCTGATAATTACCGTTTGAGGTTTACAATTCTTATAGAAGTTCGCCATATGCTCCGACTCGACTGGCAATATCCGAATAATGAGCCTTCTTAAGGCTCACGAACTCCCAGGCAACTGATTTGAGAGCTTCCTTCAAGCCGAGGAATACTACCAGTGTAGATCGTTGGTAAGTATGTCTATGTTCTAGAATCTAACGAATAGTTGGTATTTGATCAGTATACCATCGTGCAAATGAGAAACCGATCTGATCCTTCCGAGTTTGTTGCTCCTTAACTTCAGACAAGCTACGGATAATTGTAGTGGTTAACATTTTGGATACTGTATTAATCAAACAGATTCTTCTGTAGCTGTCACAACGGAAGTTTATTCTTTTTGATCAACCAAAACTGACAGTAGTCGAGACCAGTCATATTCAATTTTGTCCAGTTCCTAAACTTTAAGTAGCATATCACCAGCCTACGTGCTAAAGCTGGACCATGCTTACAGATATCTGAAATCAACTTATCAGGCCCTGTCGCTTCTTTCACTTCAAATTATTTATCACTCTTCAAATCTCGCTAAGAAATCGGTAACTAGAGGGTAGCTAGACGTTAATTGGACAGTTGCTGAAAGTGCCTCTCCCATCAGTTTAATCTTCTGGATGGAAAGTGGATCAATTAAGAATAATATTCTTTGTCTTCATATGTTCTAATATACGCGATGAGCGTTGTAACATATGCATTATGTTGAACAGCGATACCATGAGAAATAGTTAATAATTGCTTAAAATTCTGGAAGAAGGTAGAGTAATTGAACAGTAAATAAATAATTCGACATAATGAAAGGATTAATATGATAGGTGCATTCACGTAGTTGATGATAGTTTCCAATTGTTCCGAACTTCGCCTTCATTAGTCTGTGCTTCCTATTAGATTAGTTACAAAAGTCTTCTGCCCTAAAATCAGAAATCCATTACTTAATTAATTGATTAAGAAGATAGGATTGTTCAAGTGTTCACTTTCGTTCCCTCCCCCCCACTTTTAGTCTAGTAGGCATTACGTATCAGTTTCGCGTTAGTATAGACGTGCAAGACGTCTGCTTCTAACACCTTGATAATGCTTCATCATCTCTTAAACTAATTAGTCTTTTACATAAGTTATCATTTATTCATGGATTTCATCAGATATAAAGGGACGACAAAAGGGTAGTATCTTCTTCAGGAATTATCTTAAACAATATTTTTCCTAGTTCCGTTCACCATTATGAAAACTATCTATTACTGCCCATTACCGCCATATCTTTCGTCACTTTCTTTACCAATCACTGGTCACGACCTCCCAGTGAATATTTTGTTAGCCACGATTTGATTTGTCTCCGCTCCTAATCGTATTTACATCCTGATAAGTTTATGAGAGCACAACATTTCAATAGACACCTCTGAAATCCGTTTATATGTTGCCTTTTGGTTCCAGTTACTAAGGGTTGTAGCCGCTGTTCCCACAATTGCCTGAATATTTTACCGATTTCTAAACTGGATTGTAATGAATTTTCGATGTCCAATAAGATGCAGGTATACAAATGCATGCAGTAAGGCACAAGCAAACTAAACATGTACTCCAGTGGGGGGGGGCAGATTTCTATATAGTTATTACGACGACGACGACTGGTAGTAGCATTTTCAATTGTAGTCCATTAGTGTGCGGCTGCGGCGGGTTGCAATTTTAAACGATTTCTTAAGTTAGTGATCGATAAAAAATGGCTGTGTTAGCATAGTTGCAGAAGAGAGGCATCACCGTGTGTTCACTGGGTCGAAAGACCAATAAACCTACCTAAGTTTTATCCAGTCTCGTTCAAGCCATCTATCTCTTAATTAAAACCACATGATTTGGGCTCTAAATATGAGCGTATGTTTTCAGGAAGGAAAGTGGAAGGGAATCTGCGAAATTAACATCTCATCTTATCTGGGCTATTGTCAGTGAAACGCAGACAGGAGCAGTGATGTGTTCCTGTCCTTCTAAATTCATGTTAAACCACCTGATCGGAAAGCGTATATACGGTCAACCTAAAGAATCCAATTCAACGAATCTTTCTAGTTGATACAAAAGGGTTTGAGCGCTTTGTCAGAGCACATTTTACAACACTTAGCGATTCTGTTTAGACACGTTCATGCTATTTAAACGACTCCTCCTAAAGCCACCTAGGGTTGTTGCCGGTTCTAATCCCGGATCAAGGAGGTGGGTGAGACATGGGGTTAGCAATCTCATTTTGTAAAACAACAACCTTGAAAAAAAAACACTAACCAGTACAAACCCTTATAACTATTTTGACACTTCACTAGGATTTGGAAAATTTGTTATTACGCCTCATGGTGAAAGCCGAGATTCTTCGAAAGCCACGAGGTCGGTGTCTCTTCTGACAACCAGACCCACAATTAATATAGGTACATAGAATGTTTGCACGATGTGGGAGACAGGGAGAAGCATCCAAATAACTGAAGAAATGAGAAGATATAACCTGAAGATACTTGGAACAAGCGAAACGCATTGGATACAAGCTGGACAGCAACGATCATCCTCAGGAAAAGTGCTTTTATACTCCGGTCACGAAGAAAATGCCTCACACACACAAGGAGCAGCATGGAAGATTCTTATAGGATTGAAGCATCCTTCAAGACAAGGAAGGGATTAAAATTAATGTCATTCAGTGCTATGTACCCACGAACAAGAGCCATGAAGACGAAAAAGATCAATTATATGCGAGACTGCAGTCAATCATTGAGAATCACTCAACCAAGGACTTGACCAGTCTAACAGGATACCTAAACGCCAGGGCTGGAATGGACAACACCGGATAACGAAGGCATCATGGGACGACATGAACTGGGAGAATGGAACGAAAACGGTGAGAGGTTTGCAAACCTATGTCTTCAACAAAATGATTATGAATAGCACTATATTCTCCCACAAACCCATACACAAAGCTACATAGGTTTTACCGGACCACATTACGGAGAACCAAATCGATCACATCTGCATCAATAAGAAGTTTAGAAGGACCATGGAAGATGTAAGAGCGAGGAGAGGAGCCGACATAGCTCTCGATCACCATCTGGTAGTGGCTAAAATGCAACTGAAGCTGAGGAAGCACTGGACAACTGGAGCAGCAGTATTACACAAGTTTAATAGTCATTCTCCGGGATACTAACGAATTCAAAATAATTCTCAACAACAAGTTCCAGGCATTTCTTGATCTACTAGAAAAAGGTGGAACTAATGTGGAGGACAACCGGAAAGAGACTAAGGAAACAATAACTTTAACATATCAGGAGGTTTGGGTTGCAAGGAACAACACCATAAGGAATGGATTTCTGTTGGTACTCTGGACAAGATCCAAGAAAGAAGGAACAGAAAGAGCGATTAATAACAGCCGGACAAGAACAGAGAAAGCCAAGGCGCAGGCCCAATACACTGACGTCAACAAGCAAGTGAAGAGGAGTATCAGGTCGGATAAACGGAGGACCTAGCAATGACAGCGGATAATGCTGCAAGAGAAAGAAACCTGAGGCTCCTATACGATATAACGAAGAAGCTAACTTGGAAATTCAATAAGACAGAACGGCTAATCAACTCCGCCTGTAGCCCTCCTAGGGTTACTGCCGGTCCCAAGCCCGGGTAAAAGAGGAGGGTTGGGCATGGAGCTAGCACCCCCATCCCGTAAAAACCCAAACTTGCTAAAAAAAAAAACGCAAACCAGATTAAACAAGATAAACCATTTAAACGCTGCCCTGGGAGTGGAAGGATATATGACTCGTCAACATCATCCGGAACTCTTACGACGGAACACAGTGCAAAATTATGCATGGAGGACAGCTAACAAATGCATTCCCAGTGAGGACCGGAGTCAGACAAGGTTGCTTTCTCTCATTTTTTCTCTTCCTCCTAGTGGTCGACTGGATCATGAAGACCTCCACATTTGAGGGAATGTACGGGATTCAATGGACAAGTAGGATGCAACTTAATGATTTGAACTTCGCGGATGATCTAGCTCTTTTAGCACATACACACCAACAAGTGCAAGCGAAGACAATCAGTGTAGCAGCAACTTCAGCATCATACATAAGGGTAAGAGCAAGATTCTCAAATACAACACAGGGAGCACCAATCCAATTGAACTTGATGGCGCAACTCTGGAAGAAGTGGATACTTTTACATATCTGGGGAGCATCATCGATGAAAAAGGAGGGTCCGATGCACATGTAAAGACAAGGATTGGCAAGGCAAGGGCACCATTCCTACAGTTGAAAAACATCTGGAACTCAAAACAAATATCAACTAACCTCAAAGTCAGACTCTTCAATTCGAACGTGAAGACAGTCCTGCTGTATGGAGCTGAAACTTGGAGAATTACTGCAAACATCCTCAAACGGATACAGGTATTTATAAACAACTGCCTACGAAAGATATTGAATGTCCGTTGGCCGGAAACCATCAGCAACAACTTACTATGGGAGAGGACAAGCCAACTTCCAGCCGAAGAGGAAATTAGGAAAAGACGTTGGAAATGGATAGGACATACATTACGCAAACCATCAGACTGCATCACGAGACAAGCATTAACATGGAATCCTGCCGGAAAACGGAAAAGAGGAAGGCCAAAGAACACGCTGCGGCGAGAATTGGAAGCAGACATTAAAAGGATGAACAGTAACTGGAAACAATTGGAAACTATTGCTCAGGACAGAGTTAAATAGAGAACACTGGTGAGCGGCCTATGCTCCTCAGCGAGGAGTAACGGGCATAAGTAAGTAAGTAAGAACGGCTAATCAAGAACAAGGCTTGAAAACCAATCACTGAAGTACATGAACAATGAGACAGGTGGGTAGAACACTTCCAAGAACTCTTAAATAGACTAGCCCCACTGAACCCACCAGTTATCGAAGCAGCAGCCTCGGAGCTCCCAATAAGCACAGACCCACCAACAGTCGAAGAAATCAAAATGGCCATCAGACAGATCAAGAGTGGTAAGTCAGCAGGACCAGACAACATACCAGCGGAGGCGTTGAAGGCAAATATAGAAGCAACTTCAGAAAGATACTCAACATTCTCTCCAAGGAGATTTCCGAAGAAAAACGAGTGCCAGCAAACTGGAGGGAAGGTTACATCATCAAGATACCAATGAAAGGCGATCTTAGCAATTGCGAGGACTGCAGAGGCATCGCTTTTCCTTCAATATTAGGGAAAGTCCTTAATAGTGTTATTGAACCGAATTAAAAATCCAGTCGACGACCAACTCCGAGATCAATAGGCTGGATTCCGTAAAGACAGATCGTGTACTGATTAAATAGCTACTCTGTGGTTCATTGCTGTACAATCAATTGAATGGAATTTACCACTTTACATTAACTTCATCGACTATGAAAAAGCATTCGACAGAACTGATAGGAGAATATTATGGAGCCTTCTATGACATTACGGCGTACCCAAGAAGATAGTTAACATCATACGTAATTCTTACGACGGACTACATTGTAAGATCGTGCATGGAGGTCAGCTCACAGATTCGTTCGAAGTGAAGAACGGTGTCAGACAAGGCTGCTTACTCTCGCCCTTCCTCTTCCTACTAATCATCGACTGGATCATGTAGACTGCAACATCTGAAGACACTCTCGGAATACAATGGACAACATCGACGAAACTTGATGACTTGGACTTTGCAGATGGCCTAGCTCTTCTTTCCCACACACAACATCAAATGCAGAAGAAGACCAACAATACAGCAGCAGCCTCGGCAGCAGTAGGCCTCAACATACACAAAGGGAAAAGCAAGATCCTCCGATACAAAACAGCAAACACTAACCCAATTACACTTGACTTGGGGAGAAATTCTGGAAGACGTTGAGACCTTTACATATGTGGGCAGCATCATCGACAAACAAGGAGGGTCTGATTCGGATGTGAAGGCGCCGATTGGTAAGGCAAGGGCAGTATTTCTATAACTGAAAAACACCTGGAACTCAAACCAACTTTCAGTCAACAATAAAGTCAAAATTTTCAATACAAATGTAAAGACAGATCGTGTACTGATTAAATAGCTACTCTGTGGTTCATTGCTGTACAATCAATTGAATGGAATTTACCACTTTACATTAACTTCATCGACTATGAAAAAGCATTCGACAGAACTGATAGGAGAATATTATGGAGCCTTCTATGACATTACGGCGTACCCAAGAAGATAGTTAACATCATACGTAATTCTTACGACGGACTACATTGTAAGATCGTGCATGGAGGTCAGCTCACAGATTCGTTCGAAGTGAAGAACGGTGTCAGACAAGGCTGCTTACTCTCGCCCTTCCTCTTCCTACTAATCATCGACTGGATCATGTAGACTGCAACATCTGAAGACACTCTCGGAATACAATGGACAACATCGACGAAACTTGATGACTTGGACTTTGCAGATGGCCTAGCTCTTCTTTCCCACACACAACATCAAATGCAGAAGAAGACCAACAATACAGCAGCAGCCTCGGCAGCAGTAGGCCTCAACATACACAAAGGGAAAAGCAAGATCCTCCGATACAAAACAGCAAACACTAACCCAATTACACTTGACTTGGGGAGAAATTCTGGAAGACGTTGAGACCTTTACATATGTGGGCAGCATCATCGACAAACAAGGAGGGTCTGATTCGGATGTGAAGGCGCCGATTGGTAAGGCAAGGGCAGTATTTCTATAACTGAAAAACACCTGGAACTCAAACCAACTTTCAGTCAACAATAAAGTCAAAATTTTCAATACAAATGTAAAGACAGTTCTGTTGTATGGAGCTGAAACTTGGAGAACTACAAAAAGTATCCTTCAGAAGATACAAGTATTTATAAACAACTGTCTGCGTAGGATTCTTCGGATCTGTTGGCCAGATATCATCAACAACAACCTTCTATGGCAGAGAACTAATCTACCTCCAGCCGAGGAGGAAATTAGGAAAAGACGCTGGAGGTAGATACGACACACATTGAGGAAATCATCGAACTGTGCCACAAGACAAGCACTGACTTGGAATCCAAAAGGCCAAAGAAAAAGAGGAAGACCCAGGAATACACTGCTTCGGCGACTGGAGACAGACATAAAGAGCACCTGGTAAGAGCTGAAAAAGAAAGCCCAAGACAGAGCTGGTTGGAGAATGCTGGTGGACAGCCTATGCCCCCCATGGGGTAATAGGCGACGATTGATGCTATTTAAACATTTGAATTCGCAGAAATTAAACTGAAATTCTCTCCTGATTGCAGGAAAGTATGTCACCGCAATCATAATTTGGGATATTTGCAATATCTCCAATTTTATTAGACACCAGACCTGGTAAAGTATGTTCTCAATTTGTTGATTACATTTTATTTCCACTTCATTACAGTGAACGTCAGATCCGAATTCACTGTAAGTAATCGCATAGTTGCATCGAGTCCAGTAACGATCGTGTAGAGAGCAAATGAGAGGGCAAGACAAGAAGTTGGTGGAAAGCAGTCAGTAATAAGTATCATGGACTAACGTTTACTTGGGCGCATTTGCTCAGACATCATTTAAAGTAGTGATTATTAGTGAAGAAAAATAATCAACTGAATAAATTCAACATCAATGAACATGATTATCTCACTAATTGATAACAAAAATCACTAACTAAATGCTACAAACAACTCATATTGAATCAAGTTAATACAATCAAAGTTTAACGAAATTAAATTTCCAAAAAATCAACACAACGTTTAACACGATTTCTGAAATTATATTTTTGAGGATTAGAATTCCCCAACAGTTTTATTGTCCATGTAGACGACTTCAGTGAAACGTTGGTTTAAAGTTCATCAGATGTAATCCCCATAATCCATTTAATTAGAATGCTCCCGTTTGCCAATCAATTTTTTTCGGACTTCTAACAAACATCTATTACAATAAGCCAACAATCCATTACAGCAATTACAATGGTAGCTTTTCTTTGTGACAGTACTTTCTCATCTAGATACCAGCATAAAAAATGTCACACCTTAGTTACAAATACTCGTTTGTTAAATCAGTTAATTTTAAGCTTTAACATAGAAATTTGGTAAAGCTCATAAACTATCGCCTTATATTTCACTTTCGTAAGTGAAGTAAGGTATATGTACGCATATTATTATACTAGCCAGTATCGAACAAATTGATAGGATCGGATGAAACTAATATCAGAACACTTCGAATACGATACCAATAAGAAAAGTACAGAAGAATAAATGTGTTAAGAAGAACAATATATTTGGAAGACAGATGATGGTGAGACCGCTAGGCTTGATATCCGAAAAGTGGGAAAGTTTCCCAAATTGACTCTTCCTGAATGTGGCCACAATGCTTAATATATGATATCCAGTAGTGATTTGATGCTCACGACATATTTACGCTAGTAAGTGTACATGGTACATAGGATTATATAAACTTCTACCCATGGCTGACTTTAAGTAGTGGATGAGATGAATATATACTGAGAGGTACATTGTAAATGACTTATCACAACTATAAATAAGTGAGGGTAAAATCCCTTTGCCGTGAGAAGTAAGCTTCCAGAATTGATCGAGACGACTTAGACGTTATACAGTTTGACGATTCTAACGAAAACCTGTCATCAAATTTAGCAGACACACCCTATTTGTAACGACTAAATGTATGTGTATGTACCATCAACATAGAACCTGGCACATGTGTGAATCGGTTCAAGTTGCCATACCACCATGGCATTGCAAGATTAACACCACCACCATTAGTAGAAGTCACTTCAATAAAATAAAATAATAATAGTAACAAGGAGTGTGAACATATAGAATATGGTTCAGAAAGCGTAGAAAGAAAGTTAAAGCTCATGATTCAAGGGAGGACAATGAGTGAATACATCTGTGCCATTGTGACCGATTCTGGGCCGTCACTCAGTGTTTCTAGCCACTGGTTACGGTAATCGCGAGGACCCCTTCCAGGTAGTCTGCAGCTACCGACACGACTTAAACCGTCAGTCAGTGACTTCATGGACTGATGCCATGTTTTAGTTTGGCCGCCTCTAATTCTCTCCCATCCTATTTCTATATCACCCAACATTGCGCATCGAGGAAGACGGTGGTTGGGCATACGTAACACATGTCCCAACCACCTCAGTTGATGAAGATTCACAACCTGATTGACTGATTTACCACATTTGCCTAACACCCGTCGTCTAAACTCGTTATTACTTACTCGGTGATCTCAGCTAACGCGAGCGATGTTTCGAAGACATCGATGGTCAAAAACTAATAACCTTCGAGTGCCATCTACCCTTAATGGCCACGTCTCACGCCCATACAGTAGGACAGAGCGAATTGTTGCGCTGTACGCTCTTCTATTTGCTGAGAGACGAATATCTCGTCTACGCCATAGGTGACGTAAGTTGGCAAAAGCCAAACGAGCTTTTTGAATTCGTACTGGGATTTCGTCAGAGACTAACCCATTAGGGCTAATCAGACTTCCAAGATAAGTGAAGTGGTCGACGTGCTCAACTACTTCACTCCCTATCTTTAGTTCAGGTGTTGAAGAAGACCAGTGCTGGAGCAATAGTTTGCATTTAGAAGGGGAGCAACGCATTCCGAACATAGTTGCATTCGAGCTTATTGCTGTTAAAAGATTCTGCATTTTATCAGCGTCTTCGCCAAACAGGACTATATCGTCAGCATATTCTAAGTCAATAAGTGGATGTCCTGGTAGGAGGTCGATTCCTGAAAAGTCAGACGATGAAAGTGTTAATTGAAACAGTATGTCAACTATGAAATTAAACAAAAATGGGGAAAGTAGGCAGCTTTGACGGACACCACTTGAGGTTACGAGTTCAGATGACAGTTCGCCATATGCTCTGACACGACTAATAGTGTTTGAGTAAAGAGCCTTGACAAGTTTTATGTACTTTGGGGCACGCCTTTCAATGAAAGACATTGCTATAGAACTTCACGGTCAACAGAGTCAAATGCCGCCTTCAAGTCAAGGAAAACCACTATTGTCGGCCACCGAAAAGTATGTCTGTGTTCTAAGATCTGACGAACTGTGAATATCTGGTCTATACAACCGCGACCAGGTCTGAAACCAGACTGATTTTCTCGTATTTGGAGATCACGAGTTGTGGTTAAGCGTCTGATAATTATAGAAGCTAGTATTTTAGACACTATATTAGTCAAACTAATTCCTCTATGGTTATCGCAGGACGATTTTGACCCTTTCTTATATACTGGGACGATTAACGATCGACACCAGTCAGACGGAATTATGTTAAGTTCCCAAACCTTAGTCAAAATATCAGTCAGTCTGGTTGTCAATGTGGGACCACCATCCTTAAACACCTCTGGGGATAATCCATCTGGACCCGCTGCTTTGCCTCGCCTTAGATTGGCTATAGCTTTTTCGACTTCGACAACAGTCGGGGGATCTAAGTCGACTTTCCATTCTGGCTGTCTCGAAATAGTGGGAAGTTTTAGAGTAGCTGAAGGTCAACCAAACTGCTCCTTGAAGTGTTCAGCCCATCGTTCTAAACGTCTAGACTGAGAGCTAATAAGCGTTCCATCTTTTTCGGAAATCGTCTCACTAACGCTGGATTTTTTAACCCGTTTCTTTTAAAAACTTGAAAAGTTGTCTAGTGTTACCTATCGCCGCTGCCTTTCCCATTTCCTTTGCTTTCGTTACCCACCACTGCTTACGGTCGTTTCGCAGACTTTTCGTCAGTTTATGCCTGATTACACGTCGCTCATCATCGTGTTCGGAGCCTGATGGGATTAGTCTTCGGGAGTCTATTAAATCAACAGAAGCCATTGAGACTCATTGATTTTTCTTGACATGTTGATTTAAGTCCATGAAAGATATCATTGTAGATGCCAGAGCTGCTTGAACATCTTGCCAAGCAGTATCTAGTCGGGACGCATCTTTATAACTGCCTAAGTGATTCCTCAGTTGTTCCTGAAATTTAATCTTGGCTGTTTCATTGCTGAACTGAATTCTAGCAGGTTTTCCTGTGGTCGTTTTTCTTCGCCCAGTAAGACGCAAGCAAATGCGTGCTCGCACTAGAGCGTGGTCGGAATCCAAACATGTACTCCAAAAAGATCGGCAATCTTCTATCGAGCCTCTCCAGCGGTGACTAATCGCTATATGGTCTATTTGAGTCCACCGCTGAGTAGGGCCAGGAGGTCGCCATGTTACACGATGTTGCTCCTTATGCTTAAAGTTCATGTTGGCTAGAAATAACCGATTATCTGAGCAAAGTTGCAGCAGACGATTGCCGTTATCCGTTCTCTGAGCTGGAACACTGAAGCATCCACCTAAATATCTTTCAGATTGGTTCAAGCTACTTATTTGGGCGTTAAAATCACCAGCCAAGATTACCAAATCTGAGTGTTTGGCCCTATGAAGTAGTTCAGAAAGTTTTCTGTAAAATTCATCTTTCACTTCATCCAGGCTGTAGTCGGTGGGAGCGTAGGCAGAAACAACGAAAAGACAACGGCGTGTGTCCCTATCTTTCCGAGTTCTTACTGAACCATTTAGTCGGACAGCACATGGGCGACTATTGACAAGAATCTATTTAAGGAGCTCCTGTTCTGCTTCCATACTTAACTCAATACCTACCCCGGCGAGCCCACGAGAAGTTGCTGTTGAATCACCAGACAGACGAAGAGTGTATCGCGAAGGTTGTTCACTCTGACTAAGTGAGGTCAAGTGAATGACCACGCTAGGATCCTGTATGCGTGTTTCGGAGATACAACATACATCAATCGCGCGGGATTCTAATGTCCTAGCTAGGGAGATTTGTTGCCCTATTTGACACAGGGTTCATACATTGAATTCACCAATGTGAAGTTTGGAGCGTGGTCTTAGCATGCTCGGGACGTTATTTAGTGGGCCGGAATCGTTGGCACTAATGACACAGGAAGAAGTTGAAGATAAGGATTTAGGCTTGAAGGTGGAGGCAGGATAAACATTAGGAATAGGAGTTTCATTAAAATGGCAGTGATCTTGCGTGTTGTTAGCGGTACGATGGCGGTTATCTCTTCCCAGTTGCCCACGCTATGAGAAAGTTCTTCTTGATGTACCTGAAAAGCAAAATGTGTTAGGGTCGGCCTGAGAGACCTGGGAGCGTGACCTCAGTGCCCAAGGAACAACTGCTTGAGGCCGGTCACACACGGCCTTTTTGAGAGAGGTTTTCGTTGCTGTAGCTCCGTACTTGTTGAGGCCATACTGCCGGAGACGGAAATCCGTGGAGTAAGGTGAGGTGTGCACTTTTAGGGTCGACCTTTTCTAACCCCACCCTTCCTTTGTGGAAAGGCGGCATCGCTGCTATGTTGATTGTCCGAAGAAAACACCTTACTGCCGTCACACCTCTGTACAGCCAGCAGTACGACTTCGTCCTCGAAACTTATATTTGCTGCTTTTGGTCTCACCGCTCTTCAACTGACCTGCTTGGCATGGTAGGACCTAGAGGAACGATTGTTCCAGCCAGTATAGCCCGATTGAGTCATCACGATAGGCAAGCCCGACCACCACGTCAAGGTAGCAGCACGGTCTGGAACCACTAAATAGCTGCTCCTCATGAAGCGATTATTATAATATGTACTCACCCAATGATATTTTATTTCGAACATGGAACTCTTAATTGATAAGAAGCACTGTTGCATCTCTGAAGGCAAGAGAGTAGAACGTTCAAGAAAAACCCAAGGAAGGAAACCACTCAGAAGTACTGCTTTTTTCAGGTGAAAGATCAGTACATTTAAGTGCTGACAAGATGTAGTGCACATCAAATGATTTGATGTAAAATTTGCGCATTATTTATGAGTGATGATGCTGAGTGACTAGTTGTAACGACAGCCAACTCAGAAATGACCCAAATAAGCTCTACAACTAAGAACTACTTCCTGGATGGCGACGGAGAAAATAGCGTCGTGTATTTCAGTATTTATTCGCCTAGATATATTGGAATGGCAACAAAGTGATATTTACAGTCTAATGAAACCCAGGTCGATTATATGCTAGGAGTTGGTCGATGAAGTGAGTAACTTGGATAAATTGGATCACGTTATGCACCTCACATCATCAAAAGTAAAACTGCAGCACTCATCTCTAAAGTCATTTGCATTGCAGCGAGCGAAGGAAAGAGACGAACACTGCTAATGTAACATTTTCAACATAGAATCAGTGACCAGAGATAACATATGGCATAGATGTATCCAGAGTTTTCACATGCGATAATTCTAGGGATAGACTTTTCCCTCAATTTATCTTGTCACTGACTAACTTCCATTTTTACTGTCTTACAGTTGTGTATCTTCCTGAACTAATGCGTGGACCAATCGAATTGGAGAAAAACTCCAAGCTGTTGAGTCTGTCTAGGATAATTATATTACCCATATGACTGATAAGATATAACGTGCCTTCTAAATATCAGAGCATCTCGACAGTTAAAAAAACAATCAATCGTTAAGAAAATCAAGAATTAGGATTGATTTAGGAATGTTTTTCAATCATATTTAACGTCTCACAACCAGAAAAAGATCGAGACACTTCCTAAAATTAACCCTCCACCCTACACACATATCCATCATGACAGAGAGAAGAATGCACTATGCAGAGTATCAAAGACAAATACAGCCTTAGGGAAAATAAATAAAAAAGGAGAACAAATAGGCACATACATTGCTGCCTGAAGTGTTGAGGATAAAAATGATCTTTTGTTAACAAATCTGGTACAAATATTAATTGGAATAGAGGAGTAAAAATTATTTTGAAGAAAAGTAGTGTGACGAAAGATACATACACCTTAAGGAAGTAACAAAAAATGTATGTACAAAAAAACATAACGTCTAAGAGAATGACGACTCACAGAACACAAATAGTTTAGGAAAGGAAGAAATAGAATTACTACTTACAAGGCTATATACAACTGTTGGGACTTTTTTGAAACAAAAGTATATCTGATAAAGAAGGCCTCTCTTAATTAAGCGTTCCACGACAAGATGATGATCCACACTGACATGGTATCTTTTCTTCTTCATAAGGAAATTTGTAGTCGTACGTAATTTCCTCCATAACATTGATATCTCTTTTGGAATAAATAACAATCTTCTTTTTACTTTCAACCATTATTATCTTTGCATAACAATTAGGCTGAAATAAAAGTGATACAACAAAAATCAATTAAAGATTATGGATACAATTACATAGAAACCTAAAACCAGTACCAAACGAAAATCGGCGTTATATATATATATATATATAATGTTTGACAATATCATTGTACACTTGTAGATAAATAATTCTAGAGAAATAAGTTATCCAACATAAATTAGTGAGTCATTTCAAGTCAGTGTTCCGAATTGGAACCGCGAGCATCATACCAGAAAACTACTGTTAACCAAAAAAAATTGCAGAATGCACAACTAAGCATGACTTATTTCCGGAAAGTTGTTACAAGTATCGTTAGATAGATAACAAAACGAGATTAGACGAGTTTTAAGGCATCCATAACAAACAACATACACCACACTCATATAAATGAGATTGGACTTCTGCATTAGGAATAATTCAGGAAAATACACAATACATATGATATCATCACAATTTCTGAAATGAATATCAACAACAAAAGAAACAAAACATTATACTGAAACAATTCTATAAAAAAATATTCAGTGTCAAGTAATTTGTACTTAAGTGCTAATGGAGAAAGGATGTAGTTTTAATTTCCAGATAGGTAGCTTAGATCAGACTGGATAAAACTTAGGTAGGTTTATTGGTCTTTCGACCCAGTGAACACACGGTGATGCCTCTCTTCTGCAACTATGCTAACACAGCCATTTTTTATCGATCACTAACTTAAGAAATCGTTTAAAATTGCAACCCGCCGCAGCCGCACACTAATGGACTACAATTGAAAATGCTACTACCAGTCGTCGTCGTCGTAATAACTATATAGAAATCTGCCCCCCCCCACTGGAGTACATGTTTAGTTTGCTTGTGCCTTACTGCATGCATTTGTATACCTGCATCTTATTGGACATCGAAAATTCATTACAATCCAGTTTAGAAATCGGTAAAATATTCAGGCAATTGTGGGAACAGCGGCTACAACCCTTAGTAACTGGAACCAAAAGGCAACATATAAACGGATTTCAGAGGTGTCTATTGAAATGTTGTGCTCTCATAAACTTATCAGGATGTAAATACGATTAGGAGCGGAGACAAATCAAATCGTGGCTAACAAAATATTCACTGGGAGGTCGTGACCAGTGATTGGTAAAGAAAGTGACGAAAGATATGGCGGTAATGGGCAGTAATAGATAGTTTTCATAATGGTGAACGGAACTAGGAAAAATATTGTTTAAGATAATTCCTGAAGAAGATACTACCCTTTTGTCGTCCCTTTATATCTGATGAAATCCATGAATAAATGATAACTTATGTAAAAGACTAATTAGTTTAAGAGATGATGAAGCATTATCAAGGTGTTAGAAGCAGACGTCTTGCACGTCTATACTAACGCGAAACTGATACGTAATGCCTACTAGACTAAAAGTGGGGGGGAGGGAACGAAAGTGAACACTTGAACAATCCTATCTTCTTAATCAATTAATTAAGTAATGGATTTCTGATTTTAGGGCAGAAGACTTTTGTAACTAATCTAATAGGAAGCACAGACTAATGAAGGCGAAGTTCGGAACAATTGGAAACTATCATCAACTACGTGAATGCACCTATCATATTAATCCTTTCATTATGTCGAATTATTTATTTACTGTTCAATTACTCTACCTTCTTCCAGAATTTTAAGCAATTATTAACTATTTCTCATGGTATCGCTGTTCAACATAATGCATATGTTACAACGCTCATCGCGTATATTAGAACATATGAAGACAAAGAATATTATTCTTAATTGATCCACTTTCCATCCAGAAGATTAAACTGATGGGAGAGGCACTTTCAGCAACTGTCCAATTAACGTCTAGCTACCCTCTAGTTACCGATTTCTTAGCGAGATTTGAAGAGTGATAAATAATTTGAAGTGAAAGAAGCGACAGGGCCTGATAAGTTGATTTCAGATATCTGTAAGCATGGTCCAGCTTTAGCACGTAGGCTGGTGATATGCTACTTAAAGTTTAGGAACTGGACAAAATTGAATATGACTGGTCTCGACTACTGTCAGTTTTGGTTGATCAAAAAGAATAAACTTCCGTTGTGACAGCTACAGAAGAATCTGTTTGATTAATACAGTATCCAAAATGTTAACCACTACAATTATCCGTAGCTTGTCTGAAGTTAAGGAGCAACAAACTCGGAAGGATCAGATCGGTTTCTCATTTGCACGATGGTATACTGATCAAATACCAACTATTCGTTAGATTCTAGAACATAGACATACTTACCAACGATCTACACTGGTAGTATTCCTCGGCTTGAAGGAAGCTCTCAAATCAGTTGCCTGGGAGTTCGTGAGCCTTAAGAAGGCTCATTATTCGGATATTGCCAGTCGAGTCGGAGCATATGGCGAACTTCTATAAGAATTGTAAACCTCAAACGGTAATTATCAGCGTTTCTCACTTATGTCGCTACCGCGGACCTCGTAAATATAAGTATGTAAATACTTAGTCAAGGTTATTTGAATATGGTGAGAGTTTTGGCAAATCAACGTATGCTTATTCAGTATATTCATCACATCACGTTAAAGCGTTAATAAGTGAACGTATAAGCCAACCCTCTTAAGTATACTGGCATGCATAATCCTCTCTAACCCATTTTTGTATATTAGGTGATGTGTAACTTACTTTTATCAGTCCAGCTACAGCTCTAGAGTGGAACAAACAATGAGAATTGTGAAACACCACCCTTATCGTATTTATTAATTCCAAAGGTAGAAATTTCTCTTTACGTAGTCGATGGTAGCTTCAGACAAGTTTCAATATGTATGCACGTTTTGCAATTCTTGGACTTTTTCCAGCTACTATCTAAGGTACTGTGATTTATTTCGTGGTGTTGAGTTAGGTTATGTTCTACTCATGAAAGTGCATCAGCTTCCTAATCCTTCGAAATTTAGCCTTTCGTGCAGCAATAAGAAACTTTGGAATAATGTCTAATCGGCAAATTTCAGTTGGTAGACACCTATCAAGTTATGTATTTAAACCTAGAGAATTCTGTTCACACGGTGACCATCTAATCATTTGCGCGGCTCGCAAATGTCCAGTTGTAGAAATTCCACTTCCACAAATTTTTGATATACAGCGACAGTCGATTTAAAGCCATTGGTTATAAGTGTCTAACTTTAGACCTGTATGAACTCTACTACTCATAACTTCTCACTAGTACTTCAAGGGTTTCATGAAGGCAGTCATCAATGAGCTGATTACTGTATTTGAATTAAGGACCGTAGAGAAAGGTAGCTAGTTTACATATACAAATTCACATGCAGTGTTGTAATATAATCTAAACAGAATTCATACAGTGATACCTTTAAATTAATAGTTGGTAAAAATGAGTAACAATTGTGTCAAACATACCTGACAACTATGATTGATAAATCGAGCATTATTACCACACATTGTAGCATCGATTACAAAGTCATCATCAATTCGGAAAAGATAAGAACCACCGATTCCTTTAGCTTCATATTGACGCTCGCGTAGTTCAGCCACACCTTTACGAACTACATGACCAACATATTCAATTACCATTTCTTCTGCAGCTATCGGTTCTAAAGCAATTAGACCCCATGCATGTATAGGTGATTTGGCAAAGATGAGTTGTTTTTTGCGGAACTAAAATTGGGAAATAGAAAAATACGCGGTTAAAAATTTAGATGGTATTCCGTTACTCATGTTGTACAGATAATTACTGCATAAAATCAAAATATGAAACTGGCGAGAAATGTCCAAATATTACCCACTTTCAGCGGTTAAAGTCTCTAACAAGTTGAAAATAAGGCCATTTAACAAGAGCCCATTTTAATGCACAGTAGTAGTATATCACGAAATATTAAGTATGGAGAAATAATAACAAGGTAATATTACCTTTAATTGATTAAATTTAAGTAAATCGCCTGTTTCTATGTCTTGAAATTCAGCTAACAGTCGACGTTGAACAGATCGAGCTTCGCGAAATTGAGTGAGTTGTTTTTTCTTCGCTTCAGATGCTTGCTCAGTTAAACGCTCCTCAATATTTTCGCCAAGAGCTTAATAATGGAATATTTATTAAGAAAAAACAAATAATTCTCTGTAGGCAAGATACTTAAAATAACTTACAAGTAACCTCTGCTTTAAACATCAAAAAGCTTATTATGAGGATATAAGAACATAAAGTATGCTAGCAGTTCACAATAATTTAAATTAGGGAACAATCCTCGGACAACTAATGTTAGACTAGAAATTGTAGCCAAGGGTATTGCATAACGAAATACAACTTTGAAGAGACGTATAGCTACTGTTAACTGATTGCACTAATATCACGTAGTATTACCTAATATGCAGCGTTTTTCTGAAATCTTATTTTGCTATTATCAAATTTTTGAATTCACTTCTCTGTAAATTTTCTAATCCTGACAAATTAAACAGTTACCTTACGATATCTTACTGTTTAAAGTCTATCCATCATGTTGTCATATGATGGTAACACACAATCTAGGCATTACAATTTCAACACTGAAACATCATTTAACTGAACACTGGTAGACTGCATAAAATGCCTTAAATCCACATAGTGAGCATGCATTGTCGTGTCAACGATGCTGCTACTTTAAACAAAGCTTGTGGGAGAGTATAATCAACTTAGGAGATAAATGTACCAACATGAGACTTCTATCAAGTAAAGTAAAATCGTGCGAGTTGATAAACATCAAGGAGAAAAGACAGCAGACATAAACACGGAAGTAGGAAAGGAAGGGGAAAACAGGTAATATGAATATACCGTTACTGTCAGTCATAAAAAATAACGAAACAACTAAATAGGAAAAATTCACAAAGCTGATTGAACTGACAACTGTTTCATTCACACGAAAGAAAATAAATATTAGTCAGAGCAAAGTAGATTCTATTACAAGGGTAAATAAAAGTGAATTCATATCGAATACTAAACGCTGTAATTATGAAGAACATTTATAAAATTACTGAAAGTATGGTACGAAAATCTAGCGCACTAATAATTTAAACATAGTGATGACCAAACTCTAAGAAAAACACTAACAATGAAACTACAATGTGATCATAATTTTACCGAAAATGTATCAGCTAACACAAGTTTAATCTCTGGGATACAAATAAGATACTCCATTCCTAGGATAGAGAATTATACTTCGTATCTAACAAGCACTCTTCATAATTCTTACTGCTGCAACAAGTCGGACTAGTCCTGAACTGCTAAAATTGAATACAAGTAGAACGGAACAATTCAAACTGATGACCCCAACACAAATAGACGCGGAATAACGTGCAATTGTATGCATAAAGATTTATGTCATACTATGCACTAATTAAACCATTGACTAGAAATTGATTTTAGCAAAATCGATAACTATACATATGCTATTCGTCATTTAAATTTTATGTTAACAATTCAATATGAATTAACGACTACCTACCCACTCATTTTCATGATCACTCGATTATGACTGGCTAAAAATTAAAGAACAAACTGTAACCAATAGAAAGCTTCAGTCCGTCGAAGGTCAGCTCATTCTGATTGGTTTAAGGAATAAAAGATGGCGGTGACAAAAATAAATCTTTAAAAGGGACATGTACACACACAAAAGAAATAAGACTTCGTGCTGAATTTGCGAGGACTATTTGACCTAGACATGTAAATACATTATTATTATGCTATTAAGGATATGTATGTAAAAGCATTACAGGTTGTAAGTAAATAACAAGTTATATTGACAAAATGGAAAACTGTGATAGTAAGTAATATTCACAAATCAGTGTTTAGTTAGAACTGATAACTGTTTCCTTGACTAATATTTATTCATACTTTAATGCAGCCACATACTTTATTCATTATTTTCTGGATGAGATACTAACTGTTATTAGTGATGCATTGAACAATAAAAAAATCACTTTGAAAAGCAAAAAAGGCTGTTTAAAATCAAGATTTTATGCCCTAAAGTTTAACATAATTTTCGATGTACTGTGTGGTTAGCCGTTGTAGCCGTTAGGAAAATCGACAAGAAATATGAGATAATATACTATTAACAGAAAGTCCACTAAACACATGAATTATTGTTAAACATTAGAACGAAAACATTCAAAACACGAATGGATTTTGGAAATGCGAGTAGTAACTCTTAGTAAATTTGATGTACAGAAAATTCGGAGAGGAGAGCGGAATGCGTAAGTTTATTTACGGTTTATAAACAGGTTTTTCGCATTAGATAATCTAGAACGTAGGGAAGTAAAATTTAAGTTTACGAAGGTGCCTATTTTACTAGGCTTAAATCAGCACCACGTCTTGTTATAGAACAGTATAGAAAACAATTAGAGCATATCCTCCTGCTTGCTGCTGACATCCAGTTCTACGAATCACACGAGTAATACAAAATGGTCATTAGATTTCTACAACAGTTGAGTCAATCCATTGAAAGAGTATAAATCATCTTGTTACTAATTTGATACATCGCTGGTATATTTTCCTCTACTTAGTAGTAATATTAAAGATACATAATAAAGCATACGTATGTGATACTTTCGAAAGCAATACCTAAGTTGGTTAATAAACTAACAGGTAGAAAACAATATTCAGTAAACTACCGTCCTAAACAGAGATATGAGAATGTATTTGATGGGATGAATTACTGTACATTTGTATTCACATGTGCGTTACTTGAGAAAATGTGTCATGTCAAAATGCACATCACTATATGTCATATAATTGGTTAACTAAAACTGTGAATTGAGTGGCAAAGAGTTTACTGAAGCAAAGCTTCCAGTAAATAATAACCATTAGAAATGATGGTGATTCGCAACTAAGGTTGATGATTTCAATGTCCTTGAATTCTGTAAAATATGTGGTTTAATTCCGGAGCATTTACTGTCGTTACGGTAATCATCAACACCCACTTCATGTTGAAGTGAATTCTTTAGTTATTCTACGGACGTTCAGTTTGCTCATGTAGACTTGTTTGTAAGTTGCCATCCTTTTCAGATTCAGTGTTTCCAGTTATTATGGTAATCTTGTTTAATTGACCTGATAAAGCACTGATATCCACTCGAGGGATTTCCAAGGATGTCAGGGCTTTTAGAAGATTGGTGTTCATATCAACCGGCAATTGATAGGCCCATCGATATCGATCCTAAGTATCAACCTATACAAAAAGGCCATTCAGCCTGAGGGTTAGTCAATATTAATACATTGAGAAAGGGATATAAACAAGGTCACCGGTACGAAATGATAAGCAGGATAACCGAAAAGTTCATTCTTATATGAGAAAAGGAACTAATAATGTTATCAAAAACAGCAATAAAAACTCCTCAATCAAACCATTTGGCTCCTTAAGATCTTGTCATCATATCAGTGTAAGTAACGAAAAGGAACAAATTTCTAATAATATATACAAGACTCCCTACTAAGAAAAACTTGTGAATAGTGATCAGTTCTACCTTTATAAGGTTGCTGTAATAGTGTATAGATAAAAAGAATATACAAGTTTAGAGGCTAATATGGAATATGAATTTTATAACTATTAGTAAAATATGTAATTAGGATAAGTTTGTATTTTCCCGTTGATTTGTATTGGACTGAAACTGGTCAATCTCTGTTGCCATATGTGCATCCTGAGCGGATTGCCTCGATATAGCGTTGTTACACAAGTTATATATTTAAGTTGGATTGTGACCGGCAAGCGGAATCCACGACGCGCGTTTCGTCCTATTTGGGACTCATCGGCTGGATGTACCTGCATCCTAATGTTGATGTTCACATCGGGATTCGAACTCAGTCCGCTTCGTGCCAAACGCCACCGCGTTCACCACTAGGCTACTGTGCCCAGAGAGTCACTTGTGCAACGGGTATATATATGTAATTAGGATGAGTCCCAAATAGGACGAAACGCGCGTCCTGGATTCCGCTTGCCAGTTACAATCCAACTTAAATATATTGGTAAAATAGTATTTGTTAGTATAACTAAATAGTGAAATTAATTGACTGTAATTTATAATTGAATCAAATTGAAGGATAAGTGGAATAGTGATAATAATAACAGGAGTACAAACAAGCAAATACAATCATAGAAATAATAATGGAATACCCAGACGAGATGTTCGACTAAAGGATTACGTAATGCAAGAAATTATATGACCAACAAAAGCGAAGTGACTACTAAATCTATTTTTAAAATGTACGGAAAAAATAGGGTTGTAGAAATGCTCAAGTGAGCGGTATATATATATATATATATATATATATATATATATATATATATATATATGTATATATATATATATATAAGGCATATGGAGTAATTCGCTTATAATAAGTGTTTATTAGCGTACTGGAAATACGCTTAAAATTTAATAACACTGAAGGGTAAAACTAAACTACGCCGACGAACTTGAGATGGCCAATGAGAACCAAGGTATTTGTTTCAAGATCGCGCGCTCATTCAACTTCAAAATGCTCACATTGGATCGGCTTATTGCAATTTTCAATAAAGACGCTATTAGTTCTAACCTACAAGCTCTCGGACTACTTCGTAGAGAGTTCATTTGTGATTGTGGCCTCAATATGACTCAAATACAATCCACTGGTAGGTTCTTGGTATTTACGACCGAACATTTTAGGAAAGGGACATTTCCAGTATGTCCCAAATCGAACTGCAAGGACTCTGATACCAATAATCCGAATGTATGTTCAACTACGATCCATTATTTATACTGACGACTGGAAAGCATATCGGCCTCTTCGTAGACTTGGATATGTTCACCATGTCGTCGTTCACCAAAGACATTTTGTGGACCCAAGTACTGGTGTTCACACACAAAACATTGAAGGATACTGGTCACGTCTCAAGGAGTTTCTTAGACCTTACAAAGGTTCTAGAAACAACATGATTTGGAGCCATATGGATGAGTTCCTATATCGCTCATATTTTGAATTTAAAGTCAATGAACCCGTCTCCAACCTCCAAAAGTTTATAAATCATGTGTAAATGTTTCTTAAAATTTCGTTTTTCATAATAAATAATGATTCTATCTACCAGTGCATTCTCATTGGCTAAAAGGTACCTCAAGGTCGTCGGTGTAGTTTAGTTTCACCCTCTGAAGAGTTAGCAATTAAATTGAAAAAGGCTATAACATAAATTAAGATTTCCAATAGTTGTCTAGAAGACTTTACGCATAAAAAGTATTTAAATACATGCTACAATAAGTGCTATTTTCACTGTAGTTCATATAACCTCTAAAAATCAGGTTTTCAAACCATGTTTGTCATTTGCTGAATGTATAATTTGTATTATTTCGTAAGTATGGGCATATTTGAAGATTCAATTAATTAGGGGAACTTTCAATTGCAAGTGTTTCACTTTTAAATGTGTTTTCCTGCTGAAATTTGTACATAAAAATTAGTAGAAACATTAATGTGTACCTTGTAATGCTGCATCTCCTCCGAGCTGTGCTTGAACAGTCGCGGGCATTAAAGGAATAGGACGACGGCGGCCGTCTTCTCCAATCAGACTCCGACCAACACACCAAGGACGTCGAAATCTTTCTTCAGCAGGCATTCGATAATAGCCTTGTGTTCGAGCTGATCCTATGAACACATAAACACAGATTAAAACAAAAAAGCGGATCAAGAATAATAAAAGAAAACTAGTCGGTAATGATAGTACTAGAATGTCAATAGCTACGTACGAAAGTACTGAACCAATAACAGACTAAGACAATTAAATAAACTTTACTGACAATAATTGAACTGTGATTTGCGTAGTGACATTTGTACTGGTACAAACAGCAAAGGTTAGTAAAATATGTTGTCTAATAAGTGACTTACAAACTTTTGCAACAAACAGCTTACGCAACACAGTGGGAACTGGACACTTTGATAATAAATAACGTAGTAATGATTAGAGACAATTACGTTCGATGGGCATGAAGTATAAATAATTAATGAATAGTAGGCTTTATGAAATAAGCTTCACACGTTTGGACTATTTAGACAGCACAAAAGTAGTGTATTTTCATGAGAGTAATGTTGTAAGTGTTGTATCAGGTGAACTCATAAAGATCAAATTATTAATTCACTACTTATCATAAGACAAATTTTTAAGTTGCAGTACAAAGCCCGTTAAGTGGTTAAAGGTAGTCACAGGATACCGTGGATATTGATTTCGTGCTATTTGACGTTTGGCAGCAAAACGTACCTGCGTTCTTGAAGAAGCTGATACACCACGATGGACTCGAGCCCACGTCTATCAGTTTAACAGTCAGAGATGTCAGAATTAATGCGCATGAACAGTCACCAACTTCTTGTAGAACTGAGATATATACACGGTAGTAACCACTATCATATTTGTTGAGTCCTTAGTACTGACTAGATTCTATTGATCAAATGTTTCCTGTTTACAGTGCCTATTAAAACTAAAATTCGTAGTAGTTGGTATTAATAGTCGAGTACCATTCCAGTTCGCAAGATTAAGAATCATGAAACGGAAACTCAAAGCTCCTGAACACTTCACTTCGTGATTCGTTTTAATATCCCAACAAATGCACATTTAAAATAATTACACAACGTGGATATTTTAAATTACATATTTTGTGGATAAAGAGTAAAGATTACCTGACGAATGAATTGGTGGTAGACAAGCCGCAGGACCAAGGTGAATATCAACACTATCTCCAATTATACTGGTATTCTCGTTTAGGGAGGCAGAATAACTAGCTACTGCCAGTATCTGATCATCAAACTTAGGCCACGATCGCCTTAGTTTATAATAATATGAAGTATTTACAGGTGAATGAATGGGAGAACATTCCTTTCCCCATACTGAATGGCTGTTCAAATCCTTTTTGTGCTTTTCATCAGAAGAGTAATTAAGTGATTGATCAGATAAGGAGCAATAAAGGTCATCCGAATCAGATGATTTCGTGAAGGACTCTCGGTGAACGGAATGCAATTTAGACGCAGGATTCTTCGAATGCAGTGATTTACTTGGGTGTCTCTGATGTTTAAATTTCCTTCGACCTGACAACAAATCACGTGAGTTAACAAGGTGCCCACTGCTATTAATGTACGTCCTCACAGTGATGGGATCAGCAGCAAGCGTAGGCGGATGTTCAACCCAATGTGAAAGGTTTACAATAGTTGCAACGCGAGGATCAATGACTGTGGCATTGATACTGAAATCATCTTGACTGAAGTCCCGATGCAAAGTGGCATCTAATAGTAAATTGCATTTATTAAGCAGATGTTGATAGGCTTCGCATATAAACCCAACATCTTCTGCATCTATGCCAGAAATTAGAATACTTCTTAGTATCTGTGAAGAATAAAATCCAACAAATACATGGAAAAGGTACGAAGTTAACCATATATACAAGAAATACGATATTTAAGGAAAATAAATACTTACTTATGCTAAAAATGATCGGAATCATAGTTACCATGATCTCTTAACTATGAAGGAATTCAGATAAATCGATCCAATTTTGAACAACTTTCTGGGATGGATACGATATATTTTACGTAAAGCAGTGACAGAAATTATTTTAGATTGAGATTTGGTAATGATACGTTGAAACGTATGCGAAATGACAATAGTACTTCGTTTTGTTTCCCCGTTGGCTCATTTTATGAATGATCTTTCTGGCTTACCAGCACTTAAATATCTGACATTGGGCTATAAATTGTCTTGATCCCGGTACTTACTTCGAAACCAATGCCAGAGAGGCCTAATTCTGACCGACCAAGCCTTAATAATGCTTACTAGGTAAAAAAAAAAAACTCCAAATATATGTAATATACTTACGTAATCCTCTTCAGATGCCAACCTCGGTTGAAAATGTAACTGTGACCGAGGAAGACCTCGTTCACTTGATGCAAATTTGTGAATGTCTTCTTTCGGTAGACCACATGATTCTGCTATAACACGGTGAATTTCCGATTTACGTACTGGTACCAAAAGACTAGCTAGTTCGCGTGACGCACGAACTTTCGAAATTTCAGATTTAGTCTCTGTGTACTTCAGCTTCTTATCATCATCTCCTAAACGCTTATTAGCTTTCAAATTAGTTATACAGCTCACAGGAATGTCATCACTCTTTAGCTCTGATATATTAGAGCGTTTTGAAAGTTTGAACCATTCGGAAGAATCATGAGAGCCACCATCACTGATGTCACCACTAATGTACATAGGTTCTGTTGGCCAAGAGCGTTTTCGTAAATTTTCCGATGTGTTTAAGTGACTATCAACGATATCTTCTTCCGATTTTGATTTGTGTTTAGTTACACTCCTAGTACACCGATAGTGAATGACAGATCCAATTTCAGGAACGCGAAAATAATTATGCTCTGTGAGGAGAAATTCGGGCCACATATATTTATTCTCCACAGTCTAGAAAAAATTTAATATAATCAACAAAATGGCTTTTTTCTTACTTCTACAATATCTATGGATTCTATTGAGGCACTATCCGTACTTTCTCCATCAAGATTCTCAGACTTCATAAATTTCTCAGGTAGCTTCGAACTAACATGATCTCTCGATTGTAATGACTAGAAGAGGCAAATACATATAAAAGACTTAATCATAAATTATGCAAATAATTAGGATTAGACTGCAAAATGTTACCGTGCTGTATAATACACGTACAAGACATGAGACTGCATAGATCTATGGTTTATCAGTCTAGGTACTCAACTATGAGTAATTAAGTCATACATTTAACTACGCCACGCGTACCAGGTTTTGAGTACCTAAGTACTGACGTTAGTTTTCAAAGAGGATATGAAATAAGAGGATAAACAAACTGAATATAGTCATATATAAGCGGCCTTAAGCAAAATGGCATGCCAAATTTCGTTCGCATGCACTTAAATTGTAGAAGCGTGTTACATTCCGAAAGAAAAGTGAGATTCACGATGAGCAGTAGTATTTTTCACTCTAGAAAGAGTTATGGTACTATTACGGCTTAGATTCCAAATTACATATCACAGAGACGGAAAATGTAACGCAATATATTTTCGGTGTAAAATGTAAGGTGAACAAATGTATTAACGGTTTTACAGCAAAGTATGTGATATAGTACACATTTGATAAGACTAAAATCTGAATAAAAGATAAAAGTATGAAGTGGAGTTGTGATTTTCACCATACAGGAGAATGATGGTTAGGCAAGAACAACTAGATGGTTATCCTATAATACATTTATATGCAAAATCTAAAATGAACATGTATAAATTCTTACGGTTAGATTGTACTTGCATATCAATACCATTAAGTTAGTTACACTAAATAAAGGTAATAACTACTGCATATCTTTCATGAAAAATGTAAGAATTGTGAGTAAATACGCTATATTCTTATCAACTATGACTTTTAGACAATAAGGAAAGTTTATATGGTAAGTGTTATATAGTCTAATCTTAAGGACAAAACAAAAAACCGAAATGCGGTAGAATGTACCCATGAAATCATGAATGCCTAGTATATAAAAAAAATTTTTGTTTGCATAATATAAATTCTGAAGAAAAAAGACGAGTTCAGTTGATGGAATTTGTTAGAGATATTTTATATTTTTGAGTCCATGTTCAGTTTAGTTTTAAATTATATCCCTTGTTCTAAAATTTGCAAATAAAATAATTTATTTTTATACGATTTTATTTCGTACTGAGATTGGTACTGATAAGTATTTTTTTGATACACTGGAAGTAATTAGATGTTTGACAGATATATTCGTTTCACTTATCAAGTATAGATTCGTGTATATGGCTTTAAGCCAAACTATAAATGTGAAAACCTGATAGCCCACACTGAGGTAGGCGGAGTTGGTTCAGAATCAGTGGTTGAAATTCCAACACCTTTACCACTGAGGCACTACTCCAGAGTGAACAAAACACATTTATTTATCTTGTTTATCAGGTACAGATAAGTGTACTCGGCTTGGGGCTATACCCTGGTTGCCTGAACTGAAGTGTTTGAATGTGTCATAGTGGTTGAAATTCGAATACCTTAACCAATGAGACATCGTTCCACGTTTGATAGATCAACGTATGTTGATTTCATTTACCAAACTTCAACACAAGTTACATCAATTATTGAAATAAAAGTATGACATATAACTTAAATTTAGAACGAAAGGCATTTAAACTAATAAATGTATATTCTTACTGAGATAGGAATTCCTGATGAATTATATTGAGGATATGTGTGATCTGAAACCAAACTCATTTTCTGAGGTATATCAGTTTCTGCAAGTGACATATGCTTATTTTTTTGATCAGCAGTTGTTGATAAAAAGCTCATGCCGTTTCTGCATAAACTACCAAGATTTTGCTTTCTACGTGAACCTCCAGAAAGCTGAGAGTTATACGTTACGGGCATAGCATAATCTTTAGATTGGAGTTCCAAAGATGCACGCAATATAGAGCAATCAGTGTTTGGTTGATGATTTACCTGACTGACTTTCGAAGGAGCACGATTACGTGCAGACAACTCCTTAAATAAAGAAATATTATCGTATAGAGTGATCATTAGCAGAATAATAATTTTCTTAAAAATAGGTAAATACATAGGAGCATCAAAAATACAACCGAGAACGAACTCCGCAAAGTTCTTTTAAATTATAAGAGAATAAATGCTATGAATAATTGTATTTTAAACAATCTCGCTGATATGACCAAGGTATAGTAGATTAAGCTGAACTTTAACAGTTAATGTAATAAACGTAACTGTCAGCAATACATTTCTACACACATTAAGCACATGTATAATATTATAGATTCTCACAATACTATAAAGTTTAGTGGTAATCCTACTGTGATGAAATGGGATTCATTATTATTCTGGCCTATAGTGTTCAAAAATGGACACTTAACGTTTCCAAACCATTCTCATCAAAAATAAAACTGTGCTTACGAGGGAGATATCATTTGTATTCATCTCTAACACATCATCCTCAGAACAAGATTCTGTACAAGCCGGAGAATCTGCAAAACTAAATGTTTCCTTTGGTGGGCTGAAATGAGATGAATATCTTGTCGTTAACAAGTTGTTCTTGCGCGGCCTACCTCTTCTCCGTTCAACTTCTTGAGCGGGATGGACAGATTTGGAGATAGGAGACCGAGAGTAGGTGTTATCAATCGTATCATCTCTAAGTTTGTGGATTGAACTGGTAACTACTGTTGGCGACCTCTCTTCAGAATCTAATACACTCTATAATAATAAAAAATGGTAAATGTTATACTTTAATTGTGTTTCTTAATCTAACTCAAAAAGAGATTATTTAAAAAAATAGCACCATTATCGAGTATGCATAAGTGAATCGAATAAACACAAGATAAAGACTAATAAACCAGAAAATAACCAAGATAATTAGGACTGAAGTTACTGGGAAGTGGTTGTATATATATATATATATATATATATATATATATATATATATATATATATATATCAAGTTAGTCCCTGAAGTCAACAATTGCTGGGATAGAATATGGGAATATATGCTAACTTCGATGCTGAAACTACACCCGATTTACGAAATCTGGATACTCTACCCTCAAAATGCTTAACAGGATGACTAACTTAAATTGTGAAACAATGGCAAACAAGAAGGAAATGAATAAACAAGTAAATTCTATTTTTCTAATAATAACTATTGTTTATGTACTTTCACGAAAATATCATCAGATAAGAAGTGAAATAAAAATTCAAACCAAATCTCAAAATGAAAGATATACACAACACTAGAAGGCAAACACATGGACAAAATGTTCACAGATCATAGAAGTCAGTGGATAAATTACATTTAAGCATTCACAAAATCATTACCTCCGATTGTGAAGAAATCAGCGAAGAGTCCGAATCAGTTGAATTCCCGTGTTGCGTAGGTTCGAGATGTGAAGTTGCTATAGGTGATAAGTGATAACAACTAGGGGAATCTGATTTAAAATCTGAAAGCTCAGAAAGTTCATCTTGTGAAGGCTTAGTAAATCTCCGAGCTTCATCAGGATTATTTTGTGGTTCGGTTGATGGATCTGAACTTTCACTTTCAGATGGCAAACTTGATCCAATAGGACTTTTTGAATCGCTACCACAAAAAATAAAACAATATTTTGAGTAATTCAATTAGATACAAAGATATTGAAATAGTAAGTCACCTCTATATTAGAGAAAACGGAGCGGCTAGAAGAAAATAATACATTGTATTTCGTAACTTACACAGTTATCTAGCAAACAAGAAGATTAGTGACATTTTGTAGATTAAACGCATCCGTTTTCGAAATAAATGCACGAATGTTAGGGCAAGTTTCGTGAACTATTTCGCATTAATGAATGCGCTGAGAATTATTTCAGAGTAGTGACTATATCTCATAAGGCTATATAATCTATTTCGTTTCTTCACTAAAGCTATACAAAATCAACACAAATATATTTTCACAAAAAGAGCTACCTAAAGAGTCAACCACATGCTCGTCATCATATAACGTAGTATCAGATACAATTTAATGAACAAACAGGATGAAACATATCTGCATTTTAGACATACAATGTTTAGCAGTTTATCACGAACAAATAGATTTTAGGTAACAATACTCAAATACGATGAGCACACGAGGTGCTTACTGCAAGTAGTACGAACTACTACAACTAGCAACAGTTGTGCTTAGTACCCCACAGATTTATCTCTAAAGTTAACTTTTCCTACATTTTCAAAAAGAGACCTCTTGAGAAGTCAGTTATGAACAAAGTAGAACCTGATGCTATGCGCATACGTCCAAGTTCTCATAGCACATCATCATGACGAAATCACATTTGTCAGATAAAAGGACAATATAATCCAACACGAAGGTACGAAGAAAACATATGTAGGAGAGAACTTAAGGTCTAGGAGATAACGAATAAATACGCTTGCGCCACTGTGACCGATTCTGAGCCATGTCACATAGCATCACCAGTCACTGATAGCGATTATCACATGAACCTCAACCATTCAGTCTTCATCTACCAACATAGCTCAGGTCAAAAGTCAGATTTCATGATACTGATACTATATTTTGGCCTAGCCACCCTTACTCTTCTTTCGTCCTACTCCTACCCCAGCCAACATCGTGCAACAAGATGGGTGGTGATTGGGCATGCGCAACACACGTCCCAACCATCTCAGTCGATAAAGGTATTATGGCCCTTTCAACTAATTTTCCATATTTCCCTAGTACTTTGTATCTAAAATTAACATCGTTTATTCGATCATTTTATGACTTGTGAGCGATATTTCTAAGATTTCTATGATCAACAGCCTGGAGCCTACATATATCTCCTATTTTCATTGTCCATATTTCTCATTAATACTGTGCATGATGCCCACCCCCCCTCCCGGAGTTAATATGAATCGATACAGAATCTACAAAAGAGAAAAATTGAGATATGTTTGAATCACTTTTCTCAGTTCGTGAGATATACCACCTCTAAAATACATGACCGAAGACGGTTATGCGGATGTACTACTAAGAATTCAATAGTATTGTAACTTCCGTTAGTTCATAGCAAAAATCTCATACAATTAAAAGAACTTCAACATTAAGGCAGAGTAGACAATTAGTATTTCACAACATACACTAACAATCGGAGCGGAAAGATGTCCAAATATTTTTAATAAGTAAATTATGTTGTATGCGACTATAAAACTAAAACATGATCGTTTAGGCAGGAGATTTAAGAAAACTAGAGACACTTTACTATAAATGTCTGTGGAACGCCGCTAACTTCCAAAAGGATCATCTAACAACCAGTTATACGTTAAAATTCATGTTAAGTAGAAAAAATAAATCAGTCATGGGGTGTGTGATATGCTACTTATTTTAAGCTATGCTGGCTAGTCTGAGCTATGTAGGGTTCCAGGTAATCTGAATAGAATCAGAGATCACGCCATTGCACTTACAACAGTATGAATGATTCCATTCTTGTCGTAGTATGATTTACTTGGTATTGGATATTTTTGCATCCTTTTGTTTTGCTTTAACAAGCAATACTAACCAAAACTGACCGTATTATATATTCCTCAAATGGACGGAACTTTCTCAAAAGATCTTAACAAAGAAATTAAAGTAGGTGATGCTTTAGATTCATGAACTAAGTTGTTGATATTTTTTAATCTTTAATGCCATATAAATGAAGTGTTAACAGTTTCTTTTAATTTCTTACTCTCTTTAGTAATATGTTATCAACTTTTTCTGTCTGAAGCAATATGACCGGGGAAAGTGTTTTTGCTACAGGTTTAAGGGATTATTTTTTAGGTAATAACTAGCAATTTTCATTTTCACAAACGTTTGTGAGAATAAATTATTCAAGTAAAATATTAAATAGTATATTACTTTTGGAAATTGTTCTTAAATAAATTATCTAAATGTAAATAGGAAATTTCCTAATGTAATTGCTATATACCTAAGGTTGACATTAAAGATATATAGATAACATGGAAAAATGTACTAATCTGATGTACAGGGTAACGGTATTTATTTAACGATATTTCTACAAAGTACACAAATCATATATGCTGACTACACTAACTATTAGGCTTAAAAAATTTAATGTTTTTTAAATCAGGAATATTGTTTTTGAAACAAATTAATTTAAGTGATATCTCATACAGTTTTGTCCGATCCGATAAATCCGAGTTTGGATCTTTATAGACTCATAGAGAAGTGAATTAATTGTGACGGTGTTCGAGTTTCAGGTACCAAGTTGTGGGTTCAAACATAGCTCCACATACTTCTCTTTAGGTAACTGGGTATTATCACTAGCCTTCACGTTTACAGTGCGCTTCAAAGTCAAGTATATGATTCTGTACTAAAATAATAAAGATCATTCACTACTTGTTATGTGAGTTAGTTGAAGAGGAAAATAGCTGCAAGCACTCCTTTTAATTTACAGATTCATAATACATCCTGATACATCCAACCACTTATAGAAGTCCTTTATTAACGCAGTTTACGTGTTACATCAAATCACAATTAAAGCCAATACGAGTCTACGGTAACTCTATGTTAAAACCTTCCCTAAGCCTCCCAAGCGATGGTGAATTGTGAGCTGCAAATGCATGGATCACAAAAAATTCATTTTATTCAGCTACATGGGTCTCAGACACCTCAAATAATGATGATTCTGGGTAAAATTATGCCACTCGATCTATGGATTGTATTTCACTAAAATAAACTACGTTTAATATTCGGGTTATTCTATTCGTTTACCTAAACTTCGCATTAGTTTTAATATCGTGGCATCTTTGAATCCCTACATAGTCATTGTTTAAGAAACATCCCTACTTTCAATGACTTTTTTCGAACACTAGAGTGAAAAGTCCTTTGAAATGAAGTACCCGAAAATACAAAACCCTTCTTTTATATGGCGATAACATATTAATATATAAAGCTGGTAATTCGTTTGGATCATTATGAGTTTTGTTAATGTCGCCCTAAATTCCAGAGTTAAGGTAGGAGTAATCAAGAGGATCCCCATTAACAGTTGCTAGGTTAGAAGTTTCAACCAGACTTTGAAGTAATTGTTATGTGAGGCAATGCTTCATCGTTATCTCCGCCAACACTTCAGAACACCACAGCCCAGACACATTTAAGTATGGATTCTGTCATCAACTGAATAGACATAACCAAGTGCATTCACAAGGTATTGTGGAGATAACTGGGGATTTGTTAGATGCAAGGTGAATAAAGGGGACCGTCTTCGACGGATTTCTGCAAAGCACAACTTAAACGATGATAAACTCTTTGGACACTGAATGCTGAGAAGAGCTTTTTGAAGGATAATTCAACTGACAAACCGTATCAGCAACTTTGGTTACAATGTCTTGTGTTACTTGCTGAGTGACTATATGCTACGATTGGCAGCAGCGAAATTCATTAATTGTTTGTGAACCTTAATTTTAATATTTAATTATTCAACTGTCATGTAATATGTAACTAGATTGCACTATCTTATTTTAAAAATTATGTGCGCAAATACCAGCATAAATTCACCCATAAATATATGTATATCCAGTCAGCTGGTTAATGGCTGGTTCCTCATAACTGTTCAGCTGGAGGTTAGGGGTCGGTTTAGTCAGTGAAACTATGAACACGGCCACTTCAGTCATCCTGGTAATTTGTGAGTCAATAGAACAGAATACTATCCACCAATCCATTTTTTTTCAATTATTCTGGAATTAACGAGTTGTAGTCATCTTTACAAACGGGACATATAAAGCATGAAAAAACGATGGCATAAACTGATTTCATTCAATTTGATAGGAGCAATTAAATCATTCTTACCGATACTTCAGTCGTTGGCTAAAATAGTATCGATACAAAGTGTTATAGTCTGTCATTAAATTAAGGTAACTGGAAGAAATACGCTCAATTTTACTAAGAATGACTTTATTTCATATTATATCACATGCATATAATTACTGGTCATACCTTGATCTACCATTCAGTTTTTAGCAATTCAAAATAATTTCATGAAATATTTCATAGAGCTTATAACAGATTTCATAATGGCATAAATAGTTTAATAAGTTGTTATATTTATCATGGAAAGTGTGAGAAAATTCAAGAGGTAACATATCAACATTTACATACTTCTCAACTTCAGTATGAAAATCCCAGCATCTGTATTCTCTAGATGAATAGACTAATCTTTGAAGCCATACAGTCTGGTTATTAAGATAAAATTAAAGCTCTAAACTTAATCCGATGACAATCAATCAAAACACTTCATATTTCGAATTTGTTAACAATTAATAACTAGCCACACCTGTAGTGTTGTGAAAATCAAGGTTTTATCAAACATTTCCAGATTCTTTAGTAATGCATGATATAATTTGTTGGACAATAGAAATTTTAAAACATTAGTAGTAAAACTTAATTTTTTAATGACAGAAATATACCTCTTAGAAAATACATCAGAAACGCACGCATGTTCACTACGTGACTTGATAGATTGGAAGGATTTTGAAGGAGAAATGACTTCATTATCATCGGTGCTGGACGAGGTATAATCGCTTGAATGAATATTTCTGGAAGAATGATTCGACTTTGGATGGAATTTATAATTCAGATTTGAAATCTCCGACCGCTTTTTTAATTGACGATAACTAGGCATGTCTTGATTTCCCTTCAACCTGTGAAACTTTCGTCCACGATCGCTGCTCTTTCGATTTGGCCGTTCAACGGGACTTTCACTACCTAAAAGACATATTAAAAGTGCAACACTGAAATTTATTTACACAAAATATTCGTAAGACATCTCAAGAGAGGAAAAGGAAGCGTGTCTAAACTCGACAATAAACATAGTAGGTAAGTTAACTTTGTAATATCCTAAATTAGTATGAAACAACCAGTTAATGGCCTTACATTTCCTGAAAATTATGCGTTAAGCAACACTAATAACTGTTATTTTACTTGTAGCTGCAGATTATTTATTTTTTAAAGAACAGAAGTCCCTACAAGGGAAATTATGTTGTAGAGAAATGGAAGAGGAAAGCGTAGTACAGTAAACAAATAAATGACCATAACTTGAGAGAAACAATAACGACGACCATCATTTGATTTTACGTACAGAAACACATACATTATTCTTTACTTTATGTGGATACTTTTTTATTATCTTGAAACCTATATTAAGGGAAATAATTATTGAAATATTAAATGCTGAGAATTCCACATCTCAATAAACACACAATATTGGATGAAGCACCCAAAATTATTACTGATATTTGAGAAGCCCGGTGTTTCGGAATGAAAATATTACACACTAATTCCCTATTGGGTTATTTTAAGAACACGAATTACGCTTATCCAGTATCCTATAAAGCAACAGCTAGTCATAACTTACTTCAAGTAAAGTAGTCAAGTAGAATTACTAATACTTAAACACGAACTATAGCCTGGAGACTTTATTCTTCTTAATAGTATTCGTTTAAAAGGAATGATAACTCAGTAATCTCTAGATACCTTAGCAGCACAGGATATCAGGTAAGTACAATGAAATCCTTCAAGGTGTTTAGTAGGCAAGTAGCATTTAATTTCTTAAAATTCACTGACACTATTACTATTGAGAGCTCGCAACCAAATCTATGTCTCACAAATGGAACGAATGTTAACCTTCCTATACTCTGATAACTTATCTCTTCATCACGTCAATCCCTTCATTTTTTTCGGCCGTTGTAAAACAAGTTGAGTTTATTAACTACCAAACTCCGATGATAAACAAACATTACTTGTAGAACTAAAAGGCCATTAAAAAACGTGATTAAACTGAAAAGAGACGACTATGAATACAACTAAGGTTCGTGTAATGGATGATAGAAAGTATTAACACAAAGTACAGTTTTTCTTCTCAAATTTGTCCATGCTTATATACGACGATCCAAGAAACACGCCACCAATCGTACTATAGTGATAAAGAATATAACATTTCAAAATAGTCCTTGGAATTGAAACATATTAAGCAGCTGACTTTATGTCGGCTGATAACAAATTTGATTATTTGGAAGTGCATACAATAGTAATTAAAATGAACTCTCGCATTTTCCTTACTGATTTTAGATTCGGTACTGTATTGAAAGGCAGATGTGAAGAAAGTAAACATAGATGAAGCATTGATTTAACTCTCTTATGTATTAAACTTTGAGCCATATGTTATGCTTTTTTATGACAGCTAGTGAGTTTACCAAGCTGACTAAAGTGAAGTGGATGTTGGAAGGCTTGGATTTGTGACCTAATTATTAAAATCCAACACATGAATTATTGAGTGTAGTGTTTCGGTGAATAAATCAGTTTTCGACTACTGTGTCAAGTGTCCAAACCCGCCCGACTTCAGTTTAGGCAGACGGATAGTATCGCTGGGTCTCAGGAAAGGTGTGGCTTGAAACTTACGCTTAGTAAATCAGTTATATTAGGATAAAACGTTAAACAAAGTTACACTAAGTAGTTGTTGAGAGATACGAAAATATCTGCCGGAAAATAGTTCATTAACTAGTAATTAATCATAAGGGAGATAAATAAATAAAACTACCTGAAGATTCAGAGTTTCTATCATGAATATTTATTTCATCATTATTATCCTCTAAACTTGATGTTTCACTCTCCTTTCGTACTCCAGAATCGCGGTTTTTCCACGTAGGAGACCCCCTTAATTTCGGTTTAGATCCGTTCAGAGAATTTACATTCGGTTCATCTTGACAGGCAGTAAAATGTTCGCTTTCTGATACAGAAGTCATTGCATTTGAGCATGATGGTTCAGGACTGGGTGGACGAGGTTTACGTTTAATCTTCGGTAAAGCAGATCGTAGGGTTGTAAACATACCCAAACCAAAAAGTTTGAAGTTCGAAGAAACAGAGCTATTATCAGATATGCTTGATACAGGAATATTAGAGGGAACTGAAATAGGAACAGATGAGAAATTGGACAAACTCCCACCAGTATTCTGGTTTTGACGTAATGAGACAGTAGAATCATGAGATTTGTTTGCATGATCTAAGGAATTACTACCTACACTATCCTCTTTAGTAATCTGATGGTTACTGGCATGATGTTGCTATCAAAACAAAAGTAAATGAGCAAAATTCACCGATTACCAATTATTCTTTATTAATAAAGCTTTCTTAATTATTTGAGAAAGGCAAACGAAACTATGATAACCGAGAACATGACTGTTACACTTCTGATATAAACACAATGAGACAAAATTCAATTATGGGCTAACTTAAAATTTCAAAGCTTGAAATAGTACAGGACGAAGTCAACAAAATCGATTACACTTACAAAAACAACAGAAAACTGGTAAATGTGGATAGGTGGTAACATTTTTCATCTTTCTGATGAAATACACTACATAACTTAAAAAAAGCCGGCCTCTTTAGTTAGAGAAGTTATCGACAGTTTCTTACAAAAAGGACGCTTCAACACAGCAGCCGCTAATCTTAAGTTGTCGCTTTTTCATGTGTCAGTTACTTTATTAGTATGAAGACTGCAGTGTTTCACGGTCACGTTAGCATCTCCTACAGTATTTTTAAAGTGACAAAAGAAAGATGAATAGAAGTATTCTATTACTTTGATGTTCATTTTGCCAATAGGAAGTGGCAAATTGAACTAATGCACATATGTTATAGGTTAAACGTTACAGATAACTGTCCGAGAAACAAAATAAAGACGGATAAACCAACATTATCATGATCGATTTTAAACATTACTCCCATGGTTTGCTGACAACCGTATTCAAAGGTCGTTAAGACTAAGACTAAAAAGACATAATACACTATACTGGCCAGTAAAAACTGACTGATCAACAGCATATTTCCCCTCTGACAAAATGTTAGACAACCAACTGATACCACAGGTAATGTAAGCTAGCAATCATAGGTGAAATTCCTTCGGAGCCGAAAATTAATATCAATAAAAGCGAATCGTAACAGATCAACAGTAAAAAATGCCAAAGAACTTTAATACCTCTTGTCTTCAAAACTAGATGTTGGTTCCAACGAGCTCTGGACTCAACAGCAATATGACAGGGTTACATCACACACTACTGCGTTTGATTAAGCTATTCAGCAAGTGCACTGGACAAATAAAATCCTAAGTACATTAATACGTGGAAAGAAAAACAAAAGTAACTACTATGAAAACTGCCTTAATTCGTGGTCGTAGTGTCATCTTAGACAGCATATCTCCAGCAATCATTGCTGTGGTATCGGGCTGATGACTTTTATTGACATAATATACTTAATCAGCATTCTTCACGAACCTTTTCGATTCACTGAATGGTATTCATCAGCACGAAGATCGTAAATCTCCAGAGTAAAATAAGAACATAACAAAAATACTACAACTTGTTTGAAAAGTACAGTGTATGTATTAGGCTTTGGACTACATCCTGTTGTAGGGGTCAGTGAAACCGCATAGCCATCCAGATTAAAGCAGAATGAATGGAGTTTGAACCTGCGATCTAATGGTTGAAAGTCGAGTATTTTAAACACAAACTCATTTCCCCAAGGCCCAAACAATAAGCAATGCATGGAAACCCATTCAGAGATGGCGTAATGGAATGACTACTTGGCAAAAACCTAATTTGTATAAGGCTGACCATTCTTTTTAGTGCGTAGAGGTCTACATTACTCACGGTAATTGTTAAAATAACTATCTATTTCATCGAACATAGAGTTTGACTGATAAAAATATCCCTAAACCTAATGATAAATTAATATGTACATTTATTAGTTACTTACTCTGCAGTCTTGTTCCTTTGAATCCCACCAATCTGAAAACAATTTGAATGCCTGACCTTCGACAAGTTTTCGGACTATATCTCGACGTATTATTTCCCGCAGTTCATCCACAAAAACCATATGAACGTCATCAATAATTTTTACCACTTCTTGAATATCAACTGATTTATAGGGGGTTTTTAAAAGAGGTGGACGATGAAGGTTGAACAAAGAGGCCTTGATACTTTCATTTGATCCGTCAGGAGTAGGTAAAAGTGTGCGACGACTAGATGATGGGCTTGTTACTACTCGTACACTTTTTGATGAATCAGAATACGTATTTCCTTTTTGGACCACTGAGTTAGAGGGACCATCTAACCGTTTTGAGTCATCGAACTTAATACGTACATTAGTCGAAATACATGTTTCCGATGATACTGAAAGGCTACAAGTGAGTTTTGAATTGTGATCTGTAACCGCTAAGTTGATATGAGTATCTTTTAACACAGGAGCTGGATTCACACTATTCAGTCTGAGTAATTTTTGTATGCGAGCTTCAAGAGACTCTTCGCAATATCGAGGCTCGGGGAGTTTCATGTCGTTTTGATGATTAGGAAGCTTTTTAGATGCATTTGCATCTACTGTATGTTCTAGCATACGGTGGTCTGCTAAGAAACCTGAAGAACTCTTGCTCTGCTGACTCGAATTAGCTGGAGGTTCTCGATTCCAGTGTAACGCATCATTGGATACTTCCGACATATCACCATTGCTAAGAACGCATGCCAATTTTTCGGAATGTGAGTGCACTTTCAAGTCAGATTCCTGCTTGTTGGATACTTTGGAAAACAGATGAGATCTAAAAGTCGTCATGCAATGTGGTCGCGGCAAACTTTCGACAATTTTGAGGTCGCCGAGGTTTGTAAACGTTTGTGATTGGCGTGGGGTGGGATTATGTGTACTAAGTTCACAATTTAAAGAACACTGTGATAAAAAGTCAGAGGGCGCATGGGTATGGATCTGATTTGCAAAAGAATTAACTGGAAACTGTAACTGATCACTAAGGTTCGAAGGTAAGAGATCAGTCATTTGCTCAGCAACCAACTGAACTCTAATTTTACCTAAAGCAGAATTAATGAGTAAATTGATTCTTACCGAAAGGATCCACCTGTACCGTCATTATGTTCCCCATCTTTGATGTCTGGTTAAGGTGTTCTACACAAGCTCTAGCACTTTTCGAAGATGTAAATACAACCTGAAAAAGTTGGACACCCAATTAAACTCCAACATACGGTTCCAATACCAAGGTGGCGTTGCGACTTTGGATGGTAATAGATTTTCGCTTCGATAATCGTGCCGAATTGACGACACATATCCTCTAAGTTTTTAAATGTGATGTTATCGTTAAGATTTGAAAAAGTGACCTCTTTTTCTGGCTTTTCGCCCACGTAGTATACATCAATCTGTCGAATATTTTTCTAAGAGGAAATAGCAAAATACCTTGAAACTTGGAATCGGTAGATCAACAACTGCTTTCTTGCAAAAGTTCCTAAAGTGTAAGGGGCGTCTAGGATCAACCACTGGGTCTGGGTCTGGTTCATGTCGCTTTAAAGTAAAAGGGTTGTGAGAATTGACCTTACTCCTTCTACAATGCCGTCAACTCGATATAAAGGGGTTCGACAAGATGGATTTATTTCTGGATCCCATAACAACTTGGCAGCCGTGAAAGAGATCGGTCGAGCACTGCTCATAATCAGCTGAAAAAAATCAAAATAGAATAAACTGCTTAGGAATCAAACTTTAGTATTACTGAGATGGGCAGCTTTATTATAAAAGAAAAAACGAGTTGAAGACGCAACTTATCAATGTTTAGTGTAATTGAAGAAAAAGTTCAAGGTGTACATCTCAAGTTAGTATACAAAACAAGCATTAATATTAAAAAATTAACATTAACAAACACAGCGGTAACATAAAAAGTTTGAATTAAATAAGCTGCATGAGTATAATAATAACTAGGCAAGAATAAACAGAGACAAGCAATGAATACTTAAGCCCTAGGTCAAAAAAGTGTGTCACTGTCACTTATTCACGCACAACGTATAACCCGACGCGAATATACATAGGTTCAAGTTACCATACAACGTTAGCACGATGATATCAAATTCAGAAGGTTAAGAAAACAGTATAATTCAGCAGGAAGGAACGAAACAAACGAAAGTACGAAAGAATAATTGAACTTAGGATCTAGAAGAACAGAAACAGTAAATACTTTTACGTCACTGTGACCGTCACAATTCTCGTCTCAGCGGCCTGCTTGAAATCTTGAGCTGCCAGTCAAAAAGTTACTTTTTGTTTTATTTTAACCGCTCAACCATGTTCCGAAATTGCGTTGTGTACTCAGGCGCCTTCATAAAAAGTTTACGACTTATCATAAGTAATTCGCTTAGATCTAAACGAGGACATTATGGTGGCTGGTAATATGCGTTAAAAAAAAAATCAAGCGTCTACTCCTGAAATTCTTAGTTTCAACTACAGATTTCCTACTAAAAAATTAGACTACCTACAACTTCTCCTTAGTCTTAACATATACCATAACTGTGGTTTAATCACAGTTCAAGAATCTTGGCTACATAATCCATTTTTTGTCAGGATCGTTTTGTCATTGAGTAAAAGTGTAATGTTGGTATTGCTACTTTCATGAACACGAACTGGTGCAAATCCAATCGTATGTGTACACGGTAAAAGAGTAGCTTGCTGAGACACTACATGCTAAAAACTCATATTGTACTAAACATACTATTGAATAAGGCTATTATTATTATTATTATTATTATTATTATTATTATTATTATTATTATTGTAAGCCATGTTGGCCAGCGTCTCTAACCATTGATTACGACTGTTACGCTGACCCCAACCAGGCAGTCTTCATCTACCAACATAGATTGTATCAGCAAACAAAGGCTTCATCTACTGATGTCATGTTATACTTCGGACACCCATACCGTTCTTCCACCCTACTTCTGTCCCAGCAAGCATAGCTCGATGAAGCAGATGGTTGCCAAGTATACGCAACACATCCTAACTATCGCAGTCGAGGAAGGTTTACGACCTCTTTGACTGATTTTCTATGTTTTCCTAGTACTTTATGTCTGGTTTAAATATTACCTGTTTGCTCAATCGAAGATAAGCGGGCGATACTACTAAGATTTCTATGATCAAAGATCTGGAGCTCACGCATATCTTTTATTTTCAGTGCCCATTTTCCGCACCAATATGTTAGAATAAAGAGGACTACTGAGCAGTACACTGGACCTTTCGTGCCATCGAGAAACTTTTGACGAGTCGAACAGTGATTTGAGTAGAAAATCAAGATAACCATACCAAATTCGTGAAGGCCACCCTACCTAGTTTAAGACAATCAACTAAAATACGATATGACGGTCTAATAAGTGTGGTTACTCAAAAACAGGAAAACTGTACACCCATTCTTTAAGATAATGCTGAATCTCAACCAAAAGTCAAAGAGTGAAACCTTGGTAAGGTAGCTTTTAAGATTTAGAGTTTTAGATTCTTGAATTTAGCAGTTCCTCAACGTTAAAATTGGAAATTACTCATGCAGAAGTCGGCTGAAGGGAATGGGTTTATTTATTGTTGAACAACAAAGTAATAGAATTTGATTTAGTGTAACAGGTGTATACTTATTACAATCTATGTGATTTTTAATTGAGAACAACGTGGGATTATTTTTTGCTGAACGTTAGGATGTCGCATCTGTTGTTACCCAACGCATTCACAGTCGCAATGGAATTACGAGCGTACTTAAACTACTACATTCATGTTAACTAGATTAACATCTATAGTTAGTAAGTTTCTGTGTATCGCTTAACACGATTACTTGACAACAGTCTATGTTGTCATTCTTATTGAAAACAATCTGACTTAGACTTTAATATGCGCACCATTTCCAGAAAGATAAACACAGCGTCATAAGAGAAGGGCTTAACATCAGATCCAAGAATCAAGGTGTTGTGTTTACTTTCGACAGTATGGTGTTTAGAAGTGCTCAGGTTCCACAGCTCCACCTATCAAATATAGAACGCAGCCTAGCTGAATTTTTACTACTTCTGGCCTTAACAAAGTACTTAAAGCGTTATTACGATGCTTTACTGTGTTAAGTCTTCATGTACAGATAAGATAATTCCAAATCTACTCCCATTTTGAAGGCTGAATGATCTGCTAAGACAACTCCAAGACACTTGCGACACCAAGTTTGAGTGTGTTGATACTCTAGGAAGTGGTTAATACTTCATCCGACACCAAATTATGCATTTATGAAAACTATATACCCTACAAACTTACCAATAAACAAACTATTAAACCATCCAAAATGCGCTACACAAATCTATGAGCATACATTGAGATAAAATTTTGGAAATTTTCACGTATTTATGAGGTCATACTTACAAGCAGATAAGCCCCTTTAGAATGTAGTCCAATAACTCATAGATTGCCATCCACCCAACGAAACAGATAATCCAGGTTCACGCAAAACAAATAACGCGCATTTAGAGACTAACTGAATTCCGCGCCGAATGTCCAAAATTTAGCACACAGCAATCACTAACTTGTTAAGAAATAAAGTTTTGAGTCTTATTTGAAAAATTGGGAATGAAACTTTGTTTGTTATCATTGTAAAAAATCGTCAGTTCTCACAGCCATATTCTTGAGGATTGTCTTCGTGGCTCTGATTTTTATTCGCTGCTTCAGTTATATTTTAACACTGGCATAAAGCTGGGTTGCTTGTGTTAACACACCTTCCTGTTGAACTGAAAGGTAGATGTTCAAGTCAGCCATGTTGGTCCCTTATGTAAATAGTCCTGGCCATGTAGCAAGCCCAGTCTGAACAGATGATCAAAATTCGAGATGCGACGTTCTCATACTGTTGGCTTGATAAAAATAACTTCTTGCTAAATCCTTTAGCACTCAAAACTCAAAAAGTTATCTACTGCATGCTGAATAGTTTATTTCAACTCATCAATACTGGCAATCGTTCGCATCACAAATTCAGCTGATAATATGAGCTAGCGCGCCTACCCTATATATGTCACATCTTACTTTCCTCGGTTTCTTATATTGCACCTTGTAAAATGGTCCCTTATATAGCACAGTTTCAAGGTAAAGGATCGTCCAACCGTCATTTCGGGGTGATTCAAGTTTGTAAATCGTGTGAAGCGCTTCGACCTTATGCTGTTGAAACAAGTTATATAGACAACAATAAGGAAGGGAATATCTAAATATTAAATTAAGAATAATTTACCCCCCCCTGCTTTTTTGTATGTATTATGCTTCTTAATTAATCTCATCGAATAGTGGACAAACGTTCTGCTTCTTAAGTACGAGAATGTTTATTCCACTGGTTCAGGGGGAGTGTTGAAAATATGATTAATTGATACCTTTCTTTGGCAGTTCGTTCTTTCTCGTCACTAGCGGTCGCACAATGAGTGAAATTGGAAACTATGTCATGCAACTTGTGAATCGAAACTAACTTTGTTTTACATATTAAAGTTTAAAGCGTTGGTAGCAACCACTGATAACTGTGGAAATAATATTTCGTATGTTAGACGTTAATTTCTTGATGTACTTGTTGTAGCATTTTCAATCTTTAATGATTGGTGCTAGCAGGCTTAAATAACTTATTATTTTATCCGTGGAACTTAGTCAGGTTCTCTAACGTTGGTTAAAGACAGTCGTAGGTCTATAAAGACTATTTCATCCTCTAATCACCACAATGAAACGTTTCACGAATTCAGAGTAAAGGAAATTTATAAGTTCTGTTTTAATTGGAATATATCCCTGATGAAATCTCCCTACTAACTCAGAAAGCTCATTTGGCTTCTATCAACGTAAATCGCCCATGGCGTAGACAAGATATTCGTCTCTCAACGAAAAGGAGAGTGTACTGCGCAACAGTTCGCTCTGTCTTATTGTATGGGTGTGAGACATGGCCATCAAGGGTAGACGACACACTAGGGTTATTAGTTTTTAACCATCGATGTCTACGAAACATCGCTCGCGTTAGCTGAGATCACCGAGTATGTAATAACGACGTTATACGACGGGTGTTAGGCAAATGTGGTAAATCAGTCTATGCGGTTGTGGATCTTCATCGACTGAGGTGGTTGGGACATGTGTTACGTATGACTAGCCACCGTCTTCCTCAACATGCGATGTTGGCTGATACAGGAGCAGGATGAAAGAGAGTTAGGGGCGGCCGAACCTAAACATGGCATCAGTCCACGAAGTTGCTACTGCTGATTTGAGTCGTGTCGGTAGATGCAGACTGCCTGGTTGAGGCCTACGCGAATACCGTAACCAGCGGCTGGAAACATTGGGTGGCATGGCTCAAAATTGGTCACAGTAGCGCAGATATGTCTGCTCATTGCCCTCCATTAAATCGTGAGCTTACAAGTATTTCACGCTCCATCTCTTTTCTCCCTGAACCATATTTTATATGTTCACTCCTCTTTGTCTTTATATCATTATGATTGAAGTAACTCCTACTTCTACTATGTGATGTTGATCTTGGTGTGTGTTAGAAGTAAGGTAACTTGTACTGATTCACACATGTACCAGGTTCTATGTTGATCACACATACATGCACATACATACTTCGTTCGTTTTTCCTTTAAAATGGTGTTCATTACCAGATTTTCGGCATAAATCCTACTAGTATATCTATAGTTTGTTAGATCAATTGTCAGACGCTAAGCAGTACAAAGAGCAATAAATGAAATATAGCTCTCTTGCTACTGAAATCGATACGACAGTGGCCACAAAATTTATACTTACAGCATTTGATAGGAATAAACTCGATGATTTGCGAACGACTTTAAATTGCATGACAAAATCAGGTGTTTGATGCCAGAGAACTGATTGAGTCTTTCGAAGTTTGTTACCTTTTGCACGTGGTTTATAGGTATTAATCTTTCCGACCTAATTTGCTAACCGCCCTATCTAAAGAACATTAAAACAGTACATCTTACTAGATCCCAAATCGGTTAAATTATATATCACGTCGTCATGAGACGTTTAATCAAATAAACATATAAGCTGTAACGAACGATTACCCAATCTGGGGTGCACACTGCCGAGTTTTATACTAGGCCGAAACAGCTGTCCAGTGCTGGTTTACAGCGGTATTATGCCAATATCAGTCTGTGACGCTTTCAATTGACTAAAAACACTAATTTCCACAAACCATCTCAATTACGAAATAGTTTAACCAACCCATGGCAATAGATCAAACTGAGGGCTGATGTTTCCAGTGATATCCTAAATAGTTTACAGGCTAAGACTTCTGACATCTTATGTAATACTAATAATAGATTTATTTTCAAGTAGCTTTTGTACATGGGAGCATATCAGCTTACAGACATGATCAGAAAGATATAGGTTTATCTACATACTAGGATTTTGATAGAGTTGATAGAGGACTCACACTAGGTGAAAGTATTAATTAAATACAGGGCCAATGATATTAAAGTTTACAGAATGCACCATACAGCACGTCCTAATGCGGGATAAAGCCATAGGTATTTGGATAAGAGCTCCGACCAAGCATACGTATGGGGGGAGTGTTCTTCCGTAGTGGGGGGGAAGTCTGTGGGTTGATTTTGAACGATGAGTTATTGGTGCATTAAGTACGTTGTTAATTAGTGCCAAGAGTGAGTTGCTAGTAAGGAGACGCATTCCTTATGAAAGCAGTTCATAAGCTTGAGGAGATGATATCGAAGAAAATACAAAATTGAAAAAGAATAAAGTTAATTAGTAGGCGTAAAACGATTAGTTTTAAAGCAGTATTTTTTCTGTTATTTTTCCTACCAAATGTTCATGATTGTAGTATATAAAGGTTTAAAACCGTAATGAGCCATTGCTTATTATGTTGAGGTTAACTGGTGAGTTGTGGAGGATTTGGTACGAATCTTTAGATTCCAGATATATTCCAAGTACTGCTTGGTGGTATCTAGTTCACAAACGCGTGTTACACATTCAGCGGCAAAGTACGTCGCATGTTGTGCTGGAGTTTGAATAAATCGATGGTTTATTCAGTACCTTTGAGTCACTAAATAGTTGGTTTATCGCTCGTATAATGTGAATAGTGCTAGCTAACGTTCAGATTTCTACAGTAAACCTTTCCAAATGGCAGTTAATATGTGCACAAATAAATTAGATAGTATTTTAGTCCTACAATGTTCCACCCACACTGCACCTGTGTGGTTTCCGAGGCTGTAATTAGATGCTTCGAAGAATCGTAATATAGGGTCGGAGAAGTATGCTAAACGGTGGACAACTTTAAAATAGAATGTCAGATTGACCTTATCTCCACATTTCCATAGTAGTTCTAAGCCTAATGTATCACACGATGTAGTGTGGTTTAGTCCATAATCCATCTCCAGTATCTTTATTGTGAAGTATCGCTGTATTCCTTCAATCTTCAGCTTACCATTTATTCAGAGACTGTTGAGTATGAGTGGGATCTATTCAAGTAGAAGGCGTATATATATATATATAGTACCAATCTAGACCAACGTTGTTAGATTTTCACCGTGGTGCAGTCTGTAGTAGCTATAATATACCATTATGGAGTTCCATCAAGGAGCGACAGTTTGACTAGCGCTCTGTATTGTCAGTGCGCCAGCCTCCTTGACAAGCGTCACTTTGCAAACCACCACTCATTATGACAAGTAAGACATGGACTAATTTGGGCGCTTTTGATATGAAAATCTCTTAATAATTACGATATATACCGTAGCATTAGATTAAATGGACGCAGTGGGGGGGGGGTCATATAATACATGCCAGTTCAAGGCCAAACTAGCTGTAAAGACCAAAACTACCAATAACGTTTGTACGTTAACGTTGTTTCTGTACACGGCCAGCTGGTTCTAGAGTCACGCACGAATTCGTAACAGAATATCCAATTACATGATTTACTGATGCAAAACGTGGCACTATATTTAAAAATGAACACAAATCTAGTACACAAACCTCAACAGTTCCCTTCCCTATACAGTCAAAGGGATTCAAGTAAATTGTACAATTAATCTATAACACAACAAATACGTAGTGAATAAACATCAAAATAGTTACTTGTTCCAACAAATAAAGCCAACCAGCTGAGTCAAGTCACTCAGGCATAGACAAGTAAGATATCAAACCAATATGGCTTAGAACAAGACCTTGAAGTCCAGTAAAACAAAACGAAAGACCGATAGCACGTAGTATATGCTAACAAAAAAGGATATGCAAGAAACTGATTGTGAGCGAATCCAATACTGTCATAATAAAAAAGGGTCAAACAGATAGGAAACAAGATCTGTTACAGAGTCAGAGCACAACAAATTGATGAAATACAAGTAAAGGAACTGCGCAATGCAAAATAATAACATGGAGAGATTTTCATGCAAGCACATAAAATTTTACACTAGCCCTTAAATGATATCTTAAGGCTAAATGTGACACATGACACTGTGTAGACTGTCCTGGCACCTACAAGGCGCACATCGATGTTATTCGGTTGCATGTACCAGCCTTCAAACACCTCATCAGGGAATATAGAATTACCAACAGAACTTTTCACATTAGCATCCTTACTACTCTTTACTAGCAAGGTTAACTGTGGAGATTTTAACATACTCGAGATCTCGTGGTTCCCACTTAAAGCACCAAAGTGATACGATTCGTTAACCAAATGTATTGAAATTGGTGGATGGACTAAGTGTGTTCGTAATCCCACTAGGCTCCAAAGTATCTTAGACTTAGTTTCCACAGATTGCCTCTCGACATACAGTGTGTGTCTACCGAAAAAAATCACCAGGCAACGACTATTATATTATCATATGCAGCTCTGACACAGACTATATAGGCTACATCAAACAACTGTACTCAGACGACATTCAGAGTTGACTAGATGAGCTTCCAAAATTACGTCGATGGTCTTAGTTGTTGAAGCCATTTTACTGAGAGCATCGCTAACAAATCGACTAATATCTTCTACCACAACATAAATGGTACCTTAGATATAATGGCACCATTCAGATATCAAAAACCTAGAGGCCCCAAAGACTTGTTTACCGAACCCATATGCGTAGATACCTCAGGAGACACACTGCCCAGTTTTATAAATCTAGTGACTTTTCATCCATAGTCACAATGAAATAGATATACGTAAATGATGTACAAACACGCGCGGTAATATCTACTGTGCAAGAGAAACAAATTATCGTAAACAAAAGTAATCCCTGGTACTTTCATGAACAAAATTAAGAGTTCTAATAAAAACGGTGGAAGCTACGTCAACAGTGGAAACCAAGTAAACGACAACCCTAAACCTATGACGGAATTGTTTAGTAAGCACTTTAGCATGACACCAACGAACAAAAGCCTTGTAGATGACTACAAATCCACCATAACGCCATCGTGTGGACTCACAGATGTAATCTTTACTAGAAAAAATATTGTTGGGGCAATAAGGATGCTAAAGCGCCCAAATGCAAAAGAGCCGAATGATATCTCAGCAAGCACACTGAAAAACGTAAACTTCCACCCGTTACTTCTTAAATTGTCTGCAATATCCCCCCTTTACTGTATGCTACCAATCAACTTGTAAACCCCCCCCCCCACAGTGTCCCCAAAATGAAAGATGGACCGGTTGAAAATGTAGAAAGCTACCAACCAATTAGCCTAACGTTCGTTAGCTCTACAGTGCTGTAAAAAGTAGATAACGCTGAAATAAGTTAATATCTGCGAAGCAGAACCTGATCTCCATCTCATAACATGGGTTCTTAAAGACTAGGTCATATGGCACGTGCCTATTAGACTGGCAAAAATGTAAATGCCAGTGACGAAATAACTTTTTGTAACACTCTACAGCCTACTATGGAATGAGTTACCACTTTTTGTTACTGTGATGAATTAGAAAAATTTAAACTTATGATCAACTTATTCCTCGATGTCAACAGAATACAACTTTCTCCTGAGCTACCTGGAAATCTTGTCGCGACAACCCGAGGACCATCACACATCTGGAGTGCTGGCTCGAGGTTTACATCACAGGCTTGCATATTATTATCAACGTGCACTGTTTTCTTCTCGCTAATCCAAACAACCAACAAAATATCTTCTTCATATTTTAGCACCCTTGCTCATCGTCCTTCTTTTTACTTATGTACCGCAGTTTCCTCCGGTTACTACGTATCTTTTTGCATTTTATATAAACATTTTCTCTACTATATGTACCCTTGAAAGGGACAATACGTGACCCAACAACTCAGACGAATCAATAACTTAAGACACAAATGTTGGCTACAACGAACATCCACCACTGGATATTATTGTCCGTTCTTCGCTTTTACGATATCTGATTATCAAACTTCCATCACTATAAACCTGAAAGCCTTAAATTGCTTTATATTCTATAAAACACCCGGTTCTTTAACATCATTAGCAATATTGTGTGATATTATACAATCTGCCAATCATTCTATTCACCTTAACTATTCCATATCTTTATAACCCTCTCACTCCATTAGTTCGTCTAATAAAGTTGAGTGTACTGCATAAACGTCTAGCATTTAGTCAAGTAGTTTAACTGTCTAATTTGAATGGTACTTTAAAATGAAAACGAACAACAGTAGGATGGGCGATAGGGAGCTTAGAGTTGAACTGCCTACATATTAATATAACTAACAATTAAAGGACTTGAACCACAATAGGAAGGAGGATAGTGTGACTGACAATCCTGCATGATGGTGCGGGCAAGAACTTAAATCCATGCATGCTTGTAAGGCAGGACATTTTGTGTGGACACGTAGTTTCTTTATGAGTGAGGCACAAAGTAGATCAACGATTATACTCACTTCTATCAGCTGCTCTATGACCCTTTTGCTCACACGTAAATGTGGAGATGGTTTTCCGTATGAACCATTCAAGACATGTGAACGTAGATTCCTATGCTCTTGCCAAATATGCTAGTAACACCTGAAATTCATCAGTAAGGCAATAAGTACGTTAAACCAACTACATTTCCTAATATTACACTTTTCTCTTTAACGCCACATATTATATTTGCTTACATCCCACTTCCTTAAATTTCTAGATTCACCACACCTGTTTTTTTCCATTTAGCTTTGTTGTTTGCCCGGTAGACATGGACAATGGCATATCACCAAGTAAAAAAATAGGCCACTTGGTTATTTGATTACTTAACATATTATGGTGAATTCATTCTAACTTCTATCATTTAATCCCCTATTCTATCTACTTGCTCTGCTGTTCATCTTTTTCGATTCTTTATTTGTCACCATCCCTGAATATGTAGCTGGCAACTGAAGTGAATAGAAACCCATATTTCACAAGGAACTGTAAGGAAAACTGACCTCATCTTCTCAAACCCCTGGATAAAGTCATTTTTGTAAAAGTAGCATTCGTCGACCAATGTTTATCCACCTTTAAACATTCTAACTCTATAAGCCGTTTTTCTAGGAAATACTGCACTCCATGTGTACAATTTTATTGCACCTTACGGTTTGAAATTTCAGTATCTGTTACACTCATTTACTATACCCATTTGCATATTTATTTTCTATTTCTGGTCATCATCTGTGCACCTAGATGTCTCACTACAACACATAAATAAATACAAAGTGCACTATTCGTGTGATGTAGACAGAGTTGATTTGCGTGGATTAATAAACGTTGTTGTAAATTAATATTTTGTAGCGTTCATTACGACCAGGACATTGGAACGACCTGTGATACAAAAGAAGGATAACGGGGTGGATTCAAGTCAATCTTGTAGATAATTATACGACTATGAGAGTAAGGAGTCAGGAAAACCTTTCCGTGGGAGCTTTAGTAGCAAGGCCTCGTATGGAATTTTGCTGGAGTGTTCGAGTGGTTAACGGGGAATTTCATGGTCCTGTGAGTACGTTCAGTTCCCCAAATCTAGAAGGGCGTTCGGTGCAGAATATGTCTTTTATGGACTGATGTTGCGCTCCGCGGAACCTGTGTCGTTTGACAGTGAACTTTATCATTTAGTCGTCCACCAGGTTTTGCAAACGTTTTAAGTGTCGAAAGCAATAATGCATCCGTATCAGCACTGTTTTAGTTTTTCTGCCGTGAATATTGGGAACAGCATTGGTATTACTAACCACGAGACAATAGTTTCCAGCCCAAGGAATGTTGAGGAAGGAGTCATACGATTAAGCAAACATCCTATAAACATTATCTTAGCACTGTTAGGCGAATATTGTTGCGGCCTTTGGACTTACCCGGACATCGCTTCGAGCCAGAGGACAGACAATGAGATGGTCACGGGGGACTTCAAAATCCCGTCACAAAACTTGGCCAAGGGGGTTTCACTAAAGGGATACTTTGCTAGTAGGCTTCCGCTTGCCATCACAGAAGTGGGACTCACAGAAATGGTAGCTTGCATTGCTAGATGGGGAACGAATAGCAAGCTCTCGAAGTCGGACTACAGACCTTCCAATGATAGACTCCCACTGGGATATATAGAAATTAACGCTCCAATAAGTGTTGGGAAGGCTTCCAGCAGCCCCCAGAACCCGCAAAAGAGCCGGAGACATTCCATTCAATCAATGATCGATAGAATTTTCTAGAATCTTGACGTGGAGAGTTCTGAATAGGTAAGAGTTGGAACTTCCTAGATCGGATTGCATAGATTATAATGCTGATATCGCTTTTTCAGAAAACTATAAATATACGATTATTTTGTGCAGAACCCTCTCTATCTTACTGGAATGAAGTTTCCTGTCTACTTGTCTTCGGAATTTTCGACTAGGAGGGCTCACGACATTCGAGTGCTAAAGTTGTCCACGGCTAGCCAAGCTATCAAGCACTAGACATAACAATAGAGATCACCGATTATGCCTTGATAACGTTCAAAATGGTCACATGTGTGACTCCACCATGGAATGATTGCACAAATTGTTTCCGTTATGCTCGCACAAATTATCAGGCTTTAAACGAATATCTAATCCAGGTTATATGGCCCAGAGCCTGAAACAACCTATCTACAGACCACCATCGGCATACCGTCAAAAGTGTCGTCAATTATGCAGCCCTAAGATGAACACCTGTCGTGAAAAGCAAGCCACCTAAAACGGACTCGTAGTTAGTACGAGGGACCCTACGCTTTCTAAGATCAAACAGTAAAGCCCTGTATAGATGGAGAACCGAACGGAAGGCCTCCGACCACGATTCTTACGTATGTCTACGGAACAAGTGCAACGTGCGCCCCAGACACGACAAACGAAAGCTTCAAGCCAACCTGGCTGGGAAGTTTCAGGAAAACCCAAAACAGGCATGAAGGTTTACAGCTTGGAGGTCGTTTACCTACCAAGATCATCTAACCATCGCGAGCCCCCCTCCAACGCTAAGGTAGCTAAAGTTTTCAATGCCCACTTAGGTAGACGGTGTGCTTGGATATGTTTAAGTGATAAGTGCCTCACTTTTGACCTCCTCATAAGTGGTACTAAGTTGTCTAGGCTTCAATCGGTAGCCGACTCAGGACTAAGGTACTCTAATAACCTGTCTTTTACAGAACAGGTTATTGTGCTGACATCTAAGTCTCATTGACTTCTATGTTGCATACTACGTAATTTTTATGACAGTGATTCTCGTATTCTGCTATATAAAGTCTGTGTCCGACTTTTGATAGAATACTGCACATTTATTCCCAGTAATGTTTCCATTAATGTTAAAATTAGACTGGGGTCTGTCCAGAGTCGGCTTACTCTTCGTATTCTTAAGGCTGATCGTACTCTAGACTATAAAACTAGGGGCACCAAGTTAGGACTAAATACCTTGTGGAGGCGCCGACTCTAGTTAAACCTAATCTATCACAAGATACTGAAAAAATTAGCGTGTTCATCGTCTAATACACTCCAGTTCGAGGAACTTTTGCTAGTAGGCTTCCGCTTGCCATCACAGAAGTGGGACTCACAGAAATGGTAGCTTGCATTGCTAGATGGGGAACGAATAGCAAGCTCTCGAAGTCGGACTACAGACCTTCCAATGATAGACTCCCACTGGGATATATAGAAATTAACGCTCCAATAAGTGTTGGGAAGGCTTCCAGCAGCCCCCAGAACCCGCAAAAGAGCCGGAGACATTCCATTCAATCAATGATCGATAGAATTTTCTAGAATCTTGACGTGGAGAGTTCTGAATAGGTAAGAGTTGGAACTTCCTAGATCGGATTGCATAGATTATAATGCTGATATCGCTTTTTCAGAAAACTATAAATATACGATTATTTTGTGCAGAACCCTCTCTATCTTACTGGAATGAAGTTTCCTGTCTACTTGTCTTCGGAATTTTCGACTAGGAGGGCTCACGACATTCGAGTGCTAAAGTTGTCCACGGCTAGCCAAGCTATCAAGCACTAGACATAACAATAGAGATCACCGATTATGCCTTGATAACGTTCAAAATGGTCACATGTGTGACTCCACCATGGAATGATTGCACAAATTGTTTCCGTTATGCTCGCACAAATTATCAGGCTTTAAACGAATATCTAATCCAGGTTATATGGCCCAGAGCCTGAAACAACCTATCTACAGACCACCATCGGCATACCGTCAAAAGTGTCGTCAATTATGCAGCCCTAAGATGAACACCTGTCGTGAAAAGCAAGCCACCTAAAACGGACTCGTAGTTAGTACGAGGGACCCTACGCTTTCTAAGATCAAACAGTAAAGCCCTGTATAGATGGAGAACCGAACGGAAGGCCTCCGACCACGATTCTTACGTATGTCTACGGAACAAGTGCAACGTGCGCCCCAGACACGACAAACGAAAGCTTCAAGCCAACCTGGCTGGGAAGTTTCAGGAAAACCCAAAACAGGCATGAAGGTTTACAGCTTGGAGGTCGTTTACCTACCAAGATCATCTAACCATCGCGAGCCCCCCTCCAACGCTAAGGTAGCTAAAGTTTTCAATGCCCACTTAGGTAGACGGTGTGCTTGGATATGTTTAAGTGATAAGTGCCTCACTTTTGACCTCCTCATAAGTGGTACTAAGTTGTCTAGGCTTCAATCGGTAGCCGACTCAGGACTAAGGTACTCTAATAACCTGTCTTTTACAGAACAGGTTATTGTGCTGACATCTAAGTCTCATTGACTTCTATGTTGCATACTACGTAATTTTTATGACAGTGATTCTCGTATTCTGCTATATAAAGTCTGTGTCCGACTTTTGATAGAATACTGCACATTTATTCCCAGTAATGTTTCCATTAATGTTAAAATTAGACTGGGGTCTGTCCAGAGTCGGCTTACTCTTCGTATTCTTAAGGCTGATCGTACTCTAGACTATAAAACTAGGGGCACCAAGTTAGGACTAAATACCTTGTGGAGGCGCCGACTCTAGTTAAACCTAATCTATCACAAGATACTGAAAAAATTAGCGTGTTCATCGTCTAATACACTCCAGTTCGAGGAACCTTCTTGCTATAACCTACGCAATTCAGCTTCAAAAATAAAAATGTCACATTCTAGATCTGATCTTAATATGAATTATTTTACGAATAAATTCTCGAGAATTTGGGACAATTTGCCTCAGGCCACTCGGGGAACAGATTCACTTTTTTTATTTGTACGACGTGTTGGTAATTTCATCTCTTCTGATATCTCATAAAAAGTGCTCACACTATGATTTCTCACTCCGCCAGCAAAATAATAGGGACCTATCTTAGTCATATGCCAGTGTTCTTTCCCATTATACATTTATAAACAGAAGTACAAGTACTAATTTTGCCCATTCGTTTTGTCAACCAAGGGAAACCAGTGCTGTTGTTTTGAATTCTCTCTGCTTTTGTCTTCCATCAAGTTGTAAATGATTATGTACAAGGCAAGCATGGAACCTACTGAAACAATACTATTGACTTTTCTCAACGTCCGAGTTCCAAGTACTCTTGGTCTCCTCCTGCATCAAGACATGTTTAACGATCCATTCTACCAACTCTCGGCAGTTTTTGGGAATCCTAACACCCTGATCAAGAAGCGCGCGGTTCTTAGTCGTACATACAACGTGATACAATATATATATTTGGTGTTCTACTACAGCAAAGATGTCATACAAATGAAGAAGGTGAATCCGTTTCCCCAATGGCCCTAGGCAACTTGTTACAGATTCTCGAGACTTTACCTGTAAAATAATGAAAAGAGGACATAAAAAAGAAAAAGAAGGAGAATGATCAGAAAAAGAAATAATAAAAACCCAGTTTAAATTACCAAGCCTTGTGGCTAAACAGCTACCAGAAGAAGTCAGTGACCAGAAACCGAAACCGAGACAGAAATACTCAGGATGAGAGCACAAGCAAATCAGATGGCTTATAATAGCTCGTCATATATATATATATATTGGACAGTGGCACCGCTTCTTTAAGGACTAACCTCAACGCAAAGTTTATAAAGCTTAGGGTTATATCCATGGCCTAAGAGGCATTCTTCGGAGTAGAGAAGTAGTCGTGCGTAGAAATCTCACCCGTCTATAACTTAATAAAGCATTCATACCCTTACCTTTTGACAGTAAAAGCTTTCATTAGGTTATGAGTAAATATGTGCTACAGATTTATCAGTTCTATCTCGGCTACGTCACCTTGGTATGTCCTCCTAGTATCGCAAACCCTTGCACTACATCTATTTCGAGGCGCCAAGCACGAGCATCGATACGACTTTCCAAAAAAACATCCTTTGTTCGTATCCTGCTTTTACTAAAGCAGTAGTGCTGTGTCTTTTCTTAGCCAGGGGGCTCCTTGGGCTAGTTTGACCGTCGATACGGGAACGTTGTCAGATACGGTTTCCAGAATGATCTTGTCAACGTGATCATAGCAGTTTCTTTTCTTTGGCGATCTGCGTTTACTGAACACTCATCAGGCGGTTGCTAGTTAAGAAGTATAGATATTATGCATATGGATTAAAATGACGCTAATTGATATCGCTAAGTACAAGCATTACCTAAAGCAAACCACTGCTGTATACTCTAAAAAATTAGATGACATTAATTATACTCGACCTTTTTGTCTCTTCAACTTATCACGTTTTACCAGTTAGAAAGCAAAATTCTATCAGACGTTGTAAACCAGGTTACAAAGGGCTGAACATCTGGTCAATTATCTTTCGAGGTTTAATTATAATTGTCCTCTTAGGATGTTCACAGTTTTACTATACGTAATATGTAATAAGGTTTATTTTTTCATATATATATATTTATGTAAATTATCCGGGTTTTGTTAAATATTCATATACATTCATTGCTCACGTATATATCTGTACTAAAATAAACTAAAATAAAGAATGTGAGCTCACTTATATTCGGTATTGTTATCCATCGCTTAATGCCAATCATGAGATGAGTACTTATATTTTTAACTTCTATTACTTACTCTGCGGCTTGCAACGAAGGGTCACACTGACTCATCAGTTTTCATACAGACACAAAAGAAGCACATTAGATAAAACAGGTGTCTTACGTCGTAATATAGTACATAGTTTAGAAGAGGATTAAACTACATCCATAGTACGTTTCCAGATTTTATATCTGTCTTTGATTCTGTTCTTGGACCTATATACTAAACAAATTCGAGAACACTAGCAGAGGAAGCTGGATAATCAATTGACTGTATTCCTATTTCTTTTGAAAAACAATATACTCTGTGCAAAGAGAAGTATTCTACTCATCTGTTAACAGAGCTGGGCGTACCTCATACTGTTCTTAGCCATCTTCCTTTTTTCACCTACTTTTGGACCAGCACTCTTCGAAAAATACTATTGTTAATTACAAAGATGATTCTATAATTTACACTTCTTCCTCCTTATTTCTGGGTAGTTTTGAATCAAACAGTCTCTTAGAGAACGTCAAACTATGGTCCAGTTTAGATGATCATACACTTAATCCATCCATCTGTTCAACTATCGACTTCAGTCTAAGATATGAAAAACATAAATACACTTGTGAATTCACATGATTTTTGTATAACCAAAGACTAAAATGAGGACTACGTTGAATCTTACTTATCTTAGTGTAATTTTTGCTTCTAATCTGCTTCTGCCTCTCTATGCTTTGTTAATACGAATGGGGTTTTGGTTTGATCGGTTGTGTAAAAAGATTACGTACGTTCGATATGATCAAACACTTATCACTACAATTTACCAGTTGCTGCGTATATTATCTAATATTTTTTTATCATTCCCCATTATTTTCCCAGGCTTTGAAAAAAGACTACGTAGTGCAACGCGAAGTATTAAATGCAGTTAGTAGAGCGCTTGATGACACCATCAATAACGTTGTGAACACGGTTGTGAATATTCGTCTGAAATTCTGCAAACACCCATCTAGTATTATTTTATCAGATATAAAACACCCTCTCCGTTCACATTTTAATCCTTGTTTACTTTTTCACTATAACGAGACATTACTACAGTTGAATTTATACACGGAAATTATAAAAGCTCCATTGTTCTGTATTAAGCACCTGTTCTATGCCATACGAAGGCTGTGAAGGCTGATCTAATGGAAACCTATGCTCTTAAAAACACAGGTTGTTGCTTAATGTTTTTTGTGAATCGGAATTTTACATACAAACGTTTATATTGTTTATTTTATTTCTGTGGACGTTATAATAAATATACATATTTCGTCAGACTCGTGCATTAAAAAAGTAGCTTGCTAAAAAATACTGAATACTGGAAATCCACATTAGATCGAACACAATCAAAATAAAGAACATAATATTATCACTGTTTTGATCATCAGAATGAGAAGAGTGACTGTGAATTGTAATACGTTAAATTAAAGAAATGTGCCAGCGACGGTCAAAAGACTGGTGTGGAAATAACATTTTGAGTAACCAGAGTTGTCAAAATAGGCTCGGCCTTTATCCAATGGCCATATCCTTTAAATTAAAACACTAGTTGACACCAGCCCTCGTGTGATTACGATCGATCTAATTAACCAGAAGCGTTACAACTCGATTCTCCACTCAACATTAGTGTCAGCCAAAGTTACTCGATCGTCGCAATGAGCTTGTATTTGTACAACAGCTAATTTGTCAACAGCTTACTAAATAGCAACGAAGTCTACTAAAATAGAATTATCAGCAAATTACAAGTTACTTCTAATGGTATTTCTCCTGGGTCTATCACATGGAGCTGCTGATAACACCCAATATGATTGCTTTCACGAATGAAAATGAACCTAGCTCAACAGAACAAACGATCAATAGTATCAATAAACAACCAAGACTGACAATAATGAGATGAGATGAAGCGAAACATTGTTGCATTCATGGGGAAGAAAAGTGGATAAGTGAAACTGCATTCTTTAGTAGCTGCCATCTTACAACCTCGCTAGGCTGTTCCTCTAGGTTTGAAATGGATTTGTACATATAATAATGACAGTATTAATAATAATTTATTCCTGATTACAACTACATGCTAATGTTACAAGCGTGACCAATACGATACAACTGGCATAACACAATGGCATATAAGGATAAAATTTTGAGAAGTGTAACGACTACGTGCCAGATTTGGTCAATGATTTGGCGTAATGTTCATAATCACAATAGTAGTTATATATACAAAGAAACGGTCCCATACAGGAATATAAAACAAAAATAATCAAATTCAGCGAATGTACCATCACTACAAGTAAGAGTAGTAATAGAACACATAAACTGTTGGTTAAACAATATTACTACACACATAAGTATTAATAATAAGTCCCTGAAGATAGTGGAACGCGCAGTTTTTGTGTGTACAACAGGTAAAGAATATTTGTAATAATAATAGCTTATTTTCTGGTGTCAGGAGCAAGCCATCCTTACGAGTATGATTAACAAACACATAACAGCCCGAAACATAATTGGACAGTTACGTGAACGAAACGGACTGTGATAAATAAGGCGGAAATGTAGTCAGACATACAGGCGTGCTGAAGATGACCAAAAATATATTGGTTTATATACATGTGGGTACAGTAATTGAATGTTACAGAATATGAAACTCCAACTTCTCAAATTTCCTTATTAATAGCAGGTGACACGACTCTGTCGAAAGATTCGGAGATGTCGAAATATGAAACGAGAATCGTATGACCCTTATCATGGTTAACAGTTACGAATTCGAAGAAGTCTAGGTGACAAGCCATAAACGATAGAGATTACAGGGAACCACGTTGACTAATCGTGACTAGAATATGGAACAGTAAGTGCTTGGGTGCATCTCCGTAGAAAATACTTAACGAACTGGAAAACTTCAGTTCCAAGTGCCGGATTTACATTTGAGAGAGGATACATTCACTGTAGAGAATATGTTCGATTTCTAGATCAGGCCTTTGAAATGAAGATCTATTTATGTAGTAACAAGACAAGGATTGCGAACATTTTTCAGTTAAAAATATCGTCCATTAAAAATGATCATAAAAATAGCATGTTTCGAAATTTCCTACAGAACTCATGCGAATTCCCTGGTCTGGTCATAACGAAATAATGGGATGACAATAAATAAACGCAAATTTTGGAGAAATAAGTACTTATATGAAGTAAAATCTGCAATAGACAGGATGCAAATATCGGGAGTTTACATTGGAGCAATACACGACGTTCATCAGCTACATTCTTGAATAACAAGAATTTGACAGCAAGTGATACGAGTCTAAATAAATGTATTAGTAAGGTGATGCACATTTTGTCATGGAGGTCACTGAAATAAGATTTTACAGACTGAGGGTAGCGACTCTCGTACTCAGCGTGGATTTAACTTGTAACCAAAGAATGGTTCACCAGGTTCAAGAGGTTAAGACTCTTCCTTCACATGAGCACTTTTTAAGGTTTTTAACTATACCCCACCCATTTTTATATGATTGCACTCATAAATACAAAGGAATACATAATACGTAAACCAAAAATACGAAGCGAATGTAAAATATGTTGTACCCATAAAATTGTTGTGTATAACAACAGTATTCAAACCTATAAAATCTTCTTTGACTCTTTGTCTAAATTACTTCGGTCCAAGGTAAATAGTAGGATTAAGCGCCCACTGAAAATCTACACAATCTACACTGTTAGTTTTAAACGGAGCTCACACGATTGTCACATTTTTGTCTACATTAGTCGAAAATAGTTGGATCTCCTTATATTTCATAAAGACCCTATCATTTGCCTCTGAAAAGCTTTTTGAAATATCTAGTACCTTGAATTGATGAGGTATTGGAACATTTACGCGCGATTTGTTTTAGTGTTCGGATATTGGGTCACTGGTTACTCTTGCTATCGCGTCTCTTGAGTATTGTTACGTTATGTCTTATAACTACGATGAAAACACTGTAGTGAATAAAGTAAGTGGCCATCTTCGAGTAGAATCTGTCTGACTGTAACTGGCATTTACTGTGCTAACCATTTAGTGTGTACACGAGTTAAAGTTATTCAATTCCATTTGTTGCCGTAGTTGTGATGCGAGGTGCGCCTTTGTTTTTTAAATTCTCAAGTTGTCTTTAATCCGCTCTTCTATACACTAATTTTGATACATTTGACAGATGAAATTCCATGTGATATTAATGGATATCTATCCCTTTTGTCGGTACTATCTGCCTTTATTTAACTCTTTTTAACTCCCACACTGTTGTATCGTCCCTTACAATCAATGCGATGATAACAACAAAGTGTGTAGATGCACATGGTCACATAATACTTCCCTTAGTTTAGTTTACCTTACGTGCCCTTAATTGGCTAGAAAGAAGCTTCTATATGCCCACTATCACATAGTACTTCTTATTATCTGACAAGCTCTAAAATTGCTGACAAGCCTGACATCCAAGTACAGTCTACATGTTTCTGAGCCATAGCGATGTTTTTTTTCCTACGTAACTACTCATCGTTTGCTGTAGTAGCTCTTACAACGGTCTTTGTCGTATCTAATTTAGTCACTACCTTGCATTAAATATTTCATTTAGGCATAGTTTAGACGTAACTACAGAGTGTAAGTTTTAGTCACACGTCAAATGATATCATTTCATTGTTTCAGTCGTCATCTCTGCAATAACATGCATTTCTGGCGCTGTGGCCCTAAAATTACATCTGGTTGTAACCGATTTTGTTTCAAGCCTGTAGTTTTAGCCTGGGTGTATTGTGCACTCATTCGTCTGCTTGCCTACTTAGCTGAAGTAAAGTGGTTGATGGGCTAAGAGTTGTAAGTGCGCGAACACTATTGTGGTAAAGAGGGTGGGGACTTCCAGTTCTTCTGACAATTCGTAACCGCTCAAATTCACATCCTTTTGATTTAAGGGCATCTCACTAGTTATCTTAAATGGTACTATTTTGGACTGGTATTTTATGTTTTAAATTAATTTTGTACTGCTCCTGAGTGCCGCTCCTCAACTAGAAACGAATCACCTTACCAGGTTATACTCGACCGCCTAGTGAACCGTGTTCGTATTCAGACTGACTCATCTGTCAGTCACAGACAATCTAAAACTTGGTTCTATGTGCATACGTCCAAGTTCTCACAGAACATCATGACGAAATCACATTTACAAGATTAACAGGACAATATAATCCAGCACGAAGGTATGAAGCAAACATATGTAGGAGAGAACTTAAGGTCTAGAAGATAACGAATAAATACACTTGCGCCACTGTGACCGATTCTGAGACATGTCACATAGCATCTCCAGTCACTGATAGCGATTATCACATGAACCTCAACCATTCAGTCTTCATCTACCAACATAGCTCAGGTCAAAAGTCAGATTTCATGATACTGATACTATATTTTGGCCTAGCCACCCCTACTCTTCTTTCGTCCTACTCCTACCCCAGCCAACATCGTGCAACAAGACGGGTGGTGATTGGGCATGCGCAACACACGTCCCAACCATCTCAGTCGATAAAGGTATTATGGCCCTTTCAACTAATTTTCCATATTTCCCTAGTACTTTGTATCTAAAATTAACATCGTTTATTCGATCATTTTATGACTTGTGAGCGATATTTCTAGGATTTCTATGATCAACGGCCTGGAGCCTACACATGCATTCCATTCTTATGACCTGTTTCGCATCCATAGGTTAGATTAAAGAACTACTACTCAGCACAGCTTTTCGTTGAGAGATGGATGTTTCACCTGGACACTAGTACTAGTTACCGAAAGCCGATCGAACTTTCTGATTCCGCGCCTAGATTTTGTCAGACACCAACTCAAGGTAACTGTATATTGTCGTTGCCTTTGCCGAATAGAACATCATCTGCGTATTCTTCATCGACAAGCGACTGACTCAAGTGCCATTCTACCTGCCTATCTTAAGCAACAAGCTATATTTTTGGCCCAGCTATCGGGTCATATAAACTTTGCTCACGTCCTGAGCCGTAACCAGTGGCTAGAAACACTGAGTGATGGCCCAGAATCGGTCACAATGGCACAGATGTATTCACTCATTGTCCTCCCTTGAATCATGAGCTTTAACTTTCTTTCTACGCTTTCTGAACCATATTCTATATGCTCACACTCCTTGTTACTATTATTATTTTATTTTATTGAAGTGACTTCTACTAATGGTGGTGGTGTTAATCTTGCAGTGCCTTGGAGGTATGGTAATTTGAACCGATGCACACATGTGCCAGGTTCTATGTTGATTATACATAAATACATGTATACGTCCTGAGCCTACTTTCTACCCCATATGCGCGTCTTCTAGCTACCACTTGTTGATTCTTCACATAGTAATTTTAGAAATCAGTTTGTGTAGGATGGTTCTGGTAATCCAGCTGTTAGTCTCACAACTCAACAAATGCTTGACAGCAAAATGAGTAAAATCGTGCCTTAATTTTGTTGCCTACTGATTCTCTATCATTTATCAGACTTCACTATATTACGGTTTCCGGCGCCCAAATGTATTTTCCTGGAAATCTATGCGGTTCTCACGGCAATCATCATAATGAAGATCAAGAGCATATGTTCGTAATTAGAGTTGTTTAATCAATGCTCTTCAAAAAACCAATACGAATGAGTCTTCTTAAACGATGCCATTTAAGGATATTCAATATTTCAGTAACTCGTTTGAATGTTTTATCAGGAAGCTTCTTAGTGACCGGTTACTGCTTGCGTTAACATACCATGATGATTAGCACATATGTAAGTTGAACATAGACTAGTGTCAGCAAGATCTAGACATGACATCAGTTCATAAATCGTTAGTTTTCGGTCTGAATTGTGGTCGAACTTCCTGACTTGCGACAGGGAGATTATTGCAACATATGATGAAACATTACCTTATATCAGTTGTAGTAGCTAAAAAAATCTTCCTGCTATATTTCTTAATTTAAATATTATTTGAGAGTCACTGTCCTAATTAGGCGCCAGTTGTCTACTGTAACAACTCAAGTGGGCTATATTAACTGAAAACTTTCTTCAGTTGCTACTGCACCAGGCTCAATATTTGTAAGGTAGCAAGTTTTACATCCGATTGCCTCAGCACTATCAGCTGGATCAGATTTTGCCAGCAAAAATGTACTTTTAGATGGCCAGTACTTTAAACGATCCTGTCTTCCTATGCTCTAAAATAGTAGTTGGAACCCGATTGCCTTAACGACTAAGATACCGGACCACACAACCGTGCATATTCTTTAGGGGGGGGGTACTTCGTCGTAATACGGGTTTACAGAGTAGACACGATTGTTTTACAGTGGGGATATCACAGCCTCGTTGTGACACAATCATCCAGCCATTAAGAACCTCAGTGAACCGTCTCATTTGACTCAACTACAAACCTATTGCCTGTCGGAGCTGGCAGAACACCTCAATGTTTACAGATGTGAAAATGTAGAGTCGAAAATATTACAACTTCCCATCCGAAACGTCAACTGACACGGTTTACTTGATATGTTGTTTTGTTTTCCTGCATGGTTTGAGAATTTTACTACGATAGTCATGTGTTTCTCAGCAATAAGTTTTTATGTACTGCTCATTTTTTTAGTTCTCGTCTATAGCTATTCATTCAAATGATTCAGATAGTGGTGGTACAAAGCTTTATGTACCTCCTCATTTGCGGAACCGTGGGGCATCAAATGGTGTCACTGATTCTGCGAATGACTCTGGATACTTTGGCCGTCCTTCGCGTGGCGCTAGTGACAGCTTCCGAGGACGCCCTTTTCGTGGTTCCTATAGTAACAGAGGAGCGAAAGTTGGTGGTGAGTGGCAGCAGTCCGACTCACGTTGGTCAAGCTTCAACGGGAAGTACGTTCATATTTGTATACCATCGTTTGTAGTACTCAGTCACGGGGTGGTTATCCCACTTTCGGCTCAAATGTTCCTAGACGCAATTGGAACTCACCTACCGAAGACTGGACCCAACAGTTGCCACGAAACGAACGTACAGAACAGGAGCTTTTCAAGAAAGTGAGCGCGGGCATAAATTTTAACCAATATGATAACATTCCTGTAAACGCTACAGGCCCAGATTTCAACGACAATGCATCAACTATCTCTTCATTTACTGAGCTTTCACTTCATAAGATCGTACGTGATAACGTGGAACTGGCAAATTATGAGCGTCCTACACCAGTACAAAAACATGCTATACCAATAATTGCATCAGGTCGGGACCTAATGGCGTGTGCACAAACTGGTTCAGGAAAGACTGCAGCATTCCTTATCCCGATCCTAAATAACATGATTAAGCAGGGTCCTGGTGATTCCATATGTGCTACTGTAAGTTTGTTATGTTTTACTAGTTATTTGAATAGATCGATAGCAACAGAAGGAAACAGTTCCCTGTAGCGCTAATACTAGCTCCAACTCGCGAATTAGCATCACAGATTTTTGATGACGCGCGGAAGTTTTCATACAGGTCTTCTATCAGACCGTGTGTTCTTTACGGCGGTGCTGACATGAAGACTCAATTGATGGAGCTGTCCAAGGGTTGTAATGTATTAGTTGCCACTCCAGGTCGATTAAGTGACGTTCTGGAGAGAGGTCGGGTTGGCTTAGACTACTGTCGGTAGGTTTTAAAATAATGGATAATCTTCAATAGATTTCTCGTCCTAGATGAAGCTGATCGTATGCTAGATATGGGGTTTGAACCACAGATTCGTCGTATTGTGGAGCAGGATGCTCTTCCACCTTCTGGTGAGCGGCAAACACTTATGTTTTCGGCAACTTTCCCCCATGAAATTCAGGTACTTACAACTTCTTACAATATTTCCATAGATTTTAGCCAAAGATTTTTTAAGCAGCTATATATTCTTGACTGTTGGACGCGTTGGAAGTACAAGCGAAAATATCACGCAGACAATACTTTGGGTCGAAGAAAACGCCAAACGAGATGCCTTAATAGACTTACTTGCTAATTCAGGTTTTTCAAATAATATTTTATTTACATGTTTAATTCTCCAGAAGCAGGTACGCTAACACTAGTCTTTGTTGAAACAAAGCGAGGTGCAGATGCTCTTGAAAACTACTTATACTCTCAAAAGTTTCAAGTTGCTAGCATACACGGAGACCGAACTCAGGAAGATCGAGAATTAGCATTATCTTGTTTCCGTTCAGGTAGAACACCGGTGCTTGTTGCAACGGCGGTTGCAGCTCGTGGTTTGGACATTCCAAATGTCAAGGTGAGTGTTATGTATGTTTGTTATGCATAATATTACTTTTGACACACAAACTAATTTGTGTTAGCCACTCTTACTAAACGTTTAAAATATTTAGTGTTATTCTCAATTAACCTACCTATAAGCTTTTTACTTGTGTGTTGCGTAAATATATTCCTCTTACTAGATGTGCTCTACATTTGTCAATATCAGCCAGGCAGTTACAACGTAGAACTTGATACGTGCGTACATCAGTTCGAGTCGCCATCCCCCAATTAGCAGATAGAGATGAAGTTGTCGGATCAAATCCCAGAGTAGTGGAGGCAGTAACAGAGTTAGCAATAATAGAAAGGATTAGAGATAGAAGATAAGATTTAATAAATATAATTCACTAAAGAGAAAACTATGATGGATTCGGAGGCCTATAATTTAGAGAAGGACGGATTGGGTACACCTGCGCCATTGCAAACGATTTTCAGCCATATCACCCAAAGTCTCTAACTATTGGTTACAATCATCACGCGGACCCCAACCAAGTAGTCTACACCTATTAACATGGCTCAGCCCAATTGTCAATCACTTCATGGACTGGTGCCATGTTTTGGTTTTCCCCCTGGTAGTTTTTTCAGCCTACTCCTACACTAGTTAGCATTACTCGTTGAGGTAGACAGTGGTCTCGCATATATAACACATGTTCCAACCTCCTCAGCTGATAAAGAACCACTAAATTATCAGTCAATTTACCATATTTACTTAGTACTCTATTCCCAACCCACGTATTGCATTCTTGATGGTCTCGTAAAACATGAACAATGCTTCGAAGACATCTATGATCGAATACTAGATGTCTACGAATATCCTCTTACCTTAATGACCATGTTTCACATCCATAAAGTAGAACTTATCAGACCGCTGCGCAGTAAACACGTCCTTTGATCGAGAGATGGATGTCTCGCCTACGCTACAAGTGACGCATATTGGCAAAAGCCAATTGGGTCTCGTGTATACTGGCCGAAATTTCATCAGACATTAGACCATCAGGGCTGATGGGACTGCCAAGGTAAGTAAAGCAGTCAACACTCTGTACTTCGCTCCGTGTCACTTATTTCGGTGTCGAAACAAACCAATCCTGAAGCAACATCTTGCATTTGGATGGGGAGAATTGCATCCCAAACATGCTCACATTAATGCTTAAGGTAGTCTAAAGACTGCATTTTGTCAGCATCTTCACTCAATAGAACAGTGTCATTAGCATATCCTAAGGCAACAAGTGTATCCCCTAGAAGAAGATCAACCACTGAGAAGTCACGACGAAAATGTTAACTCTAAAGGCATGTTAATGATAATATTAAATAAAAATGGGGACATTTTGCCATAAGCTTTGACTCGACCAGTAGTGTTCGAGCAGAGAGCTTGTATATGGTTAATGTACTTCATTGACACGCCTTACGATGACAAGAATTGTCACATAACTTCACAATCGATGGAGCCAAACGCCGCGTTAAGGTCAAGGAATACAGTTATTGTTGGACGTCTAAAAGTGTTTCTGTGTTCCAGAACCTGCCGAAGTGTAGATATTTGGTCCATACAACTACGTCCAGGTCTGAAACCACCCTGGTTTTCTCGAGCCTGATCTTTACGAGCTTTAGGCGTCGAAATATTATTGAAGCCAATATTTTGGACACTATATTCGTTAACCTGCTTCCTCACATGAGGACTTTTGTTTTATAGACTTGAATGATTAGTGATGGAGACAAGTCAGATGGGACTACGTTCAGTTCCTAGATTCCAACTAAGATCTCGGTTTGTCTCACCGCTAAAACTGGGCCACCATCCTTAAATATCTCAGGGGTTAATCCAGATCCTACTGCTCTCCCTCGCTTTAGATTGCCTATATCTTTTTTAACCTCACTATGACTTAGGAAACTGATATTAATTTGCTATTCGGATTGCTTGGGGACAGTGGGTAACTGAGGTGGGTCTGAGGGCCAGTCGAATTGTTCCCTAAATTGTTTCGCCCATCGGTTTAATCTTCTGGATTGACAGTGAATAGTAGTCCCATCCTATTCGGAGATAGCTTCACTTACTGCCGGATTTTTGATATTCGTTACCTTGATAAGTCTGAATGGGAGCCTACTGCTATCTGCTGCCACCGTTTTTCCGATCCCTTCAGCTTTTGTTACCCACCACTGCTGCTCATCGTGTTCAGAGCCAAACTGGATGAGTTGCTGAGCATCTATTAGTTCAGTGGATGCAGCTGAAATCTACCAGTTTTTTTCTTAACCTTTTCGTTGAGTTTACTTGTAGACATCACTGCTGTTTCAACAGCTTTTTGGATATCATTCTAAGCTGACTCGGTGTGGATATCACTTACATAGTTGATTAATTGGTTTTCTAGTTGTTCCTGAAATGTATTCTTGGCATTTTTATCATTAAGTTGAACTCTAAGGGATCCTCGCTTTAGGTACTCCAGAAGTACGTAAATCTTGTTAAGGCTCTTTACTCAAACACTATTAATCCCATCAGAGCATATGGCGAACTGTCATCTGAACTTGTAACCTCATATGGTATCCATCAAGGCTGTTTACTGTCTCCATTTTCATTTAATTTCATAGTCAATTTACTGTTGGAAATTACACTCATAGTTTGACTTTTCAGGAATTGATCACCTACCAGAAAATCCACTTATTGATTTAGAATATGCTGACGATATAGTCCTGTTTGGCGAAGACGCTGATAAAACGCAGAATCTTTTAACAGCAATAAGCTCGAATGCAACTATGTTCGGAATGCGTTGCTCCCCTTCTAAATGCAAACTATTGCTCCAGGACTGGTTTTCGTCAACACGTGAACTAAAGATAGGGAGTGAAGTAGTTGAGCGCGCCGACCACTTCACTTATCTTGGAAGTCTGATTAGCCCTAATGGGTTAGTCTTTGACGAAATCTCAGTACGAATTCAAAAAGCTCGTTTGACTTTTGCCAACTTACGTCACCTATGGCGTAGACGAGATATTCGTCTCTCAACGAAAAGGAGAGTGTACTGCGCAACAGTTCGCTCTGTCTTATTGTATGGGTGTGAGACATGGCCATCAAGGGTAGACGACACACTAGGGTTATTAGTTTTTAACCATCGATGTCTACGAAACATCGCTCGCGTTAGCTGAGATCACCGAGTATGTAATAACGACGTTATACGACGGGTGTTAGGCAAATGTGGTAAATCAGTCTATGCGGTTGTGGATCTTCATCGACTGAGGTGGTTGGGACATGTGTTACGTATGACTAGCCACCGTCTTCCTCAACATGCGATGTTGGCTGATACAGGAGCAGGATGAAAGAGAGTTAGGGGCGGCCGAACCTAAACATGGCATCAGTCCACGAAGTTGCTACTGCTGATTTGAGTCGTGTCGGTAGATGCAGACTGCCTGGTTGAGGCCTACGCGAATACCGTAACCAGCGGCTGGAAACATTGGGTGGCATGGCTCAAAATTGGTCACAGTAGCGCAGATATGTCTGCTCATTGCCCTCCATTAAATCGTGAGCTTACAAGTATTTCACGCTCCATCTCTTTTCTCCCTGAACCATATTTTATATGTTCACTCCTCTTTGTCTTTATATCATTATGATTGAAGTAACTCCTACTTCTACTATGTGATGTTGATCTTGGTGTGTGTTAGAAGTAAGGTAACTTGTACTGATTCACACATGTACCAGGTTCTGTGTTGCTCATACATACATCGTTGCCTTAGATCTTTTACGTCCAGTGAAACATAGACTAATAAGTGCTCGTGCTGAAGTATGATCTAAGTTTAAACATGTACTTCAGAATGGGAGACAGTCTTTTTAGAGCCTCGCTAACGATGATTGATGGTAACGTGATCTATTTAAGTCCAGCGTTGTGTTGATTCTGGTGGTCGCCATTTCAACTGATATCTTTCCTTATGCCTAAAGTTGGTGCTTGCGAGAAATAGACGGTTATCTGAACATAGTTGTAGTAAACGGTCGATATTATCTGTTCGTTGAGCTGCAACACCATAGCATCCACACCCAAGTGCCTTTGGGTTTCGTTTAGTCTACCTACTTGGGCATTGAAATCACCAATCACCAATACTACATCAGTGCGATTAGCTTTTCTAACGAGGTTAGAAAGATTTCTGCAAAATTCATCTCTTACTTCATCTGAACTGCAATCAGTAGGGACGTGTAGACAGAAATAATGAAGAGGCAGTGGTATGTATCCATATCTTCCCGAGTTCTTAATGTCCCGTTTAGACGGACAACGCTCAAGCGACTGTCTATCGGAATCCAGTCAAGGAGAGTTTGTTTTTCTTCTAAACATAGTGCTATACTTACACCAGCAAGACCTCGAGTAATTGCGTGAGGTTTTCGGAAACATGAAAGGTGGATCTGGCCGGTTCTCCATTTTGATAAGGTGAGGTCATGCAAATGATTGTATTTGAATCCTGTATATGCGTTTCGGAGACAGCATACATTGACGGGGAAGGATTCTCGAGTTATAGCTAAGGAGGCCTGTTGTCCTATTTGGCATAAGGTTCGAACGTTAAAATCTATATGTAGTTTAGCGCAAGGTTTCAGTAGACCAGGAATAACAATTCGTTAACTCAAACCATTAGCGTTAGAGGCGAGGCATGAGGTGACAAAGTTATGTAAGAAGGGTTAGTCGCAGGGATTATAGGGTTATTAAGATTTAAGGGTAAGATTTGACCTCGAACAAGATAATCTCGTGTGCTGTTAGAAGTATGGAGGCGCTTGTCACTTCCTCACTGTCCACATCTTGGAAGGATGTTGCTTTTCGAGGTACCTGAAAAGGAAACGGTTAGTGTTAGTCATGGTGACACGGGGGGGGGCGCGATCGCAGAGCTCAAGGGACGACTGTTTGAGACCAGTCACGCACGACCTTGTTATGGGAAGTTTATAAAATTGTGTTAGCTCCGTTCTTTAGAAGGCCTTACTACCGGAGACGGAAATCCGTGAAGTAAAGTGAGGTGTGACATTTTTAGGGTCGAACTTTAACCCCTTTCTTCCGTTGAAAAGGCAGCATCGCTGCAGATGCTGGTTGTCCGACGGTAACACCTGTCACATTCTACTACAGTCAGCAGTACAACTTCGTCCTCAGACCTTAGGTTGTTGCCTTTAGTCTTATCACTCTCCAACAGATCTGTTTCACATGGTAAGACCTAGAGAAACGTGCATTCCAGCTAATATAGTCCGGTTGGGTCATCGCTATAGGCAACCCCGACCACCACGTCACGGCATCGGCTTCAGTCAATCTATTCTGGAGCCTTGACCTTCAATTCATTCGTGATATTTACATATTAATGCGTATTTCAGTTAAAGGACGCCAACGTTATTGTTTCATGCGTTAGTAAATGTTTTGCGGAACTACGTTCTTTACTGAATCTTATTTTTTGAACGCAGCTTTTGCGTAAGTTTCCCTATTGCCTCAATGTTCGTTAAACCGAATTTTTACACTTATACGTGACACTATAAAAGTGGCGAGCCACGTCTCTTACTTTCTTGAGAAACGTCCTGTTTATATCAACATTTGGTTACTACAGGTTCCTTACAACTCATTGAGATACGTCGGTCAACTCTTATGACATAGATTCTCACATCAAGAGATTGCGAAGAGCGTGATTGAGAACCAGAAAGCCTAGTGGTCTGAACGTATCAGGGAGTTGGCGACATCAGCCACATCTGGTAATTACCGGAGGCTCTTTCAAGTTATCCAAGCCACTGGCAGCAAGAAGTCTGGTACCAATGAAACAGTCTAGTGGCACGCCTATCATTAACATCCATCTTATGCGATGTACTGAGTTTTCCGAAGGTCGTCTAAGAAGTTTATTGATATCTTAAAAGCTCTGTACACGAACACCACGGGCAGAGTAAAGGTATACAACCACCCTTCTTCACTGTCCCAATCCAGCAGTGGGGTTAGGCAAGACTTCTCTATTTCTTCATTCCTCTCCAACTTTGCTGTCAATGACATTCTAGAAATAGCTCTGAAGGAAGTCTGTTCTGGTGATATAAAGTCGTTATTTGGAGGGAAACTTTTTGACCTTCATTTCGTGGGTAATATTATCGTATTGTGTGGTAACACAAGCTATCCAAATCGCATTTAGTCAGTTGACAATTAGTATCCGTAAGTATTTTGCACCTTCCAATTTTAAAGTGCTCCTGTAAGACTGGCTAGAGTATTTACATGCTCTCACTCCACATTGTGAACAGCTAGAAGTAGTCAAGACGTTCGTGTATCTTGGTCGTTTTGTGAGTGTTCGTGTCAAAGGAGATCAACCTACGCATAATTATTGTTAAAATCGGATTATACCGAACTAGGCCATCGTTAGTGAGCCCGGCTGTAAAGTGTCAGGTTTTCAACGCTTCGGTAAAAGCGGTTTTGTTGTATGTTTGCGAAACCTGGTTTCCTAAGTGATGTCCGGCGTCTCTGTGTTCAGTTGTCGCTGTCTCCGAAGAATTCCCGAGATCTAGTAGGAACATTGTGTTGGTAATGCTGAAGTTCAGAATCGTGTTTTCGGGTGCAATAATGACAACTACATTAGTGTCACCATCTTGAGACACTGACTTTGGCGGCTTGGTTACGTTTGACGAATGTCATCCCAGCGGCTTCCATGTCGTGCGTTATTTGTAGATATTGGGGACTGGTCAGAAAACGCGGTGGTCAGTCCATAATATGTCATTCCATAACATGAAAGGAAGCCGTATAGACTGGCATCTATCGACCCGTCCCGACTTCCAGGTTAGGGTCTTAGAGGTAATACAGATCAGCGACTTGAGATCTCATCAGATATGACACAGAATAGAAGCCACTGGTGACCTTGCTACAATCTTCATAAATATGTGAAATGAGATCTTGTTTGCGTTCCTATCCTAACTGCATCTCCTGCCTTGTAATTCTCTTGTCCTACTAAATCTCATATTTTCTTCTTGACTGTCCTCTTTCTCTATTCGTACTTGCGTGGCGCATATTTTTGGTGCCATTTTGTACCAAACTTTATGTTTAAATAAATAAATAATATTTGACATGTAATTCTTCAATGTCCTCACGTTTAGGTCTTTCATATGGTTTTGTTCGAAAAAATTTTGCCAATGGTTTCGAATGTAAAATATGGCTAGAAATTCCAACTACTAGTCGGAGTCACTGTAGACCAGCTTGTTTATGCAGGCTCGTTTACCAGTAATCTAAGTTGAGACATTGGAGCCACAAGGTTGGTATATAACAATAGTACAAAATGCCACTTTTGATCTATACAAAATGGATATGTGTGTCTATTCTGTATACCGTATTGAACCTGCAGGACATAATACTTATTACATACTATAACACGGACATTTTAAAATAAAACAGCAAAGAGGAATTACATCTCGGACCACACGAGTTGCGATAAAAAGAAACATTGGTCACTGAGCGGATGAACCATAATGGAAAGTTGAGAAGATATACGGTCAAATACCTGAAGCTTCCTCAAGTCTTTATAAGACCATATTCGAAAAGTAGTACGAAGTTGTACAGAGAGTTGATTTTTGGTTTAGACGCGTAGTTCGCTTGCATTGTAGATTACGTAGGTTTTCATAAGCTTGGAGATTTTGTAATGCGGAAAATTTGTTAGTGGCCTAGTGGCATTAATGGAACTCTTTAAGTGGGTTGTAAAGTCATCCAACTATGCTTTCCTTTCTCGTCGAACTGTCTCTAACATTTCAAATAGTTAATTATACAAAGAAAGTCGTTCTATAATAGGAAGCTTCACTAATGAACAGATATGCAAAGTATCATTGAGTTTTAATCTGGCTTGGTTTGCCCTCAACACTACCGGCTTACATTAACTACAAAATGATTAGTGTCTAGTTCAAGGGTAAATTTCATAGTTGTGTGTGTATGGAATACGCTCGTAGCTATAACTCAATAATTTCATCACAGTAATGTTATGTATTTTAAATAGATAACATTATTCATCGCCTAGATTCCGCAGCTACTGATTTACATCATCTCCGGGTCCTTAAGTGGTCCACGATTCTACACCACTGGGACAAATATGTGTTGATATGTCCTGATCTAGCCACCCTTAGAGTTCCTTAAATATAACCTTACCCTAAACTCTCTCGGTCTTCACAAACTTCCTGACTGGCTCATCACTTATTTAAAACTTCATATCAAACTTTCGCATCGCTAACTCCCTGATTCAACCATATATAAAGCCGCAAAAACAATGAATTTTAATTATATCCTCTCTGGATTTAGTTCGAAATCTAGTTTCATTTTCAATGTGTCTTTTTACTGGCTAAGAATGGACTTATAGTTTGTGTAATGCATGGTTCATTTGGGCTTTTAGTGTTGAACAGGTTCAAGCGTTTTACACCTATTAAGAACGTGAATGTAATTTCAAACTTTTTATTACGTTCACAATGTAGCACGTTATCAATTATGATCTTCCGTCAGATATTGAGGAGTACGTACATCGGATTGGTCGAACTGGTCGTGTCGGTAATCTTGGACTTGCTACATCATTCTTTAATGACAAAAACCGTAACTTGGCCCGCGGTCTAGTTGAGTTACTTGAAGAGGCTAATCAGGCTGTACCACCTTGGTTAAAAGCACTTACGGGAGATGGAAGACCAACTAGTTTCCAGCGCCCTAGAAGCAATCGTCGGTGAGTTTACAAGTCACTACATAAGTTATTGTAACTACTTTTTTATCACCAAGCCTGTATAGTTTAAAACTGACATTACTTCGAACTGACAAAGCCACTAGTAAATTTTTTTTATTCAAAAAAAATATGATTTTAGTTAGACGTGGGGATTGTCGGATTAGATATCACGAATTGGGCTGAGCTAGACAACTAATGAAAACTGGGGAGCAGTAGACAACTGTTTTATCGAAGTATAGGAACTCTTTAGCACTGCGTATCCGCGACCTTACTAAAAGGTTGAGCCCAGGACCTAGGTTTTCGCGACTATGGCTTAACCGTTAGACCACGAAACCGCTATTCGACGACTGGTATTTCTGACTAGATGAAAAACTAACTTCAGTCGGTTGTCGGAAATAATTGAAACTAAGCATCATTCTGTAACAATTTTAAAAACTTTAACTAACACCAAAAGAATATGAGCGTACTTATACGGGCAGCATAAGGACAGTTTATTATTCGAAACATCCGACTTTAGACAATAAGATTGAAAGTTTAAGAGGAATCATACCGATTTCAGTTTGCACGATAGTGTACTGCCGTACACAAATATGTGCAAAGCTAGTGAGTTGCATAATTTGTTATTGTATTTTAGTAGATCAACTTAGTTGCGAAAGTTCATCTATCTTTTAGGTTGCCTTCTAGTTAAGTTGTAGCGTAGAATTAAGTGAGGTTTTCATTGTAGCCTCATTATTTCCAATTTTGAAATAGTATGACCAGTTATTTGCGCTAAAAACTCATCTCCGTTGGTTCCTTTATTGTGTATTTCTAATTATAAGTTTAAACTTCTTTTGTTTCAGTGGCGGGTTTGGATCACGCGATTATCGACAAACTCCTTCTCGTGGTGGTAATAATTCTAATCGTCCAAATGGCCCGACTTTGAGAGATTGTGGATTACTTCGCGATAGTAATTATTATGATTCGCAGCCATGCTCAATGTCACAGAATTCTACAGACTGGTGGGGCAATTAACAATCATGGCTACGGAGATATTCATCATGGGCAATATGTATTTTGGTCCTATCGTTTTTTATAATCAGACTCATTTTTTTTTTTTTTTTTTTTTTTTTTTTTTTTTTTTTTTTTTTTTTTTTTTTTTTTTTTTTTTTTTTTTTTTTTTTTTTTTTTTTTTTTTTTTTTTTTTTTTTTTTTTTTTTTTTTTTTTTTTTTTTTTTTTTTTTTTTTTTTTTTTTTTTTTTTTTTTTTTTTTTTTTTTTTTTTTTTTTTTTTTTTTTTTTTTTTTTTTTTTTTTTTTTTTTTTTTTTTTTTTTTTTTTTTTTTTTTTTTTTTTTTTTTTTTTTTTTTTTTTTTTTTTTTTTTTTTTTTTTTTTTTTTTTTTTTTTTTTTTTTTTTTTTTTTTTTTTTTTTTTTTTTTTTTTTTTTTTTTTTTTTTTTTTTTTTTTTTTTTTTTTTTTTTTTTTTTTTTTTTTTTTTTTTTTTTTTTTTTTTTTTTTTTTTTTTTTTTTTTTTTTTTTTTTTTTTTTTTTTTTTTTTTTTTTTTTTTTTTTTTTTTTTTTTTTTTTTTTTTTTTTTTTTTTTTTTTTTTTTTTTTTTTTTTTTTTTTTTTTTTTTTTTTTTTTTTTTTTTTTTTTTTTTTTTTTTTTTTTTTTTTTTTTTTTTTTTTTTTTTTTTTTTTTTTTTTTTTTTTTTTTTTTTTTTTTTTTTTTTTTTTTTTTTTTTTTTTTTTTTTTTTTTTTTTTTTTTTTTTTTTTTTTTTTTTTTTTTTTTTTTTTTTTTTTTTTTTTTTTTTTTTTTTTTTTTTTTTTTTTTTTTTTTTTTTTTTTTTTTTTTTTTTTTTTTTTTTTTTTTTTTTTTTTTTTTTTTTTTTTTTTTTTTTTTTTTTTTTTTTTTTTTTTTTTTTTTTTTTTTTTTTTTTTTTTTTTTTTTTTTTTTTTTTTTTTTTTTTTTTTTTTTTTTTTTTTTTTTTTTTTTTTTTTTTTTTTTTTTTTTTTTTTTTTTTTTTTTTTTTTTTTTTTTTTTTTTTTTTTTTTTTTTTTTTTTTTTTTTTTTTTTTTTTTTTTTTTTTTTTTTTTTTTTTTTTTTTTTTTTTGTCATGGCTAAGGAATGGAATTATAGTTTGTTGTAATGCATGGTTTCATTTGTGCTTTTAGTGTTGAACCGGTTCAAGCGTTTTTTACACCTATTAAGAACGTGAATGTAATTTCAAACTTTTTATTACGTTCACAATGTAGCACGTTATCAATTATGATCTTCCGTCAGATATTGAGGAGTACGTACATCGGATTGGTCGAACTGGTCGTGTCGGTAATCTTGGACTTGCTACATCATTCTTTAATGACAAAAACCGTAACTTGGCCCGCGGTCTAGTTGAGTTACTTGAAGAGGCTAATCAGGCTGTACCACCTTGGTTAAAAGCACTTACGGGAGATGGAAGACCAACTAGTTTCCAGCGCCCTAGAAGCAATCGTCGGTGAGTTTACAAGTCACTACATAAGTTATTGTAACTACTTTTTTATCACCAAGCCTGTATAGTTTAAAACTGACATTACTTCGAACTGACAAAGCCACTAGTAAATTTTTTTTTATTCAAAAAAAATATGATTTTAGTTAGACGTGGGGATTGTCGGATTAGATATCACGAATTGGGCTGAGCTAGACAACTAATGAAAACTGGGGAGCAGTAGACAACTGTTTTATCGAAGTATAGGAACTCTTTAGCACTGCGTATCCGCGACCTTACTAAAAGGTTGAGCCCAGGACCTAGGTTTTCGCGACTATGGCTTAACCGTTAGACCACGAAACCGCTATTCGACGACTGGTATTTCTGACTAGATGAAAAACTAACTTCAGTCGGTTGTCGGAAATAATTGAAACTAAGCATCATTCTGTAACAATTTTAAAAACTTTAACTAACACCAAAAGAATATGAGCGTACTTATACGGGCAGCATAAGGACAGTTTATTATTCGAAACATCCGACTTTAGACAATAAGATTGAAAGTTTAAGAGGAATCATACCGATTTCAGTTTGCACGATAGTGTACTGCCGTACACAAATATGTGCAAAGCTAGTGAGTTGCATAATTTGTTATTGTATTTTAGTAGATCAACTTAGTTGCGAAAGTTCATCTATCTTTTAGGTTGCCTTCTAGTTAAGTTGTAGCGTAGAATTAAGTGAGGTTTTCATTGTAGCCTCATTATTTCCAATTTTGAAATAGTATGACCAGTTATTTGCGCTAAAAACTCATCTCCGTTGGTTCCTTTATTGTGTATTTCTAATTATAAGTTTAAACTTCTTTTGTTTCAGTGGCGGGTTTGGATCACGCGATTATCGACAAACTCCTTCTCGTGGTGGTAATAATTCTAATCGTCCAAATGGCCCGACTTTGAGAGATTGTGGATTACTTCGCGATAGTAATTATTATGATTCGCAGCCATGCTCAATGTCACAGAATTCTACAGACTGGTGGGGCAATTAACAATCATGGCTACGGAGATATTCATCATGGGCAATATGTATTTTGGTCCTATCGTTTTTTTATAATCAGACTCATTTTTTGACAATTTTTACATGAGCGGAAACTTGCCTTCATAGCTTACTTTGAATTTCACGCCACAAAATAATTGCAGTTGTCGTTCCTTCCGTGAATCTAGTTACAATTTACAGTTGAGTTTGTGCATCTATATGGGCATAATAGTGACAGTTCTTTGCGGATATTATTCCTGGATTGCTGCCGTTCTTTCACAAACCTGCATTTATTTACATTAAAGGTGTGATTTCCTCAGAGAACTAAGACAGGTTTGACCGCTTTTTGGTATTTGGATAAACCGTGTATTGATTGAAAAATTAGATTTTAAAATATGATATTTTATTTGTACATAGTTATTTGGGATATCGTGCAACGAATGTAGGCACAGAAAACTTTCGTAAGCATCCTTTGTAAGTCATGCATCTGATTTTCCCGAAAACAGGTCTTTCTGCCCAACCTTGGTCGTGCACACCACAAATTGACCACATAACACCTGTAATGCAAGGCATAACAATAAACTACACAAATCTTACCAACAAACCCATTTGGGTCAGAACCATCCAGCGCGAAATGGTCATTGAGGTAAAAGGCTAACTTCAGGGCGGCTGACGGACCATCTTCATGCCATTCCAATATTTTTTTAGCCCAGTACATGCGCAGGTACCCATGAAGTTTTCCTGTCCGTACCAGTTGGCGCTGTGCCGCATTCCACAAGTCATCCTTAGTGTCAGCTGAAATCATAGTTTCTTCGCTGTATGAAGGGTTGCGTTTGTCGTGGGCATGTTGTGTGAGAGTGTCTTGAGCCCATTTCCATGCTCCTGATGAAAAAAGGTATTAAGGACGTGATTAAACAGAACTATCTATTCTGCACCAAACCTGCAGTTTTTCATGTCAATATGGTTGCGGCTAAATGAGCTTAAACGTTAATCGTAGCAATTTCTCCAAACCATAGCACGTCGTAGAACAGAGATGGCTGTGCACTAGAGGCAAACTGAGGTGTCATCGACATACTGTGACTTAAAACAAGTAATTCTATGCCGCTGGCTCCACATGATCCGGTGATCTGTTGGTTTTTTTTAAAATCCAAACCGATCACAAATAACGGTAGCTACAGTTTAAACAGAGATGAAGTTTCGCTGAAATCAACCATAAATTAATTATGCACTTTGAGCCATTAGTGCTCTTATAACTCATTAACTAGGGTACTTTGTGAGAATGTGCGTTTTTATTCACGTGTATGTGACGAAAATTAGCTGATTATCATTATAGATAAGGGTACCAGTTATTTATGTGTTAATTGTACTCACCTTCCATAGAATCATATTTCGGGTTGTAGTAGCAGAAGTTATCTGAAAGCTCCCTGCGAATAAAGGCTTCCTCCACGAAAGCATCGACAGAATCTTTGTATTTATGGCGCCAAAGTTTTACTTCTATGAGTGCCCGTTGTGGTGCTACTTGACCTGTGTATAAAAATGCAATTCGCATTAAACTTTTTCAACAGGGTTGTGATGGGTAAACCCTGAAAAGGAACTTTTTTCACACAATTTTCATTGTCTAGTTTCTGAAAACCGGTATGAGAAGCAACTATAATAGTACATTGAAAAAGAAGCTATATTTGCAAGGAACCTAGCAATTAAAATAAGAAATATCTAAAGCCTCATTTTTGCAGCCTAGCCGAAGCTTTTCTAAGGAACTTATAAACAAGAGTACAGATCTACAGTATGAGCCATTTGGTGTGAAACCTCTAAGTCTAGTACGTGCGTTGAAGCTGACATACGTGGTTTTGGGCTGTTCAGTAACAAACTAGAAAATTTAGTTGATAGTCACAAATCTAACATAATACAGCATACTTGAGTTATTATTTCGACCAGATTGATTGTCAAAGGCCATATTCCAACATAACTGACTGAATGATACGTACCCTGACCGTTGATGCACCTTGATGTGGTGGTTGAACTTCTCTATCGTGATAAAACAATCGACTAAACTGGCTTGAACAGTCGTTCCTTAAGGTCTCACCATGCTAGCCAGGTTGGTTGGAGAGCGGTAAGACTGAGTAAGAAACCTTAGGTCCGAAAGCAATGTCGTACATTAAACCTTCAGAGGTGTGACGGCAGTGAGGTGCTTCCTTCAGATAACCAGTGTGATGGCGATGGTACCTTCCCGCAAAAGGAAAAACCCCTAAAAATGCACACCACTTAACACTGGGTTTTCATCTCGGGTGGCAAGGCTTTGGGGAGTACAGGGCTAACATGTATGTGACTGGCCTCAAATGGTTGTACCCTGGATACAACGGCCACTTTCTCGAATCGGTCATAGTCACCCCTAATCCAGCTTCCTTTCCAGGGACGTGGAAGAACCCTTCCACAGTGTGGGCAACTACCCAAATACTTCTAACAAAATTTAAGATCATTTTCAGAATAAGCGCACTTAATGGCTTTCTTTACAAAAGGTAAAGAAATGCTAACAATTGAGCTTGATACGCCTACATCATCGATCAGTCAATGTCAGTGAAAACCAACAGAATAAGATTGGACATTCTCTTAGATACCTTTGAGGACAGACAATCCGAAACGCTTTTGACAGTTTCTGAGCGCAAACAGAAAGAAGTCGATCTATGCAACCGAGAAAAACGTAGAGACTGTCGGTGGGTCGGGGTTTTCAGGGAGATCCGTGGCTGCTGCTCCGATGACTGGTGGGTTCAGTGGGGTTGGTCTATTCATGAGTTCTTGGAAGTGTTCTACCCACCTGTTTCATTGTTCATGTAAGCCTTGTTCTTGATTGGCCGTTCTGGCTTATTGAATTTCCCAGTTAGCTTCTTCGTTATATCGTATAGGAGCCTCAGGTTTCTTTCTCTAGCAGCATTTTCCGCTGTCATTCCTAGGTCTTCCGTTTATCCGACCTGATGCTCCTCTTCACTTGCTTGTTGACGTCAGTGTATTGGGCCTGCGCCTTGGCTTTCTCTGTTCTTGTCCGGCTGTTATTAATCGCTCTTTCTGTTCCTTCTTTCTTGGATCTTGTCCAGAGTACCAACAGAAATCCATTCCTTATGGTGTTGTTCCTTGCAACCCAAACCTCCTGATATGTTGAAGTTATTGTTTCCTTAGTCTCTTTCCGGTTGTCCTCCACATTAGTTCCACCTTTTTCTAGTAGATCAAGAAATGCCTGGAACTTGTTGTTGAGAATTATTTTGAATTCGTTAGTATCCCGGAGAATGACTGTATTAAACTTGTGTAATACTGCTGCTCCAGTTGTCCAGTGCTTCCTCAGCTTCAGTTGCATTTTAGCCACTACCAGATGGTGATCGAGAGCTATGTCGGCTCCTCTCCTCGCTCTTACATCTTCCATGGTCCTTCTAAACTTCTTATTGATGCAGATGTGGTCGATTTGGTTCTCCGTAATGTGGTCCGGTGAAACCTATGTAGCTTTGTGTATGGGTTTGTGGGAGAATATAGTGCTATTCATAATCATTTTGTTGAAGACATAGGTTTGCAAACCTCTCACCGTTTTCGTTCCATTCTCCCAGTTCATGTCGTCCCATGATGCCTTCGTATCCGGTGTTGTCCATTCCAGCCCTGGCGTTTAGGTATCCTGTTAGATTGGTCAAGTCCTTGGTTGAGTGATTCTCAATGATTGACTGCAGTCTCGCATATAATTGATCTTTTTCGTCTTCATGGCTCTCGTTCGTGGGTACATAGCACTGAATGACATTAATTTTAATCCCTTCCTTGTCTTGAAGGATGCTTCAATCCTATAAGAATCTTCCATGCTGCTCCTTGTGTGTGAGGCATTTTCTTCGTGACCGGAGTATAAAAGCACTTTTCCTGAGGATGATCGTTGCTGTCCAGCTTGTATCCAATGCGTTTCGCTTGTTCCAAGTATCTTCAGGTTATATCTTCTCATTTCTTCAGTTATTTGGATGCTTCTCCCTGTCTCCCACATCGTGCAAACATTCTATGTACCTATATTAATTGTGGGTCTGGTTGCCAGAAGAGGCATCGGCCTCGTGGCTTCCGAAGAAACTCGGCCTTCACCATGAGGCGTCATAACTCCTCGAAATGAAGATCTTCCAACTCCCAGGGCAGAGTTAAAATGATTAAAAAGGTTTTTACTGGTTAGCTCTTTTTTAGCAAGGTTGTTTTTTTTTGCGGGATAGGGTTGCTAAGTTCATGCCCAACCCTCCTCCTTGACCTGGGCTTGGGACCGGCAGCAACCTTAGGGGGGCTGCAGGCGGATACGCCTACGGATAAGACAAATTACGATCAGTTGCACTATCACAACTACTGATTATTAAGTATGGATTTAATTTACTACATCCTTTGTCGTCTCATGCATAGTGACCTTTAAAGACGTACATACGATTGGTTAGTCGGTAATGTTTAGATATGACTGACAACCAACCAGTTTAAAATGACAAATGCATACGATTGTTTTTTTGCAAATGTATACATACTCTGACTAATCCCACTCATGTCCGTCAATTAAATTGTTTAATTTCTTTACGACTATAGGTCTAGGGCCATATAAAATCAAGCGTTGACATATAAGATCCGCTTGTAAATATATGGATAATTTTACTTGCTACGATCTGAACACGTTACGCAGCGAACGACTCATACACTGAAATTGCAACATCTTAAAAGGAATGAACATTTATACAGTATATATTTGTTCTATGATTCTAATTATATTTGATTATTTCCCAGGAGAAACTCGACCCGGATTTTGCAGCGAAGCATTGGAGTTAGGTTTACCTATCAATGCTTCTTAGCATTTTCCGTACACGTGGAGCCCAACAATTGTCAAAGTATTCATCTATATCTAGACAAAAGTTATGATAAGATATGGTAGCATACTCCTCACAGTAAGTGGCACTGTCGTCATGAAGTGACTACTAAGCGTCAAACATACAGAAACATGTTTTCTTTTTGCATACTCTTTGTTAAATGTGCAGATGTTAGTAAAATTAGTTAATTCACGAAGATGCTGTTTCCGGTCATATGGAAAGCATCAATTCAACCATAGACCGTAAAATACATTAATGCTATTAGCTTAATGTGGACACTACTAAACCCTTAATTTACTACAATAGTATGAATAGCAAAATTAAAAGGCTAGTTTCTTTTACTATAAAATTACATAGTTTCATTGCATGAACAACGTTGCCGCATGGAATTACAATGCGCAACTAAAGCAGAAGAAATGAAATGCACGTCCTGACACAGTGAAAGTCTAGAGACAGCAATCGATGAGTCTCGTACGGCCATTTTATGATTTCTGATTAAAACGTAATGTTTGAGGAAGTCAAATACACCCGGTTTTTTCCAAAACATGAATTATGAGACACTATTTTAAAACACCAAGCAAATATTACCGTAATGCAACCATGGTGATAAGTCACTCAAGCAATTTTTCGTAGGATCATTGCGACAGTCAGCGTATTTCGGCAGCCTTTCATAAATGAATGTGTGCAGTGTTGTAAGACCACTATTAGTACCTGGAATTATCCAATCAACTGGTTTAACGGATATATCTCCGGAAAATTCTGACATCCAATGGTCCCAGTCTATTGGCTATATTAAAGAAATACAGATTATACATAAAACGCTGCAAATAATTTCGACGAGTTTTTGTTAAGATGCTTTAAAAGGATGTAGTCCTTGAGTTGGTCGATTTCAGATTGATAAAACCCCGGCTGGCCAACAGATTCATATGGTGATAGTTATTTTTGAAGCTTCACATTACGAGCTGGCATTTGTTAGACAACCAGTAGTACTCATCAAGATCGGTATAGCTGTCTGGTCCGTGGGATTCAACACTGTGCATTCACGAATCAACTAGGGGCTGAACTCAGGCTTATGGCGAACGCTTATACATTTTAGACCATTAAGCCATCTGATTATCTACGTTTCTGACTTCGCAATATATTGCGAACTAATGGAAGTTAACAATGTAAATCATCGGAGATCAACACAGTGGTCTAAGGGTTAAGTGCTAGCTGCGGAACCTAGAGTTCTTCGAGGTTGTGGATAGACACTATTGAGTCTCGTACTATAATGAAACAGTTGTCCAGTGATTCCTAATTTCAATGATTGTCTAACTAATATCGTTTTTGACGTAAATAAAAAAAGATCACTGCTTTACGATTTATAGACATTTCATCAAGGAATATCCTAGTTTAGACAAGCACCTCCCTTTACATTGATAAATATCTCCAATCCACCAGATACATAAGTTGTGAAATTTGATAAACAAATGAAGTGTCCATTTTTTCCGTTGTTGATGGAGTCCACGAGCCTATTACAGATGAATCGGGTTTCTATAAAAGTTATTAAAGCCGAAAATTGTAGAACAAATTTTCTAAGCAAAACTTGAACAAATTGAATATGATTTACATGGTAACCAGTGACATGTTATCATGGTTATCATACTGACTCGAAGGAAATAGATTCAATCATAATTATATTATTAATAACAATAGAATGCGCCTAATACGATGCTAATCAAACACTTGGTAACGTGATATATATTCAGAGTAACTTTGCCTTCCAACTAATTAGACAGACGGCCAGATAACAAATAATAATGAAGTATACTAACAGTGGATACAAATAATTTCACGTACAAGCAATAGGCCTCCAGAAGTGTCATACACAAGAGATAAAAATCAATAAACACAACGTCCCGGTTTCCGTCTAATGTACTTCAAGAGGTCTGTATACACTTGCTGGCTAACTACATCGTATTTGACTGGTATGTTGCTAGGATTTGAGTAGTGAGATGCTCGCTGAATGTGTTAACGCTCAACCAGTAGTTTTATTAATTACTTTTATTTTGTAAGTTTAAATTTAGCTTAGTTGAGACTACACACACGATAGTCATCCTCTGTGAAAAGAAGTTAAAAACACCAAACTCCTAGTGAATCGAATAATAATAATTAGACATACTCACTGGTAAATCGTATTGATGATAACAAGGGTGTTTAATAAGAGGTGGGAATCCTGTCATTAATGTGTTGGCTTTTTGATGTAAACTTGGTCGGATCGTACGAGCAGCATATTCTAAATGATCAGATGCATGCCAAACAGGAACAATATTATGAGCATCAACCTTAAACGGAAATAAAAAGAAAGTTAAAGGCAGAAAGTTTCAACAACAGGGTTCATACAACGATATCAAATACTCATTAGGTAAAGAATGCGTGAATTCTAGTTGTAATTTTTAGATACACTTGAGTTACTTAGGAATATGTGGATAACCAAACCTTATTAAGATGAGAAAGTCAGAATACTGTTCAAGTTAACTGTAAACGTATTTTAATTATTTGACAATGTAGTGTATATCCAAAGCCGGTAAAAATTATGAAAATCGACGCCATTCCAATTCGAGTAAATTCCCATTATGTTTAAATTACTTGACACGGTGGATGACTAAAGCCTTCCAGTTGTGTCAGTATAAGCAAACATAGCTAGGATATGCTCTATCGACAAATACATCATGAGTCTGAAAGTTCTCTGAGTCTACAGAAAATAATGTACATACGAACAAATATCGTAGTAATAGATCCACTTTAACATAAAGTAATTCGACAGGAAAAAATCGATGTAGTATTTTTAATGAATAATCATTTTATTTCCAAATGATCAAACAGTAAAGATAATTGAGGATTTTTGATAAAAACTTACACCTTTCTTGGGCTTTACGCGTTTCACCAAATTTAATCGAGGTGGTACATAATCTATCTTTATTCGATAATCAACAAGCGATCTCTCACTAATCAAAGGATTTCTGATGCATATTATTTTTATGACAGAAAGTCTTCAAAATTTTCAAACAGTACAAGCTTTACCCTGAAGGTCTTATCAGGATTGTTCGTTATGAATTTATTAGGATTCGCATTCATTCCCGTTAACCCTAGCATATATATATGAAATAAAATATCTGAAGCTGATTAGACATCAGAACAAAAGCTAGGTAACTAACTTAGACTTAGTGTATATCTCTATTTCAGTCTTAATTCAATCTGATCATCATTGTACTTAATAACCAGTGTACGTAGCATACATAGTATACTAAGGGATGAAAGCAGTGTACATTAGTAAAACATGTGATGTGTAGTTGAACCTACAATTACCCTGTAACGCTTTTAACCCATCCAATCAAATAAAATAACCAATCTCCACAAAAATAACCATTCCAATTGAACTATCAGAAAATGTCAAATTTAAATAGATCAGCTTAGATATAAAACGATAAAATTTGTGGTTTACATATCGTTAGTAAAATGAGATCCATTCTATTATGTTTTCCATGAAACAATAGTAGACGAGAAATTTGTAGAATTGAAGTTAGGAATATTAAATAAACTAGCCGTAATCTTAAATCACAACACGAATTGTTGTAAATTTCATTTTACTAAAGGCTCCCATGGAGTGAGAATAATAGAGCGAGTTCTATGTAATTTATAGGGTGAAAACTTATCCGTAAGTATAACCCTCAATACTAATACTAACAATTATCTCTCATTCTAGCTCTAAGCCTAGCCCTAAATTCTGTTCCTCGCTCCGTTGTCAGGAATTTAGCGTTATGATATATAAATGGGCTAAATTTAACACGTAGAAAAGCTTATAAATTTAACCTGAACCCTAAACTTAGTACGAAACCTAATATTAAATCTAACCTTTGGGTTTAATGTTATTTTCCTTGTCAAAATCATTAACGGAACAGGGTGACGTTCAAAATTCTGCCTCTAGGCGCAGTAACTATAAAAATGAATTGCTAGTTCATAATGGGCTCTATTGTTTATCATAGATCAGCCGCAAAATGTTTGATAAAAGTACAATTGATTAAGATTTCATTATAACCAGTTAGGACCAATCTAAATAGCCCAAATGAATCAACGACAAAATCAGCATCCTATATTCTTAGTAGCTATTATCTAGTCAAAAGATAGTAACAGTAAATGATTATTTTATCTGTGAAAAACTATAAGTATATAGAAATTGTAGATGCTTAGAGAATTCATCAAAGTTTAAGCAATCTATATACAAATTGTAAAACTGGGCTTACGATTTTAATGAAAGTTTAATCAATTGATAACGAATAAGAATGAAGTTACTATTGGGAAAGGATTATTAACAATTACAGTAAATGTGAATAAGTTGGATTATGAAATAAAATTGTAATTGAACTGCACTTAGTTTTACATATTATAGAGATGAATGAAATTTAACAAGTTTACATTGTATTAGTTATTGTCTAAGCATGAAATCCGCTGCTATCATATGACATACGTGTGGTTTTTAATTGTCATGCTGCTGTAATTGCCAGTGCCATGCGCTAATCACGCATAATTTGATTACTTAAAAGTCCCCTTATTACAAAATTCGCTGTAAACTGTGTAATTTGAATATCGTCAACATGTAAGTAACGATGATTATCGACAGACAACTGATTTATTTTAAGTGATCATTTACAGATGAATGCAAATAGAGATCACTATCAGTGATGTTCTATTGTAATGAATGCAATAGCAGTACTGTTTAACGCACAACACAGTCTTCAACTACATATTTGTTTTGATTTATATTTGCAATTCTGCTTATCATTTCGACTGGCACATAAATTTGTTGAAGTCAACGCTGTACAGTAGTCATTTTATCACTAACAATTTTCATTTATTATCCATTCTGAAGTAATAAACTGTTAGCTTTTAAAAGATGTCTCTGCCTTAAACTTAGATGTTCATTCCAGCTAAGAATTAATTTTGATTCCTAGCTGCATAACTTGATAGAAGTTTGTTAAAAAGAATGTCTTGTTTATCTTAGTTTTATGGATTTTAAACATCTAATACATAATATGCAGTCAGTATAATACGCTAAAATGTATTTAGACCGAGAGAAGGTGCCTGTTCACGTAATCATAGTGCTTGTATCCGAGTACAACTGCTTCATAATTTGCATACAGTTGCATTATATGAGGATTTTGACAATGATCGAATACGCAACCTAATAAATTATAACTAAAACAATGAACGTTTTAGTATGCTAATGCATAATATTGAGGTATTTACAATGTACCACTATACTTGTGGTTGATTATCTGTCTTTAGATAACAATAATGGCAAATTCTTTGATCGTACAGACTACTATCATACCTTTGTCATTATAACGCTGACTAATTATGAAATGTGTTGATGACAAATTATTATTTTAAATAATAGTCCCACTATCTAAAAAATATAGAGAAATTACAATATCAAGGCTGAAGTAATGGAAAAACATGCTTCTATGTGACTCGAAATACGATCATATTTCATCTTGAACGTATGAACTATTCACTTTCTTTTTATCGGTAAATCAACCACTAATATGTATTAATAAACAAACATTTATCGGTTGTGTGCTGACCAATACACATATTGCAAATGTTTATACAATTTTTATTTGACCCTACACTTATCATGAATTACACTTAATACGATTATATGTTACAGTGCAGACAACATTCCTAATGAAAAGCCATGACATGTACATTCTTCATATATTGATACAACATGACTTGCACTAAGACGCGAAACCTCAGAAATTTTAATTTCTACTCACTGGAATTTTACAAATATATATCACTTATTTTATAAACAATCTATCCAATGCTCAATTTATTTGTAATTATCAAAGTTAACCTTGGTAATGATATGTATGACTTTATCTTATTTACTCCGCCTGGAGCCCCCACAGGGTTTCTGCCGGTCCCAACCCCGGACAAAGGAGGAGGGTTGGGCATGGGGTTAGCAACCCCATCCCGTAAAACAACTACCATGCCAAAAAACAGCTTACAAGTAAAAATCTTTATAACCATTCTAACTCTGCCCTGGAAGTTGGAAGGACTAATATGACGCTTCATGGTGAAAGCCGAGTTCCTTCGGAAGCCATGAGGCCGATGCCCCCCCTTCTGACAACCAGAGCAACAATTAATATACTTGACCGACCCAAAACAGCTGTCCCCTGGGCACTGCGATCACACTCTCAGGTCATCACGACCTACCCTAATCCTCTTTCTCTTTCAGGTTCCTCAAGAATGACCCTTCCACGGTGCAGGCAACTGGGAAGTGATAACCGCCCTCATACTTCTAATCGCATTCAAACTCACCTTGTTCATGATCAAACATGTTCTCCATCTCTGGTTTCTTCTTATAACACTTCTTCTCCTACATTTTCTATGCGCGCCACTCTTACTGGTTACCCGAGTTCCCAAATTATCATACGAGGTCTCCTGAAGCCACGCTCTAAACTTCATGTTGGAGCTTTTAATGAGCGTACGCTGCGTCAAATAGGTCAACAAGCTGCCTTAGCTAAAACATTAAAATCTCTTGTAATTGATGTATGCTGTGTCTCCGAAACACGCATACAGAATCCCAGCATAGTCATCCGTTTGACCTCACCTAGTCAATGCAACGGAACAGCACAATTCACTCTTCGTTTATCTGGAGACCCAACAGCAAGCTCACGTGGTCTTGTTGGTGCAGGCATGGCACTAAGCTTATGGACAAAACAGGCACTTCTCGAGTGGATTCCTGTAGACAGTCGTCTATGTGCTGTCCGTCTAAATAACACAGTACGAACTCGGAAAGATAGGGACACACGCCGATGGCTTTTTGTCGTCTCTGCTTATGCCCCCACTGACTGCAGCACAGATGAAGTGAAAGACGACTTCTATATGAAGTTCTCTAGCCTCCTTCAGAAAGCTAAGCACTCAGACATAGTAATTATTGCAGGAGATTTTAATGCCCAAGTAGGTAGACTAAATCAGGCTGAAAAGCACCTAGGTGGGTTACTCGGCATCCCAGCCCAGAGAACAGACAACGGAGATCGTCTGTTGCAGTTATGTTCAGACTACCGTTTATTCTTAGCTAGCACAAACTTTAAGCATAAGGCGAGATACTGTTTAACCTGGCGACCTCCAACATCTACACAACGATGGACACTAATTGATCACATCGGTATCAGCTACCGCTGGAGAGGCTGTATAGAGGACTACCACTCTTTCTGGGACATGTCTAGATTCTGACCACGCCCTAGTGAGAGCACGTATCTCTATGCGTTTTGCTGGTCGCAGAAAGGCTACATCAGGCAAACCCTTTAGATATCACTTTGAGAGTGAGAACGCTAAGATTGGATTTAGGAATGGTTTGGCTAAGCATTTAGTCGCCCAAGACCAACAGGTCTACCCAGAAGTAGCTTGGAATGATTTTAAAGCAGGTGTATACGCAGCAGCGCTATCAGCATCTAACCCCAATCCAATGGTTATGAAAGACCATTGGATCTTTAGAACTTCTATGGAACTGATTGAGGCTCGAAAACTCATTCCAGCAGGCTCGGAGTATGATGAAGAGCGACGACAATTGAAACGTAGACTGATAAAGAGTCTGCGTATGGATCGTGAACAGTGGTGGGCAACAAAAGCACAAGCGATAGAATTATCGGCAGCGGCGGGCAATAGTAGACAGCTGTTCCGACTTATTAAGGACACTGATATCAAAAAATCGGCAGTTAGTGAAATTATCTCTGAAAAAGATGGGTCGATGATCTACTCTCAATCTAGAAGATTAGAACGATGGGCAGAACACTTTCAGCAACAGTTCAACTGGCCCCCAGCCACTCTTAGCTTACCCACAATCTCCAAGCTACCCGAATGGAAAACTGACACAGGTCCCCCAACTCTCAGTGAGGTTGAAAACGCCATAAGTAAATTGAAACGAGGGAAAGCAGCAGGACCTAATATGTTGTCTACCGATATCTTTAAGGATGGTGGTTCAATCTTAGCTGGCAGGTTGACTGATATATTAGCCGACGTCTAGGAACTGAACATCATCTCATCTGATTGATCTCGTTTACTGATTGTTTCAATTTACAAAAAAGTAGCAGAAATCCTCTTGTGATAACCACAGAGGAATCAGTTTGACTAACATAGAATCTAAAATATTGGCCTCTATAATCACCCGACGTTTATCCAACACTAGGGAACAGCAGACTCGAGAAAACCAGGCTGGTTTCAGACCTGGACGAGGTTGCATTGATCACATATTCACCCTGCGCCAGATCCTCGAACACAGACATACGTACCAACGTCTGATTATAGTTGTATTTCTTGACTTGAAAGCAGCTTTCGACTCTGTAGACCGTGAAGTCTTGTGGCAATGTTTGTCATTAAAAGGCGTACCTCAAAAGTACATTAACCTTATAAAGGCTCTCTATTCGGTCACCATTTGTCGAGTCAGAGCATATGGCGAATTGTCACGAGAAATTACATCCTCCGGTGTGATTTGTCAAGGTCGCCTCTTATACCCCTTTTTATTGAATTTCGTTATAGATATACTCTTAAAAATCTCACTCACTTCTTTTAACTCCTCAAGAATTAATCTCCTTCCAGGAGGTTCTCTTGTCGACTTAGAATATGCAGATGATATAGTCCTATTTGGTGATGACGCGAACAATATTCAGAGTCTCCTGAACACATTGAGTAACAATGTAGGCATATTTGGGATGCGCTTCTCCCCTCCCAAATGCAAAATGTTACTCCAGGACTGGCCTGCTTCTTCTCCTAATTTAGTTATAGAGAGTGAAGTAATTGAATGCGTTGATCGCTTCACTTATCTCGGAAGTCTTATCACCCCTGGTGGGTCGGTGTCTGACGAAATCTCAGCGCGGATCCAGAAAGCTCGATTGGCATTTGCCAATTTACGGCACTTGTGGCGCAGACGAGATATCCGTGTCTCAACGAAAGGCCGGGTGCACTGCGCAGCAGTCCGCGCCATTTTAACATATGGCTGTGAAACATGGGCCATGAAAACTCAAGATATGCGTCGTCTCCAGATATTTGACCATAGGAATCTTCAGAACATCGCTTGCATACCATGGAATAACCGGATAAGTAATAGTGAGGTTAGACAAAAGGTTCTTGGGAAACACGGTAAACCAGTCGAAGAGGTCATTGACCTTCATCGACTGAGATGGCTAGGACATGTATTGCGCATGCCCGACTACCGTCTACCCCGTCGCGCCATGTTAGCTAGGGCTGAAGTAGGATGGAAGAAGGTTAGGGGCGGCCAAACTAAAACATGGCATCAGTCCATGAAGTCCTTGACTACTGATCTAAGCCATGTAGGTAGATGTAGACTACCTGGTTGGGGTCCGCGTGATGATCGCAACAAATGGCTGGAGACACTCGGCGATATGGCTCAGAATCGGTCACAGTGGCGCAAGTGTATTCACTCTTTAACCTCATTTAGATCCTAAATTCTATTGTTATTTTCTAGACATCTTTACTTTACTCTTCCCTCTTGTATTCTGTCTATACGTTTCCTCAATATTCTCGTAGTGCTATTGTGGTATGGCAACTTGAACCTACAGGCGTTTGTGCCCGGTTCTACGTTGCTGATGATGATGAATCAGTTGAGTGTAAGCATAGTTTAAGTTATATATGAGATAATGCGTCAAGTATGCGTCTATGTGCTCGCTATTGTTATAAACATTCAGTTACTACAAGAAGACTAGGATTACAATAAGGGTTACGCTGGGTGTTTTGTTTGTTTAAATATTCATTTTAATGACAAAATCAGTCACTATATATGTCAACCTAAAGGCCTAGAAAATTATACATTTTCACAATCATAGTCGATTGCGCAGTAAATACCTATCAAAATAATCTTGAGATTGCCTACTATAGCCTACCTAAATATAAAGAATTCATTATGAGTGATATCAAATATCCTACTAACAATTCAGGTATCATTCGTGAGAGAAGGTAACTTCGAAAGAAATAAAAATTAAGCATGAAATTCTATATATCAAATAACTTGAAAAGTTTAATCAAGTAATGATTGACACTTGACAACATAAAACCATCGAATAATGTTTTAATAACGATAAATAGTCATCAGGTTCTACATTTATTAGTTCAAAATTATTAGTGACAAAAATAGCCAGTTCTGAGGTAGATATAACATCATTTAGATATCAAGGATAATTTGAATATAAATTTTTGTCTCTTCAGACTATTTGTACGAATGTCAATGTTGAAATAATCATCATCATGTAACTTGTGGAACGTAAACGACAATTGAAATAAACAACAGGATTATTTATCAAATATATATAGGTATCTCTGTATATGGGTGACATAGGAGATAAATTGGTAGCAAAATACAATTAGATCAAGTGTTTGTAGACAAAGGCTGAATCCCACTTAAAATGTAACCGAATAGGTAAGAGATTACAAAATGGAGTGAGTGATAATCAAAATTCGTCAAGTAGTAACAATAACAATAATAGAAAGAATTATAATCAGTTCATTTATTCAGTCTTAAAATGTTGCAAAGTCAATAAAATTAGGAAAGAAGATTGAGTGATATTCAATTTTATTCTGTGTACCTTGATTATTATTATTATTAGTAGTAGTAGTAATAATAATAATAATAATAAATAATAATAATAATAACAAATAATAACATTAATATGCATATTTGTGAACAATGAGAGTATTTGGATAGAGTAGACTTAAATTATAAAAATGCACATTAAGAGGGGAAGATACATCTGCATTAATAAAATTAAATTGTCGTATGATTAAGATGATGATTGGTTTAATGGATCTTGCGTCAGCTATAGCAGGAGAAGACGTTGAACGTACTTCTTCTGTATGCAAAGTTCTGGCCTCTTAACCCGTATAGCTATCGCCTCTGCCGTTTAAAAAACTTTGAGTCTAACCGATCTTGACAGATAACTGTTTACACAGAATATTATTGTGGATGACTGATTTATGCTCGCCACATGACCTGTTTGAATTAGGCGAGCTAGTATTGAGCTGTTGATACTTCTGACAACACCTTTGGTTTACCAAACCGGAAGGTGCTCCTGGGCACGGAGGAGTAAATTCCTTGAGCATCTGCCTATGTAACTTGCTTCACAAGAGCAGATGAACTGATGGATACAAAGTGAAGTGGCAAGCTTAGGTAATTTATCTTTTATTCTCGGCATCACTATAGGGCGTTCAGAAAACACCAATTGCAGTTTTTCAGCGTTAAGTGTTTTCCGGATGAAACTGCGTAACCTCAACATTAGCATTTTGCTGGGCGCGTCTGAATGCAAGTCTCACAAACAGTGGCTTTCTATCTACGGTTTAAAACATCTATTTGTTTTGAAAATAGAATGTTTATTTGTAAACTTTGTGGGGTAACCATTCTCCCTGAGGGTTTTATGCAACGCTTCCGTTTCTTCGTCAACCACATCAGGCAAGCATATCGTTATTATTCTATAATGAACGGTTTTCAATAGATTCCTTTTATATTGTATAGGTACAAAGCTAAGGAAGTTTGTGTATTGTCCTATCCATATGGTTTTCTTGTTAAAATTTCTTCTTAACGAGTCATCTGTTCTTATATCCAATTATCCTTGATATCTAAATGATGTTATGTCTGCCTCAGAATTGGCTATTTTTGTTACTAATAATTTTGAACTAATAAATGTAGAAGCTGATGGACAATTATCGAAGAGAACATTCTTCGTTTGATAAACATGGGAATTTTTAAACAAATAATGGTTTTTTACATTGAAGGATGACAAACGATTTAGTATAATGACCACTAATCACTTAAAATTGATTAGTAGGTTAGTGGATATCAAACACAAATTTCTTAAAATATAGCTTGATTTAGAAAGTACAGGATTTTCCATTTTACGAAAAATACATTATGAAACTTATACACCTATCAAGTTAATTGAAATAAGTCAACTTCTTGATTAGAAATGATTTAAATTCAATTATCCAAGAATTTCTGATGACACTTTAGAAACAGGACAATTGATTAAAAGCTGATATCCATCAAAGACCCAAAGTAAACAAAAAAAGGCAACGTTTCAAACAGTGTTAAAAGAACCTTTTTAAAAGTGCAGTTTAAGAGTGATGTAGCCAGTGAGATAATAACACAACATATAAGAAAGACTACCAAGTCGCTTATCATATATTCTTAATATCTTGGTATTTATTAGCTTAGCGCTTTCCAGACACATATAAACTACTTATTATAATAAATTACCAAAAAATTTACTATTTCACGTCTTGTTAGAAAACAAACTGCACAATTAGCGCGAATAGTATTACAAGAGACCTACTGTGCAACGCATAACATCCCAGTAAGCACTTTTCTGAAACGAATTACCTAATAAATCATAGTTGATAAATTAACCACGGATCTAAAGTGCTCCTCTGATCAGGGACACGAATGATAGTAGAGATTGACCTCTTGAAGGTGATAGTAGCCTTGGTGCGTACAGTATGCAATTCTCAACCACAACATTGAGACGGACATCAGCAATGGTTGCTACTGACATCTCACTGTCGTTATTCTGGATATAGATTGACAAATGATGTCATGATAGGCCATAATTCAACTGTGGATCCGCTGTTGAGTTGAATAGTATCAATACAAAAATCGTATGACCGATTTTTCGGTAAACTGCTTCGAGGAAGACAGTGTTGCATATTAAATACGTTTCATAGGACAAGTCTTTTAACAAAAGAATTATAAGTAAATGCTTTGGCACCAATGACCACCAGAGGCTCCATAAGATTGGACTCGTTGGTTGTGAGTGTTCATATTCATTACTTAATGCAATAGGTTGAATTGAATCCACGGTTGAGTCATATATTGCCAAGAAAAACGGTCCAGTATTCGACCATATTCTTGGCAAAAAGAGTTATGGTGAGCATACACATTTCATTGAATGCCTGGAGATACACTTTATAGTTAATCAAATATTCTCAGAGTTTCGTTGATACATCCAAGTAATCTTTTATTGACAACAGATGAAGTTGATGCATGGTCGATGCAGACCTCATCCAATGAGGAACCACGAATTGCGAATCGAAAGTACAGAATCCTTCCGAATTCGAATGTGTTCTTCAAAGCACTCAGTGTGGGAAAAGCAGCTAAAATTAACATGCTTCTGGATAAGTTCGCAGTAGATATAGCTAAGTGGGAACTAAACCCCATAACACTGTTTTTACGAGTAATATTGTTTATTATAATCAAAAGGGAAACACCTTTCCAAAATGGATAGCTTATACACCCACTTGAAACAAATGATTTTAGTTCGAATATTAATAATTTCACTGGAAAATTTCATTGAGAAAACTTTCAACACCAAAACATTACTGAGGGATCAAGAGTGATCCTTAAAACTGTATTTCAAGCTTTGTGTATAACCCGTTAGCCAAAATTCCACACCTTTTATAACTTAATTTCCATAGACTTAATGTTACACTTGTACAAGGCTGATAGATGGTCTAGGGAAAATGGATGAACTTGAGTACACAACATATCGATTTTACTAAGCTGTATAAATTGAATGTTTGATTGAAGTGGAAGTGAATTTGTATAGTGAGTAGAGATTATCTTAACTGTAAAAAATTTATTATCGACGCCCGATTAGTTGGGAATCATTTGAGCGTCGTAAAATCTGATTTGATGTTAAGAAATGTTCATTTTATTTTCATTAAAAAAATCCTTTTTGGGGCCGGTTAAAAGGAAAAATTTCCCCTACATGATGAATTGGGAAAATTATTTCGATGGGAATCAATCTCGTTGCTTTCAAAAATTCCAAAAATTGAACATTCCGGAATTTTCTCGTAGTGTGAATGCCAGTGCAATTGATATAGCCATCAAATTGGCATCGATAGGTACAATTTAATACCATAATAGAATTTCATTAATGGTTTTGTACATCCCCTCTAAACCAACGACATCCGGAAAACGGTTGGCCAAAGTTATTTGATCTTTTGTGAAAAATAAGAAATACTGCAAACCAAGTACTTCATCTAGATTCACCAGGCAAAATAATGTGGCTGCGCAGTAAATTTTTGTACACGGAAAGTTCGATTTTGAAAAGACTAAATGGCGCGTATCAAATAAATCTTGTGGAAGTAGTCGTTTGAGAATAGGTAATACTGAACACTACTGTCCGAGATATCTGCAGAGGCCTCACAAGATAAAAATCCTTGGCTGCAAGTTTTCAGAACCATGAGTTGACTTCATATCCCAGGTTGTTGTTTAAGGTCAACGATAGTGCAGGTATTGTAAAAAATAGTAGATTATTTTCGTGGTGGGTGATTTTTGCTTGTAAAAGTAGAAATGACTGAATAATTATAATTATTTAATACTATGTAAGATATATAGTATAACATGTGGTTTGTTAAAGTATGAATAGTCCAATTAGCAAGTTATTATTACAACGGTTAATGTTTTACAAAACTATAGAAAACAAAAATGAATCCTATGAAAACCATTAATATGTGAAGATATCTGGAAAATCAGAGGTCACTAAACAATGTAATATAGGTTAATCATATTCACATAGATTATTAAATAATGTATTTGTAATAAGTTATACATACCATTGACATTTACAAATAATAACAACTGGTTTTCAGAAATTATTATCTAGTATAAAGTGATGAATTTTGTCATTATTCAGTGGTGATTATAAAGTTGTAAATTCCTAATAATCAGGTGTTTATGATCAAGAAAGTATACATAGAAATGTATTACAATAATTAGTGAGACTATCATTGAAATTAGGATATAGTTCTGAGTACTTCCCTTATCTTTAATTAGAAAGAGAAACATCATGAGAAAGATTATTATCAAGAATGAAGTAATCTGTAAGCTACTGGATTAATGTAATTGAATTTATAATTCCAACTATATAGTTGAAAGAAAAAGTTTAAGCGCATTTACTTGCCAGGTGTAAAGTTGGATATTGTTTCAATTGAATTAAACTAATTAAGATTATGAATAAATACTCAGTCATATAATTTACAGGTAAGAATCCATTCAATGAAATTCATCTGTTTACCTAATTTGTGATAAGTGTTGGGATTTGTTTCTTATTACATCGGCCGATATTCTAGAAATTTATGTTTCTGTGCTCGTAAACATCTTCTAGCATGACCGACGACGACTGATAGCTCGACACTCGTCCATTTAGTTGAAACAGGTTATACTGTGGGCACCAAGCAATCTCTTCCAATAATATACCATATTAATAACTGTCTACCAAGATTAGTAAGGTCCAAATTTCTTCAAACAGCAGAAGTCATAGATAATTGGATTTGAAAAAAACCGGAGCTTTGTGTCCAAATGAAATATGTTCATCAGCTGCTTTTACCATGGCTAACACCAAACCAAAGAAATCAGTAATCGTAAGCTAACTCTCTTGACTCTATATTGATTTCTCCCCTTTGTATCTTCCTAACTTTTGTTTTGTATTATCTTTTCCAAATATTAGTGTTATTACTACTCATATCTTTGCACTATTAATATTCATCCCGTTATCACATGAACAACTTTGCTGAACGCACTCCATTTTAATGTTTCACATTATTTAATATACATTACACTTAGTCTTCCTTCGTTTAAACATTTGATTTGTTTATGTATATTCCACCCCAATAAATGTACTTATCCTGATGATGACTATGATCACCCTGACAATCGCAATTGACGAACAAACTGACTGAAGTCATTTTGACACTAATTTTCCCAAATTCATAAACTAAAATCTAATTTAAAAGATTTTACTGTCTTAAACTTAGCTGTTCACTTTGGATTATTAATTAATTTGGATTTATAAATGTAGAACCTGATGTGAATTTATCGAATAGAATATTCTTCGTTCATAATTGCCTTGTTTTACGACTGAATACTTCGGCAATCGACGGAAAAATGACCGAATTTGTCAAGTGAGTATGAATGGAAAATTGTTTTCTATAAAAGAGATATTTACTCCGAACGCTGTCAACAATTCCTGAAAATTTATGTATGTGCAAAATTGTAACTTAACGTTTCTACTAAAGTGATTGCTAGTAAAGGAGATCCAGAAATACGTATATCGAATAAAGTTACGGTAAACATTTCTTTGGTTACATTCAAGGTTGATGATACTATTATTAAGCTCCTAAACACCTATATAAGTCCATCAGATAAATAGGTAAGCTTCTATGGTACGTAACATTACTATCCAACACACCACAAATTATATATATATATATATATATATATAATATATATATATATCAGCTTTAATTAAAAAAAACCTGTAGGACATAGCTCAATATTTCACACAGCATTTGTGTATACCACTACTTTTATTACGACTATATCTCTGGAAATTGAACTCGTTAGTGGCTTCTATGAGAGCAAGATACCAAAACATGGAATCAGTCCATGAAGTCCTTGACTGCTGGTCTAAGCCATGTTGGTAGATGTAGATTATCCGGTTGGGGTCCGCGTGATAAGTGGCTGGAGGCACTTGACGACATGGCTCAGAATCGGTCACAGTGGCGCAAGTGTATTCATTCTCTAACTTCATCTAGATCTTGAATTCTATTATTATTATTATTTTCTGCACACCTTTACTTTACTCTTCCCTCTTGTATTGTTATTTTGTTACCTCTGTAATCTCGTAGTGCTAATGTGGTATGGCAACTTGAATGTACGGGCGTATGTGCCCGGTTCTACATTGTTGTTAATGATGATGATGAGAGCAAGATTTTTTATTTCAGTAAGCTGCTGAACCTGTAAAATAAAACCATTATATCAAATGAACCTTCTTTTAGCGATCCCAGTTATGATTACCTAGATGAGATGTCAAGTATTCAACGAATAATATACGCGCTTACAACCAGTAACTACTAGTATATACATGCTTCACGAAGATACACGTGAAATTATTGAGAAACTTGTGCAAGAATGCATGTGTTAAAAACGCAAACTCTACATACTAATGGCAAATTAAAGAAGTATTTAGAAACTAATTGACATTAGCTGCTTTGTTGGTAAAAAAAATGCACTTGCACCATCTACCAAAAAATCAATCAAACGAACACAACTAAACGCAAGACACATAAAACACGCATCATTATTAACATGAATAATTTGAAATTAAATATTACGACAATTCATAAAACTAGCAATCACCGGTCGAACTTTTAGTTTGCCTTGAAATTTAATATTCAACCAGTAGACCATGAGTACCATAGAACTTGGGACATATATGTACCAACCCAATTCGCCACAACACAGATGAATATAAAATAGTAGAAGTGGTAGTAAAAAAGAAAAATTAAAAGGAAATTCACCTGAGCCGACGTGACCGGTTACGAGTTTGTCACTAAACGTATCTGGGTCATGATATTTGGATGGACAAACATTCAATGACTCCATGGACTGCTTTCATGTTTTAATTTGTCCGCCTATAGCTTTTATCGATCCTACCTCTACGTCAGTCAACATCGCACTTCGAGATATGTGGACACCATGCATATCTAAGACATCCCTCTGAAGTTGCACAACTGCTGTGCAGAAGCAAGCGGACGTCACCACTAACCCATAGGTAACATCCGTTGTCATAAGTCAAGAGGGATTTCTGCACTTAGGCGAGGATCTTTTAGAACACTAAACCAGAAGGGTTGATGAGAGTTTTGAGATAAGTGAAGTGGTCAATGTGCTTAACTACGTCATTTCCTACCATCAAACCAGGAGCTGATTCAAACCAGTCGTGAAGCAACATCTTGCATTTAAAGAGGGAGAAGCGCATCCTTAACCATAATTGGTTTCTGCGCACGGCGAACAGACATCTTGTGAGTGAAGAAGAAATTTATATATAGCATTTTAAAGGATGACACTAGGAAGATACTTTAAATCATATGTGATAGTGTTTAAAAGAACAACGCAACAATGACATCATTACAGTATATACAATAATATTACTATATATTTTTAAAATAAAGATAGTGACTTATGACGGTCAAAGCATTCAACTTGACATCGTCAGTTTGAAGGTCCGAAACACGCTTCACCTATTTCAATTTGGGTAGTCATGTAGAAATGATTGATTTACCCATGTATCAAGCATAAATTTCATTGATTGAGTGAGATAATACATGAAAGAGGAAATATGAATGCTTTCTGCACATAGATTTCAGATATTATTTATTATCCTTAGTATACACGTGTCGTATCATACTCATCTAGTTTTTAGTAGTTCGATTATTGAATGTCTGTCTAGAACTACTAAGGCAAAGTTGGGATCAGCTGTTAGTTACCGAGTTACAGCTCTTCGCATGTTTAACAAGATTTATGTACTCAGATTTTAGCAACATTTCAGCTCCGTGGGGACTAGAGCTACACCCTGCTTGCCGAAAAATGGAGTGTACTACAGAAACAACATGTCTTCTTACAAACTGTGAAGATTGTTCTTGATAACTCGATTAACATCAATAAAGTTACTTAACTTAATCCTAGTGTGGTGGATACTACTTATAAGGTCATCAATAAGTAGTAGGTAGCAGAGCGTCAAAGGGAATTAGGAAGAATCAGTAAACAGCATACAACGCGAGTTGCGAGGTGGCAAGAAGTAAAGCATGATTAAAATACAGAGGAAAATCGAGAACAACTAAGAGAAGCAAGCTAATAAACGACACAGTCCAGAGAACGCGGAGGATGTGCAAATTGATGATTGGAAGTAATGTATGTAATATTTTATGACATACTCTGTTTTCGCCAAATAAAACATTGCTTGTCCAATTTGTCTTTTTCACAGTACTACAAAATTGTGTTTGTTACATCAATGCACTTATGAACTTGTTCAAGCTTTGCTATACGATTATTACTGAGTTAAACTAATCTATGAAGAAAATTAAAATTATATATATATATATATATATATATATATATATATACTAGGATAAAATAATTTTGATTGTAGGATAAATATTCTGATGTTTATCTTGATAGCCTAGTTTTACTTTAATACCATCAACAGTGAGTAAGAGTTAGCATTTTATTACCTAATTAAATATTAACACATAAGAAAGCAAAACACTAAAAGTGTATAAAACTGGTAATAAAAAGGTCTAACCTTTAAAATATTCGTTACAATGACTAAATACTGTAGACCTGCGAGAATAAATCATATTGAAAGATCAATGTAACACAGAGTGAGAATGATAGAAACGAACTGACGTCATCATAAACACTATGTCGTTGTATTTTCATGCATCACCAGATCAGCATTGGTTGCCTACACAAGGCTTTGGATATTCGGTATGTTTCTAAGCCAGTTAAATACGCTGAATCGAGGAGAGTCTGAATTCTAGTTCGAATGAATTTAAACTATCTTTAAATTATTTTGGAGCATGTCAGATAGCCAAAACGCCCTAAACACATTGATTAACAACAACTACACTGATAAAATGTAGTTTCGAATTAACTGATTTTTTATCACACTTATTTAACGGACTGCAAAGAGCATACATTTGTCAAAATTCCATATGCATGCCATACTCAATAATAAATTCATACTGCAAAGCTAAAATCTTTGCCGTGAACATTTAAAACCTTCACGTTTAGTGCACAGAATGATTATTACCGCATAATTCTATATAAATATTTGCCCACTTCGCTATGCTTATCGAAGACATTTCGATCAATGTGATTTTTTATATGAAGCATTCGCACCCGTTAATCGCTTCTTGTTTAAAGAAAATCAGTGAATATGTTAAAACAAGAACATTTGTTTATCATTACCATAATATTATCAAATGACATACACAGAATAACCATAAAATCATAGTAATTACCTGGCAAAATGGGATATTTTCCGGTAATACTTCACCCAATTGTTTTATCCAAGATGAAGGTTCACGTAAAGGAGAAAAGTCTGTTACTATACAGCTGATATTAGCACTTTGTATTACACTTAATATTGATTGAGCGACTTTATCAGCATAATAATCATTTGTTGATTCTGATAATTTACGCTTGACGCCCGTTTTGATTAGTTTATTGTCTGGCCTACTGGTAGCTGATGTAATATGAAATGGTATACAGAGTTCGCGACACTCCTTTATGAAAAAAACGATAACGGAAAACTTTATCATGATAAGTGGTGAACAAATTAACAACTCGTTAACTGTATTCGTGATAGACTTATCTGGGTTGAGAACTATTTAAAACCAGGGAGCACTTAATAGATGATTCGTCCTAGTATGGGACACATCAGTGACAGTGCTTATCAACGACTATATCAGAAACTGAACATAGGACCTCGATGTTTCATGGAGAAAGCATAACCATCAGCACCACTGGGTCGGCGCCCAATAATAGGGAGTGTGCTACTCATCACCAATAGAATTGGATGATTAACACGCTATGTCGCTAATTAATATATTACAAATGCATCTCGGAAACGAAATACTTTATGTTATTAGTTATACAAAAAACTCAATACAACAATGAATTCAAGACGTGAACAACTCAAGTGCTATAAAGGTACTACAGAATAATAAAAATAAAGTAGTCGTATAATTAAAAGAACGCTTAGATTATTCTCCTTATTGTAATCAAATACAGGCAGTACAATTGTCACGAACTATGAGTCGCATCTGGTGGTGACTACGGACATTAAGTCTCATGATTGTGACTGAATGGCAAAAGCAGGATAGTTCATTCAGAGTGTATATATATCAACAGAGAATTATCACATCTGGTGCCTAATATTGACAATGAAGTAATAGATTTGTAAAGAAAAACATGAGCTGTGGCGAAAAACGATAAGAAAACTTTTAAAAATAAGGAAATCTGGCGTTTTAGCAAGTGGGCTAAGAAGTCCTACTACATATCCCATTTTAATCGTTACAATAGGTTCCTATGCAAATGCAAACGTTACCCATCTGCAGTGACAAGAACCAACCAATAAAAACTAATGGATAAGCAATTAGATTTTCTACCAGGATAGTCTTTCTGACAGAAATGGGATTTAGAACTTGAGCTGCAACACAGAACCAAGCTAATGAAGATTCGCAGCTCAGGAAGAGTATATTAGAGGCATTATATTCTCTGACGTAGAGAGACTTTCATTGTCTTTTTAGACAATACAGTAAACAAATATTATTCTTATTTAAATAATGAGGACTTTTCACTTGAAAAAATAACAGTATTTCATTAGATTTAATATGAAGATGACGCTTACTTTCTCGACTTCTTTCAATCCTTCAGTCATAAAGGTGTAATGTCGTAATGTTTCAGCTTGATATTTGGGAACGAAACAGAAACAAACATGAAGAGGAACTTTAAACTTTAACGCTAAACGTTGAGCAAACAAGAAGGCCCAATTATCTGAAAGAAATATATCAGAATCAATAAATAGCTAAAATAAAAACAATACCAATAGGAATGACACTAATAATAAACTGTAGACATTAAAATAGCGGAATTAATTAATAAAATGATACTAGATTATTAGTAATCACATAGTTTTATTTTCCAAAATAAAATCACTAACATGTTGACTACTTATTGAGCTATACTAACTTACTGTAATTTGATTATTTCTAAAAACAATATGGTTTGTTAAAAGAACTGGTTCAAACAAACGTAACAAGAACTCAGGTATTTAAAATGAATAAGAGTAGTGTTTCTTCTGTATGTATGTACAATCGGTAGTTGTGATAGTGCAACTAGTCATACTTCGTATTATCCGTAGGCATATCGAGCTCAGTTGTTAGCGTTCCTTTACCTTTTGTAAAGAAAGCCATTATGAAGTGCATTATGTATAAATCGATTGTCCTCTCTTCACTAAATGCAGGGAAGTCATGAATAACAAGTCTTATAAAAGTCTAAGTATATTCTCTAAACATAGTTTGTCTTTCCTTGTCCTCAAACTCAACTATCTCGCAGACATATATCGTTTGCATACATGTACAACATAGGACCTGATATATATGCATCGGTCAAGGATATCACATCTCAGCAGCAAAGCAACATTAGCATTAAATTAGTGGAAGTAGTAGTTACTTAAACTACTACTGGAAACAATTGGAAAGGATTGCTCAGGACAGAGTTAAATGGAGAACACTGGTGAGCGGCCTATGCTCCTCAGCGAGGAGTAACGGGCATAAGTAAGTAGTTACTTAAGTAGTAGCAAGAAAAAAGTGCGGATACATAGAATATGGTACAGAGAGAATCAGTTCGAGGAAAGGCATAAGATGATTCTAAGCCAATAAACTGATGAGAGACAAACAGTGAATGTATATGTATGTTGGGGATTTATAATCCCCAAAAATACAGTGGTTTATTTAACCAAGCGAAAGTTGTATTAATTTTTTGTAAGCTTGTAAACTTTCATTACATTCATTTAAATCTAATGCGAGTCATACTCCTGAGTACAGTTTGATAACATCAATTGTATTAATAAAATGTTGATGATTTCACTTGATGTATAATCACTGTAAATTAATTGATGCATTTATGTAAACGTTATTCGCCAGTCTCATCTCAGTTTTTGGTCCACAATACAAATCTTCCTCACAAATCTAGTCTTTTGGAATAACTGTGGGCTGGGAAGAAACAAGTTGCGGTATCCGATGGAAGTACAAGTACAAGTTCGCATAAATCGTATCGAGAATCGGAGGGATCAGACATATAACTCGGCTACCCCAGAGATCGTATCGCGAGCCATATTAAGCCAATAAGAACCCACGCGTTTGTCTCATCTGACGGGAAAACATAACAATGTACCACTGTAGTCGATTCTGAGCCATGTCAACCTAGTCTCCAGACATTGGTTATGGCATACACACGGATCCTAAACAAGTCGTCTGCACTTAGAATACGACTACGACCCACAGTAACTAACTTTATGGACTGATAATGTGTTTTGGTTTGGCCGCTCTTAACTTTCTCCCATCCTACTCTAATATCAGATAGCATCGCGCAACAAGATAGGCGGTGGTTAGGCATACATAGCACATGTTCCAAGCACTTCACAAACTCATCAACTGATTTGCCATCTCTCCTTAATACCCTATGTTCCAAACAAACAAGAGTGATCGTTCGAAGACACTGATGACCAAACATCAATAATCTACAAATGTTATCCACTCTTTATGGTAATGTTTCAGATCCATATAGTAAAGCAGAACGGACTATTGCGCAGCATACTCGTCCTTCAATTGGTAGACGGATATTGCACTCACGCCACAAGTCACGTAAGTTGGCAAAAGCTTAACGATTTTTTTAAATCCAAACGGGATTATGTCATTTGTGTATACGAGATTCTTTAGTGGACTATCAGCTTGGAGATCAATTCCTGAAAATTCAGAGGAGGAAAGCGTTATTTCCAGCAGTAAATTTAAAATGAAATCAAACGAAAATGGGGATTGTGAGCAGCCTTGAAGAACACCACTTGAGGCTAAAGTTCAGATGACAGTTCACCATAAACTCTGAAGCGATTAATAATGTTTGAACAAAAAGCTTTCACAAGGTTTATGTACTTCTGAGGTACGACTATCGATGGCACTGTCATAAGACCTCTCGTTCTATAGAGTCAAATGACTCTTTCAAGTCAAGAAAAGCCACAATTGCCGGATGCCAAAAAGCATGTCTATATTCTAAGACCTGACGAATGATGAGTGTTTGGTGGATACAACCTCGACCAGGTCTGGAACCAACCTGGTTTTCACAGGCTTGCAGTTTACGAGTCGCAGTTAAGTGTCCGAAAATTATTGAAGTCAGTGTTTTAGACATTATATCAGTCAAGCCAATTCCTGTATGGTTATCGCAAGACATCTTTGGTCCTTTCTTATATACTGGAATGATCAACGATCGAGATCAGTCAGATAGGACTATGTCCAGGTTCTAGACTTTAAGCAACGGCGATATTCAGTATAAACCTTTGGACGGGAACAACAATAATCACAGAAAACAGATAGATACACTGATATTGACCAAAGACTATATAGTGATTATCCCTTTGAAGCATCCGGCATTACTCAACCATATATAAATAGGAATTAGTAGATATAGTGGCGATAATGAAAAAGAAATGAGTCAAAGACGGCCAAGAATACAATTCATGCCAACTCCGTTGATTTTAGATTCTCAAAACAAACAAGACTTGAATAAAATGCAGCACAATAGAATAACTTCTACACAAACATTTAAACGAATTTCGAAGCTAATCTATTAAAAATAAAACTTTATAAATTCGGTCTAGCTCGCTTAATGAATAAGGATTTATTTATGTCAGCCGGTCAGTCTCAAACGTAGAAAGTGACACACATGTGCACGTCCGCTTGAATGTCACATCACATCTGTACAAAGAGTTAACTTATCATGATGAATACCAAAGGGCTGGAAATAACATCTAATTAAGCAGTAACTAAACTATAGCTGGAAATAAATATCTGCCTAGAAATATGTTTACGTACCCTTTCTCAAGCACTGGTAAATAAAATGATACAAATTCTAAAAATCAAGGTAAAAACCTTAAGACACTGCGTAATGCTTTTCTTTGGAAAATAACAATAGTAATAACTAGTTCGAAATCTTACATTATGAACTGGCATTAATTAAACCACCACTAGAAGTAAAGAAGCTGGCTATTTCGTAATAGTACGAGATCCCTCAGCACTACATCAGCTGTTCCATTTGAAATCAAATCCGGGACCTTAAGGCTTCTGACAGAGAACCTAACGTTGCAAATGTTGTCCAAATAAAATCAGTTAATGATGTGGAGCAATAAATCCAACAATATCTCCAATACCTAACAATAATAATAACCAACTCGTTGAGTTTGTCAAGAAACAGATATAGATGAAAATTACTTGATAATAACTGATAACAGTGCAATCAGATTTATGGTGATTTCGCACACACTGAATGATGACTTGAACTAAAATAATTCTGTTTTAAAAAATATAAACAACCGAAACCGAGCCGAATTAAAAAAAACATATACTAAATACACACACACACACACTGAAGAAACTAGAAGACAATGGACACAAAAAAGACTGCTGGAAACAACTACTACACAATCCAAGATTAAAGACACCAGTCAAAGGACACAAACATGGGAACAGAGGAAGACATTGACAGGAAACGAAGTATAGTTATTTTACCTAAATAAAAAATAGTCTAAAAACAAAGAGATAAGGAAACGCATGAATCATTTTAATATAACAGCATACTAACGAAAACTAACTCGGATAGAACATGTTTAAACACAATTATCAAAATGTACAAAAATAAAAATACCTTTAAAATATATTATCATGAATTTTGATTGTATAAAGTCTAAAATCATATATTACATATTATCTTCAAGAGGCAATTTACAATTTCACATTTTGGAGTGGCCTTAGATAACTACTGGAAACCAGGTGACGCTGGATAGCTATTTCATATTAGCGCCTACTAGTGACTGACTTCAGGAGGTAATTTCGAAGCTCTCGTGAGAAGACAGATTAGTGGTGCTTAGTCATGTGAAGCACTTATCCATAAAAGGTACTGGACTAGATAGTGCGATTACCAAGGATTGACTGTAATTGTGAACGAAAACCATTAGACGCAGGGTCAGTCCTATGAAGGGTAAGAGTTCACAACGACATCTGAAGGTCCTAAAGTTCCTTGAGTCCTATACTAAGAAGCGCAGCTGTCTAATACTTTATAATTTACGATGACTAACGTCAGCGAAACTCAAATTGAATAGTCTCTACAACTAGTCCCTTTGATAAATTTTGATGGTGCGATAAGACGAAGTTCATCAGAACTATGTGACATACTAACGCAATATATCTCGAACAATCTGATAACAAATAAACTTGTTAAGACACGTATATACGAAAAATAAAGGTGATATACAAATGTCCTTACAAGTTTATATGTGATCAAGTTGTTTGAAATGTATTGAGCAAACATATCACAGCTCTGATAAACTTGTCTTCTTATCGCATTATCAAAATCTCCACAACATCCGAAAATAATGCAGACTACGGTGAAATTCCAAAACTAACAGTAAGTACCAAAAAAAGTATAAATCCCTTGAATAACAGATATATAAAACTGTAATGTAAAGTTTATAAATAGAAATTTTAATGATCCATTATTCTAGCATTTTAATTTTTCATGATATTTTAGAACATATATATATATATATATATATATATATATATATATATACGATTAAACAAACAGTCAACTCTATGCGCCAATGAAATGGACTGTGGTGTCCGATCCAGTACGGTTTACAAAGTAGGTGCAAGGACTGAGAAAATAAATAGCAAACTTTAGCGGTCGAGTGAGTCACTTTGTTATGCACAAACATTACTGATCTAATAAAAGACTCGTGGCTATATCCTGGTTTTGGTTATTCGGCACGTTGCTAAGCAATCTGAATGTATTAAGTTGAGAATGTCTGAATATCAGTTAGGAAGAGTCCTAGTTATGCTTAAATTACTTAGTAGCAAGCTGCATAACCAAAGCTCTGTACCCCTCACAACGGTGAATTATTTTCCCATTCCAAAAAGTGGTTGATTCATATTTCCTCGGCTATGGATATCTGACATGTTACTGAATCACTTAAATATAATTAGAACTCACATGACCTATGATTTAGATTCATCCAACCTAATACAATCGGACAGCTTAGCAACATGCTGGATATACAAAGCATGGTATTCCACACTTGTTTATACGAATACACAAATCTGTCTCACCTTTGATATGCCTGATATTTACATGCTACAATCGGTTGCTGTCCTTGACTTCCAAATTATTTGATTTGATGTGTTCTTCCGTACTATTTAAACTCTGAAACTGATTCGTGCATTTATCAACTATCTGAAGAAGCGACTTAAATTGAAGCCGCAAACGTCAAAAATTAAAAGTTCTCATATGCTGGGATTTAGAAAATCTATTTTTTATCATTTACATTCATGTTAAATTATCGACTCAAATCTTAGTGACGATATCAATTTAGAAATTTTATTTATACTACTTAAATAAGATCAGCTCTTTGAAATTTTTAATAAGCCAATCACATATAGGCTACTAATCAGCATGCGGCAGAATATCGAAAGGCAATGCCTAGTTATATGAAAGTAATAGCTGAACTTAGTTCTAGGATAAGTAGATCAACATATAAAGTGAAGTAAAATGCAATAAATCGACTAGTTATAAACACATCCTGAAAATATTTAAGTTTTAATTCTGTCTAAACTATTTCTAATAATCGAGAATGAGTATACTGGGTAGGAAGAATCTCTAGACTAAGACAAAGGTCATGAGACGAAATTAAATAAATAATATATGATCCCCCCCCCACATACACACACTGCAATTAAAGGAGAGCTATGCAAAATGGCTTCTTAATCAGTACAAAGTTGCTGAACATTTACTATTTATAGTAACTGAGTGGATGTTAAGTCAGACCAAACAAATACGAACATGCCCCACATACTTCTGCAGAGCTTCACATTTATACTATTTGGAATACAATCAGGAGTTAGGTAATCAGAAAATATAAATAAACATTGTGAGCTATGATCTAACGAAAGAATACTATCACAGGCACTTGATAACCAAACTCCACATACATTATTTTGCCTAAGTTCAATTCAATACATTCGATTTCAAAGAAACAAAAATGTAAAACTCTAACGCGACTCAATGATGGTTTGTACGTGAGCACTACAATCATTCCCTAAAGTAAAATGTGTCGTTTCAATGTAAGACAATTATATATATATATATATATATATATATATATATATATATATATATATATATATAATTGAACAAACTGGTACATGAATATTACATCTTGATAAAAAGATATAAAGTGTACCTTGGACTCTTTGGTCGCGTATCATCCAGTAAAGTACTCCCCTTTTAATGTCCGACGTCAGAATTGCTTCATGAATTTTCGCCTCAAAATTTTCATCAAGTGAAGGAAAATGATTGGGTCCTTTTAATTGGCGTACGCGACACTTTGCATATTTGAAATCTGCAACAGTAGTTGCGACAGCCAAACGTTTTTCTGCAATATTCCGGATCCATAACGAAACATCAAGTTTTCCTATCTTCGAGGTCATGAATCTCAGAATGCTAAGACCTATCAAGAAAAGTACTAAACTATAATATTGTAGCTTCTATCAAGTAGATGTTAGTGTATCCAGAATTAACCCATTTTTTGCGGGTGTGATAACACTCAGATGCCCAAACCAAAGTAGGCTATGCAGGATTAGAACTTATGATCTACTATTTGTAAGTCAAACTCTTTATTCACTACATAATTAGCACAGATATTCATGTTAAGTAAATACGACACAACGGTACACAGACAAGATTATGAACAGAGTACATAAAAATGGAGAAATGAGGATTATTGTCGGAAATCACTCGTTGTCGAAGGTCTAGTTGACAATAATCTGGACTAGTAATGAAGGATGAATTCGTGAACAAACTACTATGTTGTGTTTGATGTATTAAGGTTGGCGATTTCAAGACGATTGAGGCTCTATTGAGTCATAAAAATTAAGCTGGTAGTTTCCATTTTGATCCTAATCAATACTCGACTTACAATTCTAATGTGGTCATCTGATTCATTTGTCGACAAATGACCCTGATAACAAATATTACAGAGGCCGACGACGACAAGATCCTAGAATTCCTTGGTTATGTTCTGTTAAAATCACCTGCAAGCGTCTGAAATGTGGTTAGAAGTATCGATTTATGTATTAACATGTTAATTGTCCAAACATTGTCACTTCAAACTGAAAGTGACTCAGTTTTGCCACGTACAAAGCTGTCTTGAGTACAGAACAACACAGCTATTGTCTATTAAATGTAGGTATTTTAACTGCACATATTAAAATGCTCTCAGCATTTATAACCATTTCAATCAAGAGAACAATAGTGATAGCTCAAAGCGCATAAAAATCAACAAGTGGGGAAGGAAGTCCATTTTTAACAATATCTTGCAAGAGCAGCAATTAAGAAAAGTCTTCGTAATCAATTTACGAAATCGATGGGAAAAGTATCTGGTAGCATGAAGTTGGCATACAAGGTTATGTTCTAGAAGCAAAGTTAGGAATATGATACACGATGCATGGAACTAGCGACAAACTGTTTTCAAAAATGAAGAACGCTTACTAATGCTTAATTTTTAGTGATTATTATCTCAAATTTCGTCGGATTAAAAATGATAGTTGGAATACCAAATTTAATCTGCAATGAAATCGTACTTGCACGATATTTGTGACAAAATACACAACAAGGAAGTTTATAACTGAAACTAGGATGTTAATGTATTGCCTTACCAGCAGCGTCAGTTACATGCGGTAACTCCAAGTTCTTAATTCATGTTGTTTATGCTTTTTATATTTAATGGCTTTGGTCAGACAACACTGGATCGTAGTAAGTTGTGTAAGCATATTCTGAACAAGCATTGTCCATTATGTCAGCCAGCATGGCTCAGAATCGGTCAGTGGCGCAAGCCTATTTATTCTCTGTATTCTTCTATACCTTGAGTTCCATTGTTCTTTGATGTATATGTTTGCTTCATTTCTTCCTGCTACATTATACTATCATGTTAATTTTGTAAAGTTGATCGCGTCGTGCTAATGTGGTATTGTAACTTGAACTTTAGCATATATGTGTCGGGTCCTACGTTGTTTATAAGTGACTGATTGATATAAACCGAGTGATCCTAAAAACGATAACTATTAAGATAAAATTAGTTAATTTTTCGTTTCAGATGTTATGACTACGAGGCTTAGATGAAGACGGTATAAGTTGGAAAAAAGCGTATCTTTTCCCGTCCCTGAACATAAATGCACACTGAATTAGTGTTAACTGTTAACAAAGTCCTGTATGTGAACTTTGTTTTATTCACCAAGGTCTGCTGAATTAGTGTTTGCAAACTAGATGTAGCAGGTTAGACATAACATAGAGTCAAGAAAGAAAATATGTAAATACAGTGATTTCCGATTTTATTAGAGAGAAAATAAGTTATATGTTATAAAATACGTCTAGGAACTGGAGGAAATATGAGGAAGTTAAAACAGACGACTAACTTTAGTGATTTCTCCTAATACCTTAGAGATAAATAAATTTTAGAGAGGCATCCTTAATAAAATGTAACCCAGCAGTTCTCCCGTAGCAATTATCCATGAAAACCAAATTAGTGAAGATTTTGGACAAATCCCCACAGTGAGGTCTGGGGAAATACAGGTGGTACATGTGATGCGAGAATTTAGGTAGACTTGAAGTGTATCCAGCTCGTCGATGCAGCTTTCCACGATTTTTTTTCTATTACTTCAGAGTTAACTACGCAAGCTAGGGCACAGAAGAGAAGAAGGTTCACTTACAGACTATATTCATGAACCTTATTTTGGAAAGATTTACGTGATTTCAAGAATATAAATGAGTTTTCAGTTTTAATAAAACTCGATTATTCTATACCTTTAGCCGCTGGATATAATTGTTATTTAGTATCATACATGGAAACCAAGATTCTATTGTGAACGAATAATTTAGCATTACATTCGGAAATTTGAAGACCGGTAACAAAGCTGGATTTTAGTGATATCATAACGCAGGTATTAATTGACCGTTCCGTAAGACTTCCAGTATTTTGTAACCTGGAGCTAAACGATTGATTTTTACTATTTGATAGAACTTAACTGTGGCCTGTTGCTCTGAAGAGGTGACTTAGTGTAAGCTATCTTTAGTGAACGTAGGCGAGATCTGGGAAACCAGGTCTGGTGTTACGGCAAATCATTTAGAGAAGTAGGAAAGATAGGTTACCTTTTCTCAAGTCATAGATGCATTTCGGAGACAATTTATCCTATGTCTCCTCACACTTCACCATGGCAACTTATCCAAAACAGTTGCAAACTTATTTAGTTCTAAAACATGATTTAGAGGTAGAAAAAATATCTTAAATTCAATATTATTACCTTATTGAAAATCCCCCCACCACCACTTCATCTATAAATTTGGCTAAGGCATTTAACTGTCGAATGATAGCAGACAACGTACGAAGAAAAGGCTTATATAAAAAAACGAACTTACAATCTCACCAGTAAACACTAGATTTAATCTAGCCGCTTTACAAACACAAAGTATTCTCGGATAGGTTTCAAGAAGAAGCTTCAACTTCAACTTCGCTTGGTAGAACTAACTAAACTTAAGTTCCTTGTGATTCATATCTAGATGGTAGAAGTGTTTTCTTGGTTTTCGAGACCAGAAAGTAAAAGATTAAATTAAGAGTTAAGACTTAGAGTAATCAATGTGTTGCTGCTACAATACTGCCTCTCACTGCCTTCAGTGAATGAATATGCATCGATATATCTTTTAAAGATTTGATAGAAGGTCTTAGCACTACCAGTCTAGTTAAGGAGCTCCAGAGTTTACTTACCCCGACCACAAAATGTTGGCACACATGTTAGTCCGAGGTCTGTCGTGTTCTTTCTTAGACGTGTGTCCACCTTCGTTTAATAAGGGACTGATCTGCAAAGGTGAATATGACTATTAGTTACACCACATATCAATCTGAAATAGTCACTTACAGTGTCAGACTGTAGGAAACTTGAAGTGAATATAGTGTATTTATATATGACACTAATTATAGTAGACAAAACTCCCTTTGCCAATAGGTAAGCTTCTTCAGAATTATGGCTTGTAAGCTAGCACATTTATTTATCCTCTTAAACAGAGTTATTTTAAACATAGTGATGACATTCTGTGCTATTTTAACTATCTCTCTCCACAGTAGACGATGAAGTTACAGATGCAATGAATGGTTGCAAGGGTAAATATTTCCCCAAATAATTAGTTGTCATCAATACTGATCATGTTTTTTTTCAGTGGGCACGGCTAGCTAAAGGCGCTGTGCCAGCAATTGCCACCAGTTCACAACACGACACCTCGTGGGGAGTATCTCGTCCTCTATCCAGCTAGCCGTTTTCCCTCTACTTAAGAACCAAATACATTTTTCTCTTCATCTATCACTGCCTTCTGATTTATACTTATTCTTACGTGTGTGCTTAATCACTAGAGGTTAGTGTGGTTATGCAACAAGCGTTCTCTGCAGAGTGTACTCCACACTTATTCTAATGAAAGGAAAACTCCGTACATGAGTCTTCGATTCATATCAGGAAACAAGACCAATCTGCATATCTAAAGACCAATACATTTTACACCAGTTATCTCCAAAATAATGTAAACAACGGTATGTAATGAAATGCCTGGTTATCTATTACTTAAAACTCATCCCTAATTCCTGACGGGGATTTTTCATAACTAGGTCATGCATAATTTGTCACTTTGAATTTTTAACTTAGTATTTAATAAACCTAGTCCTGGACACCTGATATTAGTGCTGTAGTAAAGATTTCGACACGATTAACAATAGGCTTTTTACAGGCAGACTTCCATCTTTCAGAACTGCAGATTTATTAGTTGTATACCTAAATTCACTCTCATTTGTCGATATCAAATTGTTAAAATTGACTCCTGTCTATCCGATGCCGAACAGTTACAAGTGGCGGCATACGACGTAGTGTATTAGGCCCACTGCTATTTATAGTTTACATAAACGATATGTGCCAGTGCCTCAGTTTAGGTAGACCTCTTCTACAAACTGATAACCTTAAAGTCATGTATTCACTCCCTCCTTACGAGCTTACTTGTATACTCAGTGCTACGTACAACAGGGTTTTCATTCGGTACTCTGAGTGAAAGTTAAGTCTTTATGCTTCTAGGTGCGGTTAGATATATTTCGGAGATAGATGTCTCAATTTCGATCTCTCCATAAGCGGTAAGGTTATTAGGGTTTCAATCAGTGGATGACGTAGGATTCATGTATTCTTATAATCTGTCATTCACGGAGCTGGTTACTCTGTTGACACCTAAGTTACACTGATGTCTTAGTTAAGTACTGAGGAACTTTCGTACCAGCGATTCGTGTATTCAGCACTTTTGTTCCCAACAATGTTTGTAGTAAGGATAAGCAAAGTTTGGAATTTCATTAAGGCCGCTTTACCATTCGTATTGTCGGGACAGAGTACACCTTAGATGCGCTAAGTTAGAACTAGATATTTTGTGGTGTCATTGGGTCAAATAAAATATGCATTTTTTTACATAATGCCAAATAAAGTAACCTTTACACCCTGAAATGTTATTCAGTTTTTAGGCTTTTATGATTATTATCCGTAGGGTCAGTGGAGTACTTGACACTACTGCACGTATGGTCGTCTGTGTTGAATGCTTAGTAAACGTTTCGCTGTTTAAAGTTGACCAGAAAAGAATGGTGCTATAATGGCACTATAGTCAACCTGTGTTATAGAACCTATCTCAGCGCGGCATGTGTCAATGCATTAGTAACTTTTAGTCTTACTATATTCTGAGCCTAACCACTAATCAACTTTGCATTAGTCAAGAATTCTAGCCGCTGTGGTTAGTGCGGATGAAGCTAAAAGAGTCATTAGGCAGTGTGACTTTACGCAATGTAAGCAGTTGCATTACGCAGCTGACGACGCGACAGGATTGGGGTTAACAGTCAAGCCTATGGTAGGAACGATTAAGCCTACTCCAATACGTCTCGATGTCTCGGCTCAAAAAACGAATATGTCTAACTCTAAGCTTACTCCTTATATGAATCCCCCTGCAGACAAAATACCAAGAATTAAGAGTGGTTTACCACGAACTATTCGCCTAAGAAACTCGTTTTCATTATTTGCGCTACATATTAGTAACTTCCAATTCGGTACTAAAGGCTTTAACTGTAGTGATTATCATTTGTTTCGCTAGAGAAACAACAGGGACACTAAATATGATAACACTTATCCCTTATTACACGCAATGACAGTGGTCGGGTGATTCCTAAGGTTTATCTAAACTGTCACTGGGCCCCATCGTCAACCAAAATATTATTAGAAATAGAAAATTCATTGGTCGCATGTTTCCTTAGGATGATTGCCATCTTAACACCTGAATGTACACAGTTCGCCCTCTTCTCTGTTTAGTAAGGCATTTCTGTTCTAACTATTATTGTTCGCACCAATCTGTTTTTACTAAAACGATCATTGTGTAGCATGTTCAGTGGCCACTTGACGGTAGCTAAATTGTATGCTATAAGTATTACATTTGCCTGGAAATTCCCCTGACGCTTTCCCCACCTGTCACTTGTGTATAGTCGTCACATTACTTAACCAGCTATTCTAGAGCCCAATGGCTAGGTGCTTTGTTTGTTTCCTTTTTCGGAAAATATGATTTTTCGTAGAACTAGCAACAACAGCAACTTATTCCTTGTCATAAGGCTAAATTCTTCAGTACCATTCTTTCTGGGTTTTATTGGTCTGTGTCCGCTTAGCTCCAAAAAGTTTGTCGCTTTTCCTCCATAAAACTCTATCTTTTAGTTATTGCGCTTAGTACTTGCTTTGTTATACTCATACGTTTTCAACGAAACAACCAAGACGACTAAACTGGGAAAGAGTTAAATTTTCTACCAACGCTCCCATGCGTTAAAGCCCTTCGCTGATATTTCTTTGGGAACGTTTTGGGCATTTACGCAACACTGAATGATTTATCACTAAGTTACTACCGCTCTTACTGAGTATTACTTTTAGTACCGTCTGTGACTAATAAGTTACTGCAATGTCAATATGATCATATATCTACAAGGGTGGAATGCTTAAAGGTAAGCAGCCTTCGTTTTGCGACAAGCAACAAAATGTAAATCTATCTAAGGAAAACGTTACTTTTTTCCAAAGTTTTTGTTGAAAGCCGCATAATTATCTACTGTCCAAAATAAACATTCGTTTTTTACTTTTATTAATCCACATCTGACGGTTACTACCACTGTGTTTTATGAATTTTGAACGCCATAAGATGTGATGGGGCGGATTCATACCGAATTTTTGATTTTAAGTGGCAATATGACGTGACGTTTTCTTATTGTAACGTGGTGTTTGTGCTACAGGATAAGATGTATCTCACATTACTAAACCTTTTACATAGAACCTAACTTTTCAACGAAAGTAATTGTAGCTTTATACCATCTCGTCTAATTTAATACGAAGATGTGCCGTTGGAACCATCGATTCCAATTTGCAAACAATACTTTAGGACAAGGGTAGAAATCAATATTTTTGTGTCATTAAATCAGAGTTTACTAGCTTTTCGTGGCCAGTCATACCTGAGTTAGGTTGGATGCTTACTTAACAGTTAATTACATTCTAATTCCATAATAGTCATTAACAAGTAATTTGTATACATTATTATTTTTTCTACTTTCTAGAGATAGTCAGATTTTAGTTATAAAGGGAGATACTAAAAACTAAATATGTATAGGATCTTCTCGCATTTCTGTATCATTTATCGTGAGTGAACTAGTTCAGCGAAATTATTAATATTCGGAAATTCTCTAGTAATACATTGGCAACCAAATATGCGACCGTTGTATGCGAAAACAGAAGGAAGCTCCATGGAATAGCTTCAAAAGTTAACATATACAATACAAAAGTAGATAGACGCCATCACTAAAGAAACACGAAAAACGGACATTACGAAACAAGGTAATTAAAGGTACGTTTGATGAACCACTTTACTGACTGAAAATAATTTTATGGATTTGAGGTCAAAATTCAAAAGGAATCTGTTGGATAAAGCGTATGAACGTGCAGACAGTGTATTTTTCCCTCCAATTGTGTTCGCAGATAATAATGGAAACTGAATAAATGAATTTAGTGGACTGTTATAAGATAGCAGAATGCAAACAATCATTGCTGATAGCACAGAATATTGTTAAGTGTAAAATACTATTGCAACCAATGTTTGAGATAAGTTATGGAATAATGATATGAAAACGTAGGAAACCTCAAAATTATAATATGTCATATGTTATAATTAAGTTTGCGTCAGCAGGAGTGAACAAATGAAATGAACAAAATTATTTGCACGGAATCACTTGTAGTGTTGACTGGACTCTATGCACATAACAAAGTTGATATTCGATGGCCAGAAAACGCATGCGTATAATTATATTCATTAGTATTGTAATTACATTGGGAATAGGTAACCTTTTGTCGGCGTTAATAAAAAACATGCAGCCGTTGGTCAAGAGTGAACACACGGCTGTATAAAGTCTACAATATATCGTATTACCAAAATACAGTTAAAGGTGTTTGGTGGATTTGTAAATTATATCTTAACAGATCCATTTGACAAAACATCGATCAGATCTTTCGCTAAGAATAAGTAATACTTTCATAAAACAGACACGACGTTGTTAGAATTATATAGGACAGAGATACTTTAGTTATAGTGTTATTGTAAAAGTACTAACTGACTTTAGTTGCAACTCCGTACAAGCATAATAACATATTGTTATTCCTTACAGAATGGATAACTGTAAAATGAATTTAAAATGGCTTCTGTAAAAAGTACATTGAAGTATGATGTATGAGTAAAATTGTAATACATAATAGCTGTAACAGATGTTGATAAACCTAGTATCCATGTTTCTTCTTTGCCTAACAGTTTGCACAGAGAAAGAACAAACTGCTAAAATAAGATAACAAATCATTGCATTTTTCAACCCACATACTATGCTACAATACAGCGCCGTCTTCCATGACACTCATCGTTGATTTATGGAAAGAAAGGCTAGTTCGCTTAATGTGTCGTAAATACCTGTATTACATCGGCCTTCGTTAGTTATCTTAAGTTTATGGTAATTATGGCAGAAACGGCATTCAAAAGATTCATTCAACGATATAGTTTATTTTACTTTAATCACATACGACTTATTTGCAATAAGTGTTGTGAAGAAACCGTTTTGGGTTTCATCACATGAGTATAACAATACGATAATTAAAATTAGCGGTGTAATACTCGGAATAAAACACAAGTGTAAAGTAGTACATATAAATGAACACATATATATGACACTAGGGAAAGAAATTATGAACAAAATTCTGATAAGTTTAATAAATAGTTATAATTCAGTGTGAAAAGGTTTATTGGGCAACTAGTAAACCCAGAATAATTAAAAGGTCAGATTGTCATCGAAACTGTGAAGTGTTGTACAAGTAGTGATAGGTGGGCGAAAATAGACTGGAACTGTGTAAAAAAGATAAACTGTAATTTGACAGGTACGATATTTATTGTTGATGTATTGGTTAGCATGCAATTCTACGTTTAATTTTTTGTTATCGAGTATAGCTAAATAGTGCCCTTAAAAATAGTTGAATATAATAATAACATGCGAATAAACATGTAGTTTACTTAACTGGTGGACTCTTCATAAATGAGCATGCTGAAGTACATACGATACAGGTAGTCAATACATTTCTCTTCCAGTAACACTATACGTTAACAATAACAACGGAATTTATTTGCTACCGGCAAAATAGATTTCTCAGAATAAGTAGACTTTCTGTTAAAAGATCTACATTCGGGCACGTTTGGTTAAGTTCATATCAGCGTCACCTTTACTTGCACCAAGTTATTAGTTTGTTTAAGTCTGATTATTTGGGGTCAAACATTGAAAACGAGTACATACGTTACACCAATCCAGTTTCAGTACCGAAAAATTCCAATTGTCAATTGACAAACAACAATTTTAATAGCAACTTGATAGTACGCAAAGATGGCAAAAAACCCTGGTTTGAACTAGATACAGTGATACTCTATTTTAACGAACAGATCATTTTTTTATCATTTAATCTGATTAAACAGGAAGCGTAATGCTTTCAGAAAATAATAAAGGACAAAGCTCTGGATTTCACCTTTAAATATCTTCTTCTTAGTTGTTAGCTATAGAACTTCATACTATTTAACAGCATCCAGCCAAATATGACATTTAAATAGGGATGAATGACAGCTTATTGGTGGGAAGAATCGTTCCTTTTGTCACATAGTCTCACATGTTATAAATTACTTTGCGTTCATAGTCTAAAATATTCATTCCTCCCATTTTCCGTCCATTTTGTCCTGTTAATATTGCAGACAGATATTTTGTACGTTTTTATTTCTTCATTTGTAATGGAGCACATTCAAAAAATTTAATCCGCTTCTGTTTCATTCTGTGCATAGACCCTTCTGACAGTAAGTGACTTTTCCAGGGCTTGGTTTAATTAAGTAAATCATAACGACTGTTGACGAATAACCTGATAACTTTTGATATCATAGGCTTTTCAGACATTGGTGAACAATCAGTGTCATCTTTTTTATACATGGTCATCGTGAACGCACTGCATAATTTTATTCTGACCGGAATAAACAGTCATTAGTGGCATAACTGATCGAAACCCAATCTCACCAGTTATCAAGATCTGGAGTCGCTTGTCTGAAGTTGCAAATGAAGCACAGATGTTGTTGCTGTTAAATTTGTCTGGACAAGCAGATTTTCTACGGTAGATATTGTTTCCAGAATCGACTGAATGTAGTACTTATGTTATTAATGGAAGTTTTCATGGTTTAGAAGTTTGTCATTCTTCATTTAGTATGTATTTTATTGCACTTTTTAAGAATACGTATTCTTACCGACAGTGAAAATGTTTTTGTTGGCGCGTTTGCCTTCCACGCGTGTTTTGGGAAAACCGTCAAAACTGTTAAATAAAATAAATAAATAAAAAGTTTTTATTCTCATGTATCATTTTGTACAAGAGGGCATGCTAGTTTACAGGCATGATCAGGATGATATGAGTTTACATTTATGCAAATATTTTGACAGTGTCATAATATAAAATCAGTTGAGTTGAAAACCAAACCATTTGCAACAATGTTTACAGTGCTAGGACTCAAAATATATGCATTGTAGCACGGTTCATAAGTTACAAAGAGACGCGCGCTTCCTGACCAGAGCGTTACAATTTCAAAAAACGGCTGAGTTTGCGGGATGGATGAGATGCAGGATAAGACTAGGAGTAACTCAGTAGCAAGATTCCTGGTTCGGCGGACATCTATCGTGAGGTATTGAAGTCTGCATGGTTGATATTCGGGTAAGAGGGATTTTGATAGTCATTGATAGGGAGTTCACACCATATTAAGGCATTGATTAATTGCAAGACCAACGACATCAAAGTTCGCCAGATTTACGCGTTGTAGTACAGTGCACTTTTTTACAGACAAACGCGTTACTCGCAGTAACATTCTGAAACTCCAGTGGCTCATCAGCCACGACAAATCTTACCGGTTATTTTAGCATATAACCTTAGTAAATTAAAGGTTACTCGCCATAGCAAATGCTGACGATATAATTTCACTGCAGTGCCATCTAATTGTAATCACTGACATTTAACCAATCATGGAAGAGCTGCCTTTCCCATAACCATACTGTTGAAGGGGGGCATAGGAATTGGTGGATTTCGGGTGGTCATTCAGGCTATCACATATTAAGGATTCCATAATTTTAGACGGTTAAGAAAGGTGAGTCACTGGCTGGTAGTTCGTAGGGTCATTGCTTCAGCCACTATTGCAGACTAGAGCGATGCGAGCCAGCCCCTATTTGTCTGGAACCATGCCTTGACTCAGGCCATGTATAAACAGCTCGCTGAGTGGAAATGCCAAGAATCGAGCTTTATCTTCCAGGACAGAGGGACGAATTATGTTTGGCCCATGTATTTGTAAAACTCTTCCAATAAGTTAACCTTAAAGATTTCGGTAGATCTTGGATTAGAACTGTTGTACGTATGACTAACAAACATCAGTTTGAACATTAAGCTGGATTAGGTGGCCAGACTCTCTGTACCATCTGCTTCACTCTCGGTATGTCTCTCTAGACCCAACAACTGGGAGATTCCGACTCTGGTCTGACAAAATAAAGTCGCGTAACAGGATGGGCTTTTAAAGTTACAGATGAACGTGTTAATCAGCCTGCCAAAATACTGGCATTTCTCTTCTCGTAAAACCTTTGTGGAGATGTTTCTAATGTGTTAAAAAGTATTTAAGAGCTCAACCTTGTATACTTTGCCTAGTGGTGCCTTTTCAGCTTCAGTGATGTGAGTGTGTAATTACATATAATCTTAGGTCAATTTAAATTTTGGATACCAATTGAGAAGCAGACCGTTTGGAATCTCTCAGTATGAGACCCATCAGGTATTGCCAGTGTAAATTAAATTAAGAGTTCAAGAGAGTCGTCCCATCCGTCTGCTTGAAGACACTCCTTGACGCAGCCACGTTCAATCGATGGTAGTTCAGGTGAGTGTTACCAGCAGGCAGCCTTATTTCCGTTTTTAAATGAAGTTGTTACTTCCTAAAGGAGCTAGAATTGAAAGGCTGCCCACAAAAACTCTTCGTTGGTGACGACACAATCCGAGCGTGATGGTGCTTGACAGCTCCTTTAACAGGTCTCTGAATTTACGTGTCCAAAAGGCCCTGAATCTTTGACAGATTAAAGGAATCGAGCTGTGATCGAATCGTCCCTTCTATTACATGTGTAGTCAGCACAGCTAATTTTCGCGAGAATGAAATCCCCTGGGATTAAAATATGAGTATGTTCTGATTTGAGAGACCGATTTATTACTTCTAACATTTGGTTATCGTACTGGCTATTGACAGCAGGTTTCCTATAAATACCTCGGAATGGACATTTTGTGAAACTGGACAATTTCACAGAGCACCAAACAGATTCTTGGGGATTGGATAATTCAGAGATGCTAACTAGATGCGCCAATACGCAGGATTTATGTATAATGTGGCTCTACCACCCATACAGGTGTTCCTAAAGTTGTGGGATAGTGGCATTTTTGGTACTGCATTTTCGTTGCCTATGACTTGAGAGGATCCCCATGTCTCTGTCATTAAAACCAACTGAGCATCAACTGCATCGTTTAAATCATGTGGTTCATCCACTTCGTTCAACGGACCTGATGTATTCATCGATAAGCAGTTAATACTCTCTATCTGGAAAGCAAGAGTGTCGATGTGATCCTGGTTTAAGAGGACCTCGTAATCTCGCGCAGGAGGCCTGATTATACAAGAATTTCCAGTTAAGTAATTGCCTCCCTTCATGACTTTGTCTATAAAAATTCCGCCAGCATGACGACTGGTTCCAGTGTTCTATCGTCATGAGGTCCATCCGGATGTAGTTCGACTCTAGTCGAAAGATACCGTCTATCCGAATTCCTCAAGAGTAGCTGTCGCCATATGTGACGAAGGATGTGAAATTTTTATTAATCGCGATCGCACGTCTCTAACCATTCTATACTGCCGTACAATCTGCTGAGTTAAGACTCCGATTATCTTTCATGTTCCATACAGGAACTTCTGTAATTGAATGCTGTACAGTATGTCCTCTGTATCCGAGCTTCTAGCTACTTCTTAAAAAATCGCCTTCCTTCCTCTGAAAAATATCTACGGGTTTCTTTTAGAAGGTTCTTTATTGGGTTACGGTATGAATATGGAATGTCTGATGGTACTCGAAAGTCCCGTTCAGGCTTCGGCTTGAGGCATGGTAGTAGCGTGTCTCCCACTTTCTCAGTGCCAGTAAATGTGTCCCTAAGGAGTTGTAGTTTATTAGCACGAGTGAACCCGTCAATGTCAACTATCCGTTTTTTGAAAGCTTGAGCATGCGACTGACTTCATCTCATTGTAACCCATCGTATCTGTCCTGAAGACATAGAGGTAGATCTGGACAGTCCTTGGGGTTCATAATTATTAGTGAGTCATCCCGAACGTTTGCATGCCGTCCCGGAAAATGATAATCCCAAGTTTTGGATAATCCTGGTAATCACTTACCAGAATGTTCTAAGGCTGTTGTAGGTTGATGACAGCCTTCGATCTTTTTCATCCCAATAAGTCACTCTTAGTCGTCCTAATAACACGTCAGAAGTTTAGTGATTGACCTAAGTAACCTTGTGGAGCTTTGGAAATGAACCGTTGCGTGTCTCTAGCAATGACTTTCTTAGATTCCTGTGCTTTGTGGTGGGATTCCATATAGTCCCTTCACCAGGCTTTCTTCAGAATGCTGTACTTGGAGAGGGATTGTTGAATGAGTCCATGATAGTCGATACAATAGCGAAGTGGAGTTTCAGTACTTCCGAGTGATATTCACTTGGAGTAATTTTCATTCAGGCCCAGTACTCTTTTCATCAGTGACCTTGTCGCTTTGTTTCGCTGTTTTGTTGCTTGATAACTTATAGACTGAGTTGCAAGTAGATGTCTTGTTAATTGCATTATGACATTATTTAGCTTATCGTCTACATCGGTACTGCATAGTCCACGAACTCACAGGCGGTCTGAGTCGCTGAGCATATTGTAGATACCTACGGTTAGATCAGCGCAGGATTTTTAGTACTACTCTTAGCACTAATCACATTTTATGTCACAAGTGACAAAGAATCTATATCCCGACCTCTGGCATATGTTTTTCCGTATAAACCGCAGGAACGAAAATTGAACACAACCGTAATACTGGGCAAACTCAACAAATAAAGCAAATACTAGACCTAAAAAAACAACCAGCTAGGTCAGAAATGACAAACAATGAGACTATTACTAGACGTATCAATAATAACAAAAGTGAAGGAAACGTCACTGAGTTAAATGGCACAAATTGGTTTCCAGTTATAAGACGAAAATCTTAATATCAGACCAAAGTATAACTGCAGCTAACTACACGTTTTGAAAGACAAGTATCGGAAAAAAACAAATCTGCCAAAGTTAAGTTCAGAGTAGAATCTCTTGAGCTGAAAGGGTGTTTTTGTTATGTTGAACGAAGCACAAACTTGAAAAAAATCGAAATACATGAAGACAATTATTCCCGATCAAAGTGCGTATTTTGGGATTTGTGGAACAATACCAAAGACCTAAAAGCAAACCGGTAACATCCAGAAGCGAATTCTAAAAATCCACAAGGCCAGCCAAATACCAAAAGAAGCCGAAGACAAGGAACAGAAACAGCGACACACAAGATGTGAGCACAAAGAAATCAGTTGGTTTGAAACAGCCTGTCATATAGATATTGGATACATTACCTAGTCACAACTATATTGGATATTAGACCGTCAATAATATTCGATGCTTCATGTAGTTACACATAACTATAGTTACAGAGGTGATGAACTTTCAAACAATGTGTTGTAATGCTGAACTATTCGATAAGGTAGACTACGACAGCCATATAGTAGCCCTCACACAATATTTGAGAGTTTATAACTGTCGAATTCCACCAGTGTGTAGAAAAAGGCTCATTTAAGCAACTGATATGTGTTTCCTTGACGATTCATACCAAGTGTTCACAAGCTAAACTTAATTCTTATGGAAAAGAAAACATAACGTAAACAAAAAGTCGAGGAAAAATCTCAAGCGTTAAGAAAGAGGAAATAAAGTGGAGTTTTGACACTTAATTGATAGTATCTATTCTTGTGTCGATGTTTTGCCTTTGTTTACATTATTCCCTGTCGATTATACACTTTGTTCTCCAATCACGCTGATCTTCTGTGATTGGTTGGGTCTGTTAATGTGGTTATAATTAGAAATTATTATCACGGAATTCGTTTTACCTACTTTCTACCTAATTAATCCTGTAGCACAGTAGTTCCGTCAAGAAAAATCTTGTTAATTTATGTAATGCTAACTAACACTCACCTAGTGTGCAAGCAACATAAATTAAGTTAGTTTCAGTTGGTTATTAAGAAGTCAAACTTTTCTGCTTCTTTGCCTACTGCAGCTGTAGCCGTTTCGTACGTCTATATAGACGCATATATACTATGTGTTGTGAGGATCCTTCTATTTGTCAACAGAGAAGTTTGCAATTTACATACATGAATACAGACAAACTCACTTGAGTCTTGTTGACGAGATGTGACTAACTAGCTGGTTGCATATCAACAATAATACTCTGAATAATAATAGAGCTTGACTACAAATAAATAACTACTATGTTAGAACAAATAAACCATCAGTTGAGCGGTGGAAGATTTATTTTGAACATAGTGCCCTAAATCTGTTTATACAGAAAAAGTGACAACAGGATTATTAGGAAATACATGGGTATACCATGAATTTCACTGATTGATGAATTCATATGGAGCTAAAAATTTTGAGCAATAACAGTGTAATTACGTGTCACATGTCAAATGATATTTTAGTGTGAATCAGTGTATCATTATATGCATACGTCAATTCATGATTCAGTACATGGTGCAGTAGTAGATGTATATTGAAAGGTCAACTTAGTACAAGAGACTACCACAATGAAAACCCCTGAAATAATTTTTGCAAAAATCTATAAGTATAATTGTAGGCAGTTTCCCACTCTCCTCCCCCTAACTTCTGATTAAAAGTAGCATATGGAAAGAAACATGCAAACACCTGCAAGCATGTCAAAGTTTGAATTCACTGCAACCTGTTAGCTTACATCTATGGGTGACAGTAGCCATAGAAAGGTAAAACTATAGTGACAGAGACAATAATAACGTTACTTTCCTCGTACCCATCTAATGACGTTTGACTTATTATTAAATATAGTCGGACTTAGTGATTCTTAGCACAATGGTTAGTTTGCACAAAATATTACTGTAACCTTAAAAGCATAATTTTGTATATTTGAAACGATAGGGCAATTGTGCATTTACAAATCTGTAGTTGTATCATATTCCAAAATCAGTTTACTTGTCACTTTATCATCTTTTTAACTCTATTTTCAAGGTCACTAAAAATAAAGTGACACATAATAATTTAATATGTATATATATGTACATATGTTTCAAATAGTCCGTACTGCTATTTTGATTACAGTTATCTTGATATAAAGTAGTATGTGAATTCTAAGTGAAATGGCACCATGTCTAGACCAAAATATGGATTATCACTTGAAAACGTATTTATGTTGTTAGTGGTAAATCTACCATGTCTTAGCAATTGAAGTTTGAAGATAAACCATCAAAATCTCAATTGTAATAAAATGACTTAACACGACAGTTTTGACGATAATTCCTTATATAGCATTTGAATTTACCGGTGAATGAAGAATGCAATTTTAAGTAATAAGGCATCATTTCACATAACGTCCATTATTGTTGTGACGTTACAGTAATATGTATAATTATCAGAATATTCGCTAATTTTGTACTGTTACTAATTTCAGTTACTATTACTTCACACAAGTCTGGAACTATATGTAAAACGGTTTACCATACAAACGGAACTACTTCGTATCGTTACTTGAAATTTTGCAATCCATGTAGCGAAATTTCGTCATAATCGTCATATAGTGTAACCCTATAAGACTTATGAACTAACTGCCATCGTAGATGAATACTATATATTATGAAATAAACGTAAACAGTGTTAAAATCTCAGTACTATTTGATGTTCTACAAGTAGGTGTTTCGATGCTTTCTTATTAGACGACGATTACCGATAGTAATTACTTGTCACTTATACTGGATAAAATGTGACATACATTTTTGTAATGGCGAGCTTACTTCACAATTTTTTTAATAATCATCATGACTTTGGACGTAAATTTGTACTAGCAACAATGTGAGTGATGAAAAAAATAAAAACCTTTTACTTGACAAATTCGCTTGATAGTTTTCTTTACAGAGACCTGTTTACAAATTCTACGCTTCGTTTGACATCTAAGATCTGTAAACTTCATAAACGTTGCTCATCTTTTGTAAAAAAGTACCAAATAAAAGTGTTTTCATGAAGCATATGACTTGTCTGTGAACTATATTCTAGCTATCATGTTAATTCAAAAAGACTAATGATTTTTAGGAATTCGAAATCCCTAGAAATACAATTATTCATTTTATCAGGTTGTATTGATTTTTTGTACGCATGATTTGTAAACTTTCATCACTTTTATGTGAAATCATTTGACAACATTTAATTGCATTATTGATGATAATGTTGATAATTTCATTTGATGAATAATCACTACGATTATTTTGTATATATAAGGGAATGTGTAAAATCTAATCTGAATCTGATTCCAATTCCGATTTCGTTTCTGCTTGGTTGGTCTGTTGTCTTATTCTTCTATTCCCGGCTAGGGATCTAGTGGGCATAGAGCAGTCGCACACTATCAACTAGGCACACGTCATTGGCGTTCGCTACAACCAACCTGATCAACTTTTCACACGTTATAATAATGATCATACAAACGCGACTTATAATTTGTTTTGAAAGTTTGATTGTCATCCACTTAGGCATTGAGAGGGGTACACTGTTGTCTGCTTGTCACAAAACGAGAAGAAAATAAGAAACAGACAGGAAAGTTACTGATGCAGTAATTTGCAATAGCCAACGTCTAAATATTAATTTATTTTTAGCTCAACTTAAGACGTTAGCGTTTTATTTCCTGTTGCCTAAAAGTTTAAATATTTTATATGCCCATTTATTAACCATTCTAAAGCAACGATAAATTATCATTTAATTGCCAAAACAACAAGGTTTTTCACAAAGAGGTAGCTTTGCGGTGAGCAAAATGCTTGTAAACAATATGTTTTTTGATAACCTAGTTAGTGGTAGAAAGTAAGAACATAATAGTTTCATTGATAAATATTATTTAATGGACATAATGATGTAAGTATTATATAAAAAAGATCTTTACTTCTCATTATTCCAATAAACTTCTGCATATGAATGATAAATAACTCAGATGTTGGTAGGAAATAGACAAATGAATGAATAAAATGATTGTCTATATTTTAATAAATTATCTTAACTCTTTACTAACTGTTAAATTGTAATCATTTGACAAACCACTGAATACATGCAGTCATCTGTTAGGAACTTTGGCTAAAACGGCTTTATCAAAAAATCTGTTAGGCATTTGTTTATATCACCACCTGAGTTGTTATCTTGTTTGCTATTTTGTTCTTTTGATAAGATATTCACTGATCTTCTGTTTATTATACACATTACTATGTTTATTAAACGATTGCTCTCAATAAACCCATTATAAACTTGCTTCATACAACTGGCTGGTTTACCTACCATTCAGGCCGCCAACTTCAATGTGCCAAAACAATTTGATTTACCTTTTCTTTATTCTAAACATATCTTCATGAAACTACTGTTATCAATGAATCTGAATAATATGAAAATCGACCCATGTTATTGCACTTCTATTGATTAACAGACGCTTCTACATTTCGATTCATAATAAATCGTTCGTGTTCTCATATCTGTCAATGAATCTTCCTTTATGAATTCTTTGGTAACAATAGTTTGATGACAATATGTAGATAATAAATATCAACCTGTTCTCGACCACTAACTTAGTCTCATGTCGGTAAGTGTATTCTCTTAACAACATTTAAATTAGTTTTTATTTTACATACACGTCACTGAAGTTTGTTACCAACCAATTATTCGTTTATTCACATTTTACTTGTAATGTGCATTGTATGTTAATGATGGCTCACCTATTAAACGATGTTTTAGGTCAAACCATTAGACTACTTGCAAATCTCAAGTAGTTTAAATTTTCTACGTAAAATTGTATGGTGCATGGCTCGATTGTTTGGATCATTTTTCCAAAGCTTAAGTATTACCCACTGTTGTAGTCATTTTACCTCAACCTCGGAATTTCGGTCTTATCTTTACATGCACAATGCCTAGCGTTGTCTAATGTTTAAGTTTGCTTGAAAGATTCTATGTTTAAAAAAAACACTCAGCTACTTATAAGTAAATGACAATTTATTTACGAAATCTTCATGGCTTTGAGGGAAACGCGGATTTATCTCGGAATTTCAGAAAATGCCACATGATTTCATTGAAATGAGTGGCTTATATACTTATAGTTGACCTAGGTTTACACTTTCAACATAGGTGAAAAGACAGAAAATCGCAATAAAATTAGAAATAAATGAATAACATGAGAGTTAAGTGGTATTAAGCACTCTTTTTAATTTTAGTTTTGATTGAAGTTCAGTCAAAGATGATATGAAGGTGATCACTTTTGTCTTTGTACTCGTATAGACAAATGTTTAGTTGCTTAATTTTCTATGTTTTAAGAAAGTTAACTAGAGGCTAATTTATTGTGTACGACTCGCGAATCTAACTTACGATCTAATACTATTCTATCATATTTTCCTTTAATTGTAGTTGAGTTATTTGCCTACACGGTATGTTAGCTTCCCCTCCTAGAGGTGTAATTCACTTGTAAGAAAGTATGGACCCTAAAGAGAAAGAGATGGTTGCCTTGTTCATATATTCTATTTGCTAAGATTTTATCTCTAATAAGTAAAATTTGTTGTACTTGCGATGGTAAAAGGCTGAACCAAAGTTGACAGAATACATAGCGCTCAACTTGCAAGTTTGTTAACAAATCAAACTTATGTTGTCTGAAATGAGAAGGTGTTCTGCCTCCAAGTTGTTTGTTAGATATTAGCTGATCGACTGGTTATCGTTCAGATAAAGACATGACTTGAAGTGTTCCCTGTTTTAGTCTTTCAGGAGAGTAAGTAATGCTTACATTTATTAGAAACCTCTGACGTGATACAAAGACTCATCCAGTAAGAAAGAGCTAACATTAATAAATGTTACATTGTCATCGGGAATTTTATAAGTTTTAAAAATTTTTAATCTCACCCGTCAGAAATAAAAGTAAATAGTCTTAAAAGGGGTATAAGAAAAGTTAGAAAGTTTATTAATCTCACCCGTCAGAAATAAAAGTAAATAGTCTTAAAAGGGGTATAAGAAAAGTTAGTATATATACTTAACCAGGATTAGAAAGGGAAAATAAATCAAGCTTAAGGGGGAGGGATATGATAATAGTAACAGAAAGAAACCTTAGGAAAATCTAAATATTCGGTGATTTACTAGTAGATATATACTCACCTAATATAGTTATCGCCGAAATGAAATAAAGTTAATACGTGGTAATATCCATTTAATTATATATTATAGATATATATATATATCATTTTGGAATATAGTTCTTTTGGATCTCAGAGTAGACGATAATCCCACAATCGCAAATGAATGGTCACATATGACTCAGATAGCAGTGATATTGAAACTGATAGTATTAATACTATTAAATTTTGTTAGTTATAGATTCGAAAGTTCATTCATCAAGTAGTAAATATAATTTATTCTTGAAAGAATTTAAGTGTGTATATGAAGTATTGCTTTTAATCATAACGATTCTTAGATCAGGTTTTCGGTATGAGAATTGTAATAATATGAATTAGTGTATGTGTGGGTTTCCCTAGCCCACTATTGTGGTGACTAAACCCGGCCTCAGTATGATTTAATTCAATGTCGATGACGCCCTAACGTAAACACTAATACATTCTAAAATCTCAGTATTCAAACATCCCATATTGCACAAATAACAAATAAGCATAGAAAAATATGACGTTGAATAGCTGGTAATTTAAGCAAACTTGAATACAGCTTTCAATAATCAGGAAATATCAATTAGTAATTAAACAGGCGGACCAAGAGATTAAAATGCATAATAGCCAAAACCCAAATATAAAAGTTAAGGTACAAAGTGAAGCTGTTATAGTCTTGAAAATGAACTGAAAAAATGAGAAATTCGATAAATTATTTGTTTCAAAACGAAGACATTTAAAACTATAATTTAAAAGATTTATTTTAAGTACTTGATGACAGTTGCGTAATTTTATTTTAGGAACTTAGTGAAAATGTTCAACATGAAAGTAAACACTTTTCAGAAAAGATTTCTACTCATACTATAGACAGAAATAATTTGAATGATGATTCAAATGATTCAAAACTAGTTAGTAAAATTTGGTCAAGATATCCAGATGCAAATTATCATAGTTCACGTCCAGGAGCATTCTTTCCTTGGCCGCAGAACATCATAGGTGAGCGTTTGATAAATTTCTGTTTTGAATGTGAATTGTTGATTCACATATAAAAACCTTCTCTTTCTAAAAATAGTTTTGAGTCACGTTAAAATGCTTTATTATGTATGATATCATAGCTGCATAAATGTAATACATCTATCGAGAAGTAAGTCGTAACCCTTCAACATATTAAGTCTTTATATTAGCAAAATATATATGAGTTGGTATTATTCAGAAACTGTTATGGCAGTTTATGTCCTAAATACTGAGTTTATAGTGATTAGGAGTTTAAATTGATTATACAAACAATCAGTTAATTATACTGAAAGTATAAGTCTCTCTCTCTCTCTCTCTCTCTCTCTCTCTCTATATATATATATATATATATATATATTTATTTATTTATTTATTTATTTATTTATTTATTTACCAGACTTTTAATGTGTGTTAATAGCTTGCTCTGAAACTACGGTTATTATGCATATATGTGTTTGACAGTGACAGGGAGATCTACATGGAATGAATCACATTTGACAGTTATTTGTATCGCTTAAGTCAAATGGGTTTACCAAAATATTTGAATATCATGTATTTAAGCCGATGGTTAGTCATGGATCTAGAATGGCACAAAATATGTAAACAAAAGCAAAAATCGTTTATAATTGATTCAATTGTATCCAAAATCAAAACAGTCTCGTCACTAATTGTAAATAAACTGAGCTTGTTATTACTTAAATGAGATCATAACGACAAAACTATTGATATACATTAGAAGCTAATTACCGGGTAATTATGCTTAAACCATAGAACTAGTATCATTAATTGATATAGGCTACTGTTAGTCTTTAATTATATGTTTCTTTCAAGTCAACTTTCCTAAAGAACTTTTGTATATTTATGAGTTTTTTTTCATATCCACTTAGGAAAAAGAATAGAAAAGCATAATAGTCGAAGTATTTCTCCTAAAGCTTTACTTGGAATAGAGATAGAACGTCGTCCACCAACAAATATTCCAGGGTCAATTAGAATGGCATTTGGTAGAGCTGCACCTGGCTATTATGCCAAGAAATATCCAGGTAGATATTTTGATAGATACAGTGATTATTGACACATTTTTTGAACAAATCAGATTTAGACACTCATTGGTAAGAAAATGAATGTTCAAGCTTATTAGCCTATAGAATACAGTAGTCATTACCAAGTAATACGCATTACTACTGTATTACTACTAATAATGGCTAATGGAAGTCAAGTTACTATATGTTACTATATATGCTTTACACAAGAAAATGTTTAGATTGAGAACATAATTGACTTCTGATTAAATTGGAGTTACTATATATAGTATATAAAAACTTGAGCTTAGAGATTGAATTCATAACCGACTTTAAAATTTAATTTAATTATATTTGACAGTTTGTTTTAATAAGAAAACAATATAACACTTAGCTAATGAAATAAGTTGGATCGTGTAACATACATGCTTTATTTCATGTACAATAGATTATATAAGACAACTTAGTTTATCTGAAGTTAAATAGAGTTTTTCAACTTCACGTTATTGATATTTAAGACTACAATGAATTAGTATTTAAACAGTTGTAATGAAAGCAGTGAAATACAATGAATTTATTGTATTCTGAAAATACAATTCTTTCTGAATAAAGCACGAAGAACAGGGTTTGTAGAATAGAATGAATTCATTTTATTTTAAGGCTCCTTATAAGCTACAAACAGTCTAATATTACAAGAAGTAATATAGAAATATATATTTGACATAGTTTATCTATTGACGTTGAGATGAATGTTTTAAATGAGAACAGAAGCCATACTAATTAAAACAAAGATAAAAAAGCCAGAATGCTATGCTCAAATAATAAAATTGATGAAGAATTGATAATAATTGAAATTTCCTCATAAACATTGGATATCCGAAGTAATCTATTAACAACTACGGAAAGACATATCCTAAAATCGACAAGCATCAGACTGTGAAGAAAAAGTAGATCTCCATACGACTTCCATTCAATGGAGATGGGACCTCTAGATGAATTAATGAATGAATTAGAATGGTACTGAATAGGATCTAAACTGCAGCTCAACTGGACTTCTTATGTAACACCGTACGCCCGTTAAACTACTCAAAGGTAGACTAATACCTTTTAGGTATAATCACTAACTGTCACTCCACCAACGATGGAAGAAATCAAGATGGCCGTCAGACAAATCAAAAGTGGGAATGCAGCAGGACCTGACAATATACCGGCTGAAGCACTCAAGTCAGATATCGACCTAACAGCAAGGATACTCCACCTTTTATTCAAAAAGATCTGGGAGGAAGAACAAGTGCCGGCAGACTGGAAAGAAGGACATCTTATCAAGATACCAAAGAAAGGAGATTTGAGCAAATGTGACAACTACAGAGGGATCACGCTACTGTCGATACCAGGGAAAGTCTTTAACAGAGTATTGTTGAAAAGAATGAAAGATTCAGTGGAGGCTCAACTTCGAGATCAACAAGCTGGTTTTCGTAAGGATCGGGCGTGCACAAACCAAATCGCAACACTACGGATCATCGTTGAACAATCAATTGAATGGAACTCGCCACTGTACATCAACTTCATTGATTATGAGAAGGCGTTTGACAGTGTAGATAGGAGAATACTATGGAAACTTCTTCGACACTACGGCGTACCAGAGAAACTCGTTAACATCATCCGGAACTCTTACGACGGAACACAGTGCAAAATTGTACGAGGAGGACAACTGACAAATGCATTCACAGTGAGGACCGGAGTCAGACAAGGTTGTCTGCTCTGACCTTTTCTCTTCCTCCTAGTGGTTGACTGGATCATGAAGACCTCCACATCTGAAGGGATGCACGGAATTGAATGGACAAGTAGGATGCAACTCGATGATTTGGACTTTGCGGATGATCTAGCTCTCTTAGCACAGAGTAGCATTCCTACAGTTGAAAAACATATGGGACTCAAAACAAATATCAAGTAACCTCAAAGTCAGACTCTTCAATTCGAACATAAAGTCAGTCCTGCTGTATGGAGCTGAAACTTGGAGAATTACTGCAAACATCATCAGACGGGTACAAGTATTTATAAACAACTGCCTACGCAAGATACTGAACGTCCGTTGGCCGGAAATCATCAGCAACAACTTACTATGGGAGAGGACAAACCAACTTCCAGCCGAAGAGGAAATTAGGAAAAGACGTTGGAAATGGATAGGACATACATTACGCAAACCATCAAAGTGCATCACGAGACAAGCATTAACATGGAATCCTGCTGGGAAACGGAAAAGAGGAAGGCCAAAAAACACGCTGCGGCGAGAATTGGAAGCAGACATTAAAAGGATGAACAGCAACTGGAAACAATTGGAAACGATTGCTCAGGACAGAGTTAAATGGAGAACCCTGGTGAGCGGCCTATGCTACTCAGCGAGGAGTAACGAGCATTATAGAATAGAATAGCACATAAATACTTGTTTACCATAATTATTAGCATATATAATATCTGTATACTAATTAGTATGACTTATATTTTAATTCAGAACAATCATCTCAACATCAATAGATATACTATGTCAAATATTCAATTCTACATTACTTCTTGTAATATTAGACTGTTTGTCGTTGACAAGAAGCCTTGAAATAAAATCAATGCATTCTATTCTACAAACCTTGTTATTCTTAAATTATTCATTTTATTTTTATTTAAATCTATGAAAGGAACAAATGACAAGGCAACTTATCTACTAATCTATGTAATAATTGTTTACTTTCATTTCTTCTTAACTTATTTAAGGTAAAGAAACATGGTTTCATTCTAATGTATTACATTTTCATACATCTCTACCAAGATATAATCCATTCTCACGTAATTTAGACAGTTATCAAAGTGATGATTATCAATTCAAAAACTATTTATTCAATATAAATGATATAACAGAGTATCAAGACAAATATTTACTGCATACAACAATAATAAAAAGGAAATCTACTTAGTTATTGTCATGTTTATTAAAAATAAAAGAACCTACACACATTATAAGTTAGTAAGTGATTGAATCTTTACGATAAACAATTAAGAAAAACACATTCATCAAATGAAAATAGATAATCAACTTTGACTAGTTCTTCTTTCTACTAATTTTCTTCATTTGTTTATATTAATTAATGTTAATTGATTTAAAAGACGTTTCTTTGTTTAAAATTGTAACACTGATCAATTCATCACATCAATTCATATAAACAAACAAAAGGTGAACCTATATAAACAGATTTCTAACTTATTTTTTGTCACTTTCAACGTCATAAGTAAATGATTGCATAATCATTAGCGGAAAATGTATTTTCTTGGGTATAGAATGAAAATAAGTAATAGTCAATATATTTTTACTTAATGTAGATTAGTAATAAGGTCATATAAGTTTTACATAAACTTCTATTTCAATTTCATTATTAGTTTCATTGGATTATAAATGATAATACAGAATAACAAACTTACTAAAAGACAAACTCTTAAGATTTATCTGATACACAAAATAGAAGCTTCATAGATAGCACAATGTCACAAAGTTGTACAGTAGTAAGTTATAGTCAAGTGTAACAAATCTATGGTAGGTAACTAATAATAAATACGTCTGTGTTGTGAATACTTTTATTCGGTTTTTCGAAATTCAAATCTAAATACAGGTTTCTAACGTATTCACAAAAAATTATGTACTGTTCAATCATTTTTCTAGTTTACTCACCCGATAATTTTTTACGTTAAATATTTGGATTAATATAGATGAAAGCTATAAAGATACTATCAGTTAAGTCATATCATTCTACATGTATACTGAAGCTTAGATAACTTTTACTTTAGAATTTATTCAGCATCTGACATTTTTGCATATCTGACCAATAACGGTAGAAAGAATACATAGTGGATAATAAATGGGTAATACTGAATAATTTGATTGTTCTTCATAATGAACTAAGCACTTACTCAGATGTTTTCATAAAAATTATCTACCACTCAAATATAATTTAGAAAACAGCTCAGCATAACAATTTCTACTTTTTGTGACAGTATAGGAACAAGCCAAAATCCGTTCAGTCTACGAATAGGTCAATCATCGTTTTTGATTCATTAGCCACTTTATGCTAAACAGGAAACAGTATTTATGACTGAGTTGTTTATCATGGAAAAACCAATTATAATGCTGAAGCCATAAAAATTTCATATTACATAACATCTTACAGCACAGTTTTAACTAGAATTTATATATCTTATTGCTAATCAGTACCATTAATGTCCTCTCTACATTTAAGTCTCAATTTTATTCTTAAATCAAACTTCAGCAGTGCTATAAGACTAGGGAAAACGTGATTCAAACTAGGGTAAAACTGGGTAAAACGCTGTATTACGAAAAACTGAGTAGTGTTGCAAAACCTATAGTCTTTTGTACATTTCTCTAAATGTTTAACTTACTATTTTCCCAGACATGAAATGATTTAGTACCAACCTTCTACGTTAATAGTTTAGTTTGATTTTCTGTGTGATTGGGATGTAGGGCCAGATCGCCTGTCATTCTTGAAGATAGGAGTCTCTTGATTGATCCAACCTCTGTTTGAATATGTCAACAGATGGAGCTGCAACTACGTGTCGTGGTGAATTCCACTCGTTGACTATTCTTACTATAAAACTTATTTCTTACTCTGAAGTCTCACACAAAAATCATATCACTAACACAAACCCTAGTTAACACATGTCGTGTCATTATTTGGATATTTATTTTGATTCCCTTTCCTTAAGAAGGAATGTGAAAAAAGGTGACAGGACAAGTGTTAACATCAACCAATTAAATTCAAGGTCGACATAAAAAGATGCTAATCACTTGGAGAGAAATTCTCCTAGCTCATTTCCATCAGAATATTTGAGCAGATAAAGTCATCTAGAATGACGACGAAACCTCTGTAATTAAACTATCAAGCTCAGAGAACGAAATTTAACCAAGACCATTAGTATGTCTAAAAACATTCTTCATTTAAACATCTTTATTTTCATTAACGTGGAAGCTTTTAAACAGTTATTCAGTGTTGATATTTTAAGTTCAATAAGATTTCATTGTGTATCTGATCACCAAAATCTCGTAGTATATACCCCAGCAATATTTATTTATCTATGTAATTTTATTAAATATCAACAACAGAAAGACACAGACTTTTATCCACAATGTATATGATACTTGTTGAACAAGTAAAAGCTGTTTGAACCTAGTAGCTGAGCGGATAATATCTTAGTGTTTCAATCAATAGTTGTTGCGTCTTATGTCTCTGTTATAACGTAAAAAACTCTATGACTTTAGATGTATAAGACTAATTGATGGATATGGTTTTGTGCTCACGTGATCACAATAATAACGCCAAAGAGCCTAGCTAGTCCCTGTACGTCTACTCCGTGCCCACTTGATCCCAGGCCAGAATAGGAAAAACACAGGCCGATGAATCAATTAAACAAAATCATATTGTATTTGAAACATCCCTTTATATACACACAAAGCCTAACCACACAGTGAACCAATTAGAAATTTGACATTAATAAGAAACAAAATAGATAGTGGTAGTGAATAGGAGTAACTTGCACACAACCAATTACCTGTGATTCATAATAAGAGGCAATATACTAACACTAAATATAGTGAACGGGAGGATGTAGTAAGAGGAACGTAAGAATGATGGAAATGAAATGTATACATCACCCACAACTAAAATAAATGAAATAGTCCTCTAAAATACGGTTCTGTAAGTTCGTTACTCTTCTTTAGTCATCCAACATAGCAGTCTCATAAATGATAACATAAACTAATCAAAATTTAGATTTGTGTATTGACGATAGGAAAGCGAAAAGTTTTATAAGCATTTACATAAGCTTGCATCATCATCCTTAAATGCAAATTCAATATCCACTTCTCAATTTCTTAATAATAGATATATCAGTTGACATGTGCAATATGTACCCCCCCCACCACAAATAATAATCATACAAAGAATTCCATGTAAAGAGTTAGCTATTAAATAGAATAATAAAAAATAAAGCAAATATGCTATAAGTTTTTCAGCATAAAATTAATAATTCAAAGGGAGTAATTTACAGAACAACTGTTCAGTGATAGATAAGCTAACTGTAATTTATCTCTGAAACACCGATAGATTACAATAACAATAATTATGAGTAAAAAGAAAAGGTATTCATTTTAATTAAATTATAAGTTACAATATGAAAATACGTAGAAACTAGTAGGTTAGACAATTTCACTGAATAGACAAAACAAAGTCATTTACATAAACAGAAGTAAGCCGATTAAGTTAAATGAAACAAAACATTACGTTTTCGTTCCTGGGGATTATTTGATTGAACATAGGACAATGCAAACAAATGTTTTCGGCTTTGGCTATCCGAAATGTCAAGTAATCACGAGAATCACGTAAACTAGAATTTACATACTCTAGACTTAATATATTTGAACATGTCAGATAACCGAAGCCAAGTTTTCAGGATTACCTAACCTATGTTGTTGAGTGCCTTATTCTTTAATTTAACTTCTTCCAGCCCCCCCCCCCAGAGATTCTACAGACGCATAGACATCCTTCTAATCATTATTTTACATATGACGATGGAGGAAATTCGTTTTGCTAGGCGCTTTGTCTCGCTCGATGAATTAAGGCCTGACTACAAGCTTAAATCTCGCCTATTATATAAGGAACAAACTACTAGGTTATTATTGTTATCTTTGTCTATACCAGATGTCAATTTTTATTATGACCTATTTTGACTCAGCTTATGTGTTAGAAGACACATAATCTTGTGGTTGGTTAAATATTTCTTCATGTATCGATTTAAGTACCACACTGTTAACTCGATTTATTCACCAAACTGCCCAGCAATCCAATATATATATAACATTCCAAGCTACAACCAAGTGGAAACAATGGTCCATTTGTACGAGAAATTCACAAACGACAATATACAATTAGTTAAGACTTCAGTATATATGTATATATATATATATATATATATATATATATATATATATATATATATATATATATAACCGTAAACACCGTTTTGTTCATGTTAATCTTTTAACGTGAATAAACTTGGTGGGAGGAAATTAATGATAAGCTAGGGAGTTAAAGAAAGACTAAGTGAACTATACTGGATCAAAGTAAATGTGCTGAATATAAAATTTCTCTTCTTCAAAGTAAAATATTGCCATAAATTATTTCAAATTACAGTACAGTTAATAACTATAGTTTTATACTATACATAGTGACATAAAACTATAAACATCTACCTGAAACGAAACCACCATTTATAGTTTTTTTTTAAGAATCATTGCCAAGTGCATTATTTAATGCATAGAAAATTCCCATTATGTAAATTAGAACAATACTATTATGATACGCCTCTTGAAATAGGTAATAATAATAATAATCAAATTTCTATTAGAGATAATAAAAGAAACCAACAAAAATAATGGTACTTATAATATAACAGTATTTTAAGAGTCCAGTCATAGAAATCTTGCTTCTCTTACAAACAAACAGTTAAGATGAAGTCATGTGCAATGGTATATATACTAGGCCGGGATTCTTAATATTAGTTTTATATGAGAAACTTTGACTATTAAATCTGACAAAAGTATATCTTCACAGTATGAGTGAAACTAGTAATAAATAAATTTCTAACCACGAATGGGCGGAAAAATGGGAACGGGCAAACTTTAGAACTATTCACCGGTAAATTCCTGTACGTATATATTTAATACACGTCTGTAAAATAATTAATTTATGGTATTTTGATAATGTGAAAATTGTAAGCTTCTACTTGATTCATCTAACTACTGCTCTAACGTTTTCCGTTTAGAAATTATTAATAATTAATTACAAACCTAATAAATTGAGGTTTGTGGTGGTAACCAACGACAGAATTCCCACTTCCATCAACTTGTGACAGCGCGCCGGTTCAGTGATGCAGACAGTTAAGTGTTCGACAACCCAAAGCTCATGGGGCGGGGTCTAGGGTGCGCACTGCTGAGAAGCTATCCAGTGCTCTCTGGCTCTCAATGGTACTCTACCAACACCAGTCTTTGATGAATTCAATCAACAAAAAACCGATTATTCTGATTCGCACTATAAATGTCAAAGTGAATCACTATGACGTCATAATTTCTTATTTTGCACATATAATGCTTCAAAAAATGGGTTTATCCGTAACATTCCTAACGTTTACCGTATCTTTCCATTTTTAGTTTCATTCAGTGAGCGTGTTGCATAAGTGTGTGACTTTTACTAAAGGTATTTCTAAAGCTCCAACTTTTACAATACCTGTTTTTGTATCTGGGATGAAGGGCCATGATACGCTGACAAGTTCTCAGAAGTCAGTCACGGATACATTTGACTACTTGAAATGAAATCTATAATTAAGATTACATGTCAGTATGCAGCAAACCAATTAAGCAAACGTAAAATCGACTAAGCATCGTAAATAGAACATATTTATTGAATATTTAAGAGCGTTGTAGACAACCGTAGCACTATGAAGTACTACGGCAAGTTTTCGTAACGTTTTGACTAGTTTCGGGAGAAAAATAGGATAGGATTTTGCATAAGCTACTAATCATTTTTAGCATATACATTAATTGCACTGGCCAATTAATAGTAGTAAGGTGTAAGATTAAAACGGAAAATTTTTAACAGCTATGAAGTTACTATAAATCTCCATCTTGTTAATTTCGCTCACTGTGCAAACCTGAAGCGAGTTGACAGATATTTGTGTCAGGTTCTACGCTGTAGACGGCTAACTTAATATCATAGAGGGAAAACTAAACGATCCAAAAGTATTCAACACGATTTATTGACTTAAAATAACAAAATGAAAAAATGGACAGTATCTTCTCTCTTAACAAAATCTGATATAGTCAATAATAATAGTAATAGTAATAATAATAATAATAATAATAATAAGTTTTAACTATAATCAATAGATACTAGATATATTAGAAAGATAAAATATATATAAATATCAACGGTTATGTGTTTTGACCTCGTATAGTAATATTAATAAACACTGTAGAGCAGAAGACCGTTTTGAATTATAGAAACTGAATCTTGTCAACTGTGTTCATCCAATACGATAAACGTAAGTGTATAAATTGAAGAATGGAGATGAAATTAGCTTTTGAGCACAAATTACATAAAAAGCCTAGTTATGCTCTGAAGGTAGGTTTATGCAAATTGTATTAAATAGTTCGTGGTGAGATAACAAAGATATAATTCACTTTGAAACAATTATTCATATTACTTGTTACACAAAGGAATTAGTAATGCTTATTGATATGGTTTTAGGAAAGATGAGCTGATTCAAAGAACAGAAAACTTAAATTAGGACTACACATTACACCTTGTAAAGATGCATAAATAATAATAGAATAAATAAACTAGTCAACAGAAAGGGAACGAGAATAAAAACCTTTAATATAACAATGATAAATGACAAGATTGCAATTATATTGATTTGTTATCAGACAGTTACCTTGACGAAACAGAAAGACAATGTTGCAATAGCAAAAAGGAAATAATAAAGGCAAACGGGATTGGAAGAAACATTCTCAGTGATAGAGAGGCAAGGGGTGCACATACACAAACAAAGCACAAAATATACACTGAACATATTATTATTAGATCGTCTTAAAGAAGTTATACAACGAGGAAAGCAAAAACTATAATGAAAGCAATTCAGATAAATTGGATTGTATAAACGCTAACTAGTATGAAAGTTGTTGACATGGAATAATTGAATTTAAAACGACAATTAGAAGGAAATACAGAGCGAAAACGAAAAGTAATCAGTAGAAATTACTTATATCACCAAAATCTTCAACAAATAAAGCAATAATACTGGTAATGATAAAAAAAATCACAAGACGATAAAAACTGAGACAAAGCAGCATTAACAGGGGCAGTAACATTAATATCAAAAGAAAGAGAGGATGCTTAGACGCGTTTAAATACAGGATGTGTCAGTGTAACTGAATAGGCACCAAGTACTGGGACAAGTGTTTGTGCATAGTGATAAATCATTTGTGAAACACTTGTATATGGCTGACTATATTCACCTAAAATAAACTGGCCAGCATTGTTTCGTGTTATTTTCATATGGAGAAAGGTTTTGTGCCTGGAACGAAACATAACAACAAATATTAATCAATTATTTAAACACTAATAATAAAGACATATATTTTATTTGAACTCGTCACAGATTGACTAAAAATATCTATTCACTTTTCATTGGTTGATTTACACTGAAATTAATTCGTCAATTATTTTTTCATCGGATCAATAAAAGAAACTTTCTCTCATTGCTAGTTGTCAATGTTTGCCAACAGAATATTGCAGAGGAAGTTTCAGTAAGACTGAAGTAGAAGGATTAACCAGTCACATATTTATATATTGTAATAGTGACATATTTAATGTTTGTACTCCTCACAGATTGATCTCAGGTGGGTGTCATTGAAAAGCAAGGAGTACTGGATAGATGTTTCATCCTAGTATGGGACTCTTCGGTGGCGATGAGCACCGACGATCCAACCGAAAATCAAACTCAAGACCTTCAGGTCTCACAGTGAGCATTTAACCATCAGCACCACTAGGTAGGCGTCTAGTGGTAACCACTTAAGATCAATATGTGACGCTTATAAACAACAAACTAAAACCAAAAACCACAAGATCACTTCAACTTAAATAACGACAAACAATATTTCTTCAATTATCTCTCTAAATATCTTACTGATTAACTTCTGGCATTAGGATATGAGAAATTACATACTCATGCTTACGTTTCAGATGAACTGAGATGGATAAAGCTAATTCAACAAATTGCAAACTATGCAATAGTTGTAACAAATTAACTTCAAGGATATTTAAAATAATTAACGAGGTGTAATATCAGGAGTCAATCAAGTAGGCAGTCAAAGTGGATGACCATGTATAGCACCAAACCATAGTAAATCTAAAGTATAAGACAATGAGGTTCTAAAATTTAAGTTATTGAATTAAAATCCATATGTTAAAATGACTCGAAGCTTAAAAATACTACCAAGAATACGATCCGCTAAAAGTAGTGCATCAAACGGTTGCAAATAACAATACAAAAGTGTTCTGTAAAATAACAAGTAACTACATGAATGATAACAATATAGTAGTGAAAATTATCCTTCAGTCGTCAATTGAAATTGGAAGCGTGGATGATTGAATTCTAACTTATTGGTCTGAGAAGTTTCATGTTTGCTGTGAAACTTAAATATTATGGATTCTATCTCATGTGGATAAGCAGCATTAGTGAGTCTTACATTCTAAGATAGTTCTTTGGTATTTGTCCGCAGTAACTTCGACTGATATCGATTTGTAATGAAAACGAATGTGTAGGCGATCCAGTGAACACAAAACAATAGCAATAAAGTCGCGATTAGTTGAGAAAAAATTGGACACAAAATCATAATCAGTATCTTGTTTGTTTAGCCGTGTTTAATGTTGATCGAATCTCGATCTCAATATAGTCACAAGTTTAAATAATTAGACAATATGTTTTGAAGTTAGGTGGTTGGAGGCAGTTGGTAGGAAACTCTGTTTGACCTGGGTTTAATGTTAGTTGGCACTAGTTAAGAAGGGATAGCTTTAGTCTTGAGAGTATTCGTGTTTTCTGTGAGATTCAAACTCTGGTCATATTGTTTCACACAATAGTCTTAACTTACTTAATGGTCAACGAGAAGTCATTCGGACATGTTTCGCTGGGGCGAACGAGAAAACTACCTTCTGGTTCATTGCGTATTAACTCTTCAGCTTCAGATCTTGTTAATGATGGATGAAACCACCTGTGTTTCGGAATAAAAAGAATTTTCGGTAAATAAACATAACAATAATAATACTACATTGGTGAAACATGGATTAATTTAATGACAATATGATATTATTAAAAAGCGGCTACAAATAATACACTATAAATGGCAAAAAATCGTTGATTGCATCGGTGAAGAAGAAAATCCACCGCATTAACATATTGGAACAGATAATTAAACACTATCTTGGATAAATCGCCGATTATTACAATTAACTTTTTGGTTTTCTCAAGGTAAATTCCAACTAGATAAAAAAATACGTTATAGTACAATAAAGTAATCAGTTTATTCAATAAGTAGATAAACAAAATTGATATGACAAGATTAAATCGACACAATAACATAAATTCTGTTAGATGCTATAAAAACAAAAATTGAAATCTGATAGTAGAAAAAAATAAGATTGACTTTTGACTATTTGAGTAAAGTTCAGAAATCAACAACATTTATAGTAAGAGACAAAAGGAGGTCAGTATAAACATTTTTATAAAATGAGTTGAAAACTTTAAGATAATTGAGAAAAAAGCACTGTTTTCAACATCGAGTAAAAATGGCGGCAAAATTAACTCTTATTTTAGACATAGATTATGTATAGCACGTTAACCACTCAGTGTTACATTCAAGTATATATTCTACCTATAAACCGATCATCAAACCCTAACTTCTGATTTTGACTAGCAATAAAAATATGTATAAAGAAGATTGAGAAGATAGTTGTTGTATACTTAAGTAGACGAACTTACATATCGTATTAGTTTACTTTGTAAACAAACTTCAACAAAAACAATCATCACTTAAAGATTATTGATCAAAATAAAAAAATTGTCAAGGCGATTCGCAGAATTGCTCAAAACACAGAACCATGCAATGCCGTAATCTCCAATTGGTACTAGTTTTGAAATCGATAGAAATTAATTAGATGATTGTAGAAAAACATTATGAAAGACAAGTGATTTGATTCTCAGAAGACTTCAATGATATGAAAATTCCTATTGAAACATTTGACGAAAAGACAATGGAGTATAGAGCCCTGATATAAAAGTAGATGGAAATAAATTACTTTGCTTTATTATTCTTTCACTTAATGGTTTCATTCTATTCAACTCTAGGCGTGGTCTATTGGATAGATGCGCTACTAAGTATGTAGGCTACGGAATCTATTTGGTAACAATTATCCTTGCTATTAATACAATTCATATGAATTAATGCAGACAGTTAGGTTTCAGTTACTGAAAGATCTATGCATACATTCTAACCACAATAGACTAAATATTTAATACTTTTCGATTGGGATTATTATATTTTTAATAATACTAGTGTATAATTTACAAAATAAGAATAAATTTCAAAAATTGCTATAAAAAATTTATTACAATAGTCAAGATAAGGCATATAGAAATCTCCACAAATCCGTTTTGATTTAATAACATTAATCAAATCACTAATCGTTTATTTCAAGCCTGTTTCGATGTTCCAGTTGGAAGTCATGATTGGTAAAATTCATAAATGTCAGGTGGGAGACTGTTATCTCCAATGATATTGAATGATCGACATGCTACATTACAAATTTGTTGAAATAGGAATCCTACAATTGGATGCCAGTGTTAGTGGTGCTGATGGTTAAATGCTCACTGTGAGACCTGAAGGTCTTGAGTTTGATTTTCGGTTGGATCGTCGGTGCTCATCGCCACCGAAGAGTCCCATACTAGGATGAAACATCTATCCAGTACTCCTTGCTTTTCAATGACACCCACCTGAGATCAATCTGTGAGGAGTACAAACATTAAATATGTCACTATTACAATATATAAATATGTGACTGGTTAATCCTTCTACTTCAGTCTTACTGAAACTTCCTCTGCAATATTCTGTTGGCAAACATTGACAACTAGCAATGAGAGAAAGTTTCTTTTATTGATCCGATGAAAAAATAATTGACGAATTAATTTTAACGTAAATCGACCAATAAACAGTGAGTGGATATTTCCAGTCTACGGTTATTAATCGTGATATGTCTAATTATAACGAAAAAAATAGCATGCTGAAAATGATTGACTATAATTTACACTTAAATCTAATTTTGTATGAAGTATATTTCTCCTCACCATTAGTATTTTGTAGGAAATATTAGAGTATAAAACTGTAGATTCATGGGCAAGAGTATAACAAATTAGTAGAAAAACGAAAAGGCAGTTCATGAAAAGTATGACAGAATAAACAGGTTAAGATCATTCAGAAAATTTCAATGTTTTCTATGTTGTGTACAACACTTTTGGTCACTTTCGTGTTAAATTAGTGGGTGAGTACCACATATAAGAGAGTGCAGCAGTGATTAGGGATCTGACATAAAATGTCTGAAGTTATTTGCAACTGCATGGTATGAGCATATTTAGTGTAGCGCTGCCCAACATACCAGATGAAAATCGAAAATATAGTTGAGATTTAAGTGAAATATGTCATGAAATTACATTTTAATATGCAGTTACTCATCAACTAAATGAACGGAAAGATAAACGAAAGTGCTAGGAATGATACATTTAATAAGCATTGCAAATAACTTCATACAACCAACAAACTGCATAATAGTAATCACATTAAAAAAGTATAAGAAATTAAAACAGTTAACTAGATAAAGAAAGGGCGAACAAACGGAACAATAAAGTAATTTATAAGGGACAAAGGTAGCAAACATAAGTATCATACTAGTACTAACAGTGAGTCATATCATATCAGAACATTGATATATTGTACTTTGCATCTTTTGTGGTGTGTATGTTGACAAGTACTTCATGTGTCGGTTTCTTTTTACCAATAACTATTGGGTGTATAATGAATTTTTAAAAGAATACAAAACGTATCCAAAGCATAGTAATAAATAATGCAAAATAACTTAATTTATTTTAAAAAAAATAATTGTCTGTTTATTCAAAAATGCATAAATGTAGACACGATAACTGGTATCAATTAAATGGAGAGATAATGTAATTAAAAATCTACTTAAATAAGTACATAATTACCAATGCAGTTGTACAGAGAGAGAGAGAGATCTAAAAGAGTATATATTAATCACTTCTATAGGCTTAATTTTCATCTAACCTAAGGCGCCATCGCCTAAGATAGCAGAGAGATATTACGATAGAAAGGTATGAATGCGGTATCTGAATATGTAACTAGTTCAAACATTACTCATTAACTGTTAGCTTGAGTTTCGTCTGAGATACAACACAAAAAAAGCTGCGTCCCCAAGTAATAATAAAGACCCAACCGTGCTGCTACCTTGACTTGGTGGTCGGGCTTGCCTATCATGATGACTCAATCGGGCTATACTGGCTGGAACAATCGTTCCTCAAGGTCCTACCATGCCAGGCAGGTCATTTGAAGAGTGGTGAGACCAAAAACAGCAAATATAACGTCCGAGGACGAAGTCGTACTGCCGGCTGTACAGAGGTGTGACGGAGGAAAGGTGTTTTCTTCGGACAACCAGCATAGCAGCGATGCCGCCTTTCCACAAAGGAAGGGCGGGGTTAGAAAAGGTCGACCCTAAAAATGCACACCTCACCTTATTCCACGGATTTCCGTCTTCGGCAGCAAGGCCTCAACAAATACGGAGCTACAACAACGAAAACCTCTCTCAAAAAGGCCGTGTGTGACCGGCCTCCAGCAGTTGTTGCTTGGGCACTGCCGTCACGCTCCCAGGTTTTTCAGACCAACCCTAACCCGTTTTACTTTTCAGGTACATCAAGAAGAACCCTTCCACAGTGTGGGCAACTGGGAAGAGATAACCACCCTCATACCTCTAACAACACGCAAGATCACCGCCATTTTAATCAAACTCCTTCTCCTAATCCTACTATTTGTCCTGCACCTACCTTCAGGCCTAAATCCCTATCTTCAGCTTCCTCCAGTGTCATTAGTGCTAACGATTCCGCCCCACGAAATAACGTTTCTGCCTACGCCCCCACCGACTACAGCCTGGATGAAGTGAAAGATGAATTTTACAGAAAACTTTCTGAACTACTTCATAGGGCCAAACACTCAGATCTGGTAATCTTGGTTGGTGATTTTAACGCCCAAATAAGTAGCTTGAACCAATCTGAAAGATATTTAGGTGGATGCTTCAGTGTTGCAGCTCAGAGAACGGATAACGGCGATCGTCTGCTGCAACTATGCTCAGATAATCGGTTATTTCTAGCCAACATGAACTTTAAGCATAAGGAGCAACATCGTGTAACATGGCGACCTCCTGGCCCTATTCAACGGTGGACTCAAATAGACCATATCGCGATTAGTCACCTCTGGAGGGGCTCGATAGAAGATTGCCGATCTTTCTGGAGTACATGTTTGGATTCCGACCACGCTCTAGTGCGAGCAGTCATTTGCTTGCGTCTTACTGGGCGAAGAAAAACGACCACAGGAAAACCTGTTAGAATTCAGTTCAGCAATGAAACAGCCAAGATTAAATTTCAGGAACAACTAAAGAATCACTTAGGCAATTATAAAGATGCAACCCGACTAGATACTGCTTGGCAAGATGTCCAAACAGCTGTGGCATCCACAGTGATATCTATCAAGGACTCAAATCAACATGTTAAAAAAATCAATGAATCTCAATCGCTTCTGTTGATTTGATTGACTCCCAAAGACTTATCCCGTCAGGCTCCGAACATGATGAGGAGCGAAGAGTGATCAGGTATAAACTGACGAAGAGTCTGCGAAACGACCGTGAGCAGTGGTGGGTAACGAAAGCAAAGGAAATAGAAAAGGCAGCGGCGTTAGGTAACGTTAGACAACTTTTCAAGTTAATAAAAGAAACCGGAGTTAAAAAATCCAGCGTTAGTGGGACGATCTCCGAAAAAGATGGAACGCTTATTAGCTCTCAGTCTAGGCATTTAGAACGATGGGCTGAACACTTCAAGGAACAGTTTAGTTGGACTTCAGCTACTCTAAAACTTCCCACTATTTCGAGACAGACAGAATTGAAACTCGACTTAGGTCCTCCGACTCTTGTCGAAGTCGAAAAAGCTATAGCCAATCTAAGGCGAGGCAAAGAAGCGGGACCAGATGGATTATCCCCAGAGGTTTTTAAGGATGGTGGTCTCACATTGACAACTAGGCTGACTGATATTTTGACTAAAGTTTGGGAACTTGACATAATTTCGTCTGACTGGTGTCGATCGTTAATCGTTCCAGTATATAAGAAAGGATCAGAATCGTCCTGCGATAACCACGGAGGAATTAATTTGACTAGTATAGTGTCTAAAATACTAACTTCTATAATTATCAGACGCTTAACTGCAACTCGTGGTCTACAAATACGAGAAAATCAGGCCGGTTTCAGACCTGGTCGCGGTTGTATACACCAGATATTCACCGTTCGTCAGATCTTAGAACACAGACATACTTTTCGGTGGCCGACAATAGTGGTTTTCCTTGACTTGAAAGCGGCATTTGACTCTGTAGACCGTGAAGTTCTATGGCAGTGTCTTTCAGTGGAAGGTGTGCCCTAAAAGTACATAAAACTTGTTAAGGCTCTTTACTCAAACACTATTAGTCGTGTCAGAGCATATGGCGAACTGTCATCTGAACGTGTAACCTCAAGTGGTGTCCGTAAAGGCTGCTCACTTTCCCCATTTTTGTTTAATTTCATAATCGACATACTGTTTGAATTAACACTTTCATCGTCTGACTTTTCAGGAATCGACCCCCTACCAGGAAATCCACTTATTGACTTAGAATATGCTGACAATATAGTCCTGTTTGGCGAAGACGCTGATAAAATGCAGAATCTTTTAACAGCAATAAGCTCGAATGCAACTATGTTCGGAATGCGTTGCTCCCCTTCTAAATGCAAACTATTGCTCCAGGACTGGTTTTCGTCGACACCTGAACTAAAGATACGGAGTGAGATAGTTGATCACGTAGACCACTTCACTTACCTTGGAAGTCTGATTAGCCCTAATGGGTTAGTCTTTGACGAAATCTCAGTACGAATTCAAAAAGCTCGTCTGGCTTTTGCCAACTTACGTCACCTATAGCGCAGACGAGATATTCGTCTCTCAACGAAAGGGAGAGTGTACTGCGCAACAGTTCGCTTTGTCTTACTGTATAGGTGTGAGACGTGGCCATTAAGAGTAGATGACACTCGAAGGTTATTAGTTTTTGACCATCGATGTCTACGAAACATCACTCGCGTTAGCTGGGATCACAAAGTAATAACAACGTTAGACGACGGGTGTTAGACAAATATGGTAAATCAGTCGATGAGGTTGTGAATCTTCATCGACTGAGGTGGTTGGGACATGTGTTACGTACTCCCAACCACCGTCTTCCTCGACGCGCAATGCTGACTGATATAGGAATAGGATGGAAGAGAGTTAGAGGTGGCCAAACTAAAACATGGCATCAGTCCATGAAGTCAATGACTGACGGTTTAAGTCGTGTCTGTAGCTGCAGACTACCTGGAAGGGGTCATCGCGATTACCGTAACCAGTGGCTAGAAACACTGAGTGACATGGCCCAGAATCAGTCACAATGGCGCAGATGTATTCACTCATTGTCCTCCCTTAAATCATGAGCTTTAAATTATTCCATAGGTTTCTTTCTACGTTTCCTGAACCATATTCTATGTGTTCACACTCCTTGTTACTATTATTATTTTATTTTATTGAAGTGATTTCTACTAGTGGTGGTGGTGTTAATCTTGTGGTGCCATGGTGGTATGGCAACTTGAACCGATGCACACGTGTCAGGTTCTATGTTAATTGTACATACACATACATAACAATCAAGATAGACAATCAGCGATGACCTAGGAAACTCGATTTTACCCTATCATAAACCCATTGTTGTAATACGTATGTACAGAACTCAAAATATATAGTCACCAATAGAAAATGGATTCTTGACACTACATAGGGAAAACCAAAGTGCTAAACATATCAACAACTAAGATTATGCGAAGCGAATTTAATGTAATACTAAAATCCCAGCTACATGAGCGAGCTTAGATGCTAGTTTTTTATTTACAAGTAGAAATGCATATAAAAAACTTCAATAAATACCCTTACTAATAATACCTTCTTCGATTTTAAAGTATACATTTGCAAATAAAAATATCTGATATGAAAAAACTGCATCATCTCTATTGTATATAATAAAATTACTATTCCATCATTATTGTACAATTCTGTGTAATGACTTGCTCGGTTGGTATAAATACAGATTTATTCGTTTTAGGCTTTAGAATCTGCCTAACTGCACGTAACTTTCACTTGGATCGGAATATTCTCAAATCCATTTCATACTAAGGATAATTGATATTCACCACGATGATGATCATATTTATAAGTGAATCAAGGGATTTTTGAAAATGTATAAAGAGGAGTTATTATATGTGGTAAGAGTTTATATACTTATATTTATTATAAAAAATGGAACCTATAAATAAAGAATTGCATCCAACAATAATTCCAGTGACTTATATTGCGTTACTATATTTGTGGCTAGTAGTGAGATACGTAGTGCATGTTTCGGCCAATCTGAAACCCACAGATTGGATGTAGCTGAACCCATTTATGACGTTAACGCTAAAACTCGAACTCACCACCCTTCGCACAAAATATCGACACTCAGAAAACCACTAATGTGCATCTGAGACTTCACCTCTAGCCACATATAAATTATACTAATACTTGTGACTAAATTTTATGTCGAGATAATGCAGTTAAAAATCATATATGGTAACAAAGACTTATTAATTTTAGCCTAGAATATCAACAGCGAGAAGTTACAAACCTGTACTAATATCTGCAATTGCTAATATAAATTTAATTAAACGAGGAGAAAGTGTAAGATTATTGGACGCTTTATGACAGAATAATCATCTTTGATTACTCGTCTCCTAATGCAGTAAGTAAACATTCTGCAAATAAATGACAATTTTAAATCCATAATACATGAAAAAAAAGAATGTCACTCAGAGGTTCTGCCTTTAATTTATTTTGTAACAGTTTTAAAATCGGGTTTCACACGTAGATACTCATTCTGAACATAATTCAGTCACTTTGTAGCAATCATATTCATAGACGCAAAAATGTAGAACATAACAAAGCCAAATCATCATTGAACTTTAAAATGTGTGACAAGTAGCTAGTATTCAATCAAACGGAGCTAACGTTTGATTTGCCGTAAGCGAAAGCGTAACTTGATTATCCAGTTATAAGTGAAACAAAAACCTGACACCAATGTAGATTTGTCCATGTTTACTCACTACTTAATTACAGAAATACCAAATAATCAATATGAACACCACAATAATAGAAAGTAGTAGTAATAGCGACAGTAAAAAAACACTGAACATCGAGAATATAATTCGAAAAAAATGAATTCACTTAATAAGAGGCATAAAATGATTTGGCAACTGAGGATCTAGGAAAAGTGGAAGCATCTGTATGGTATTGAATGTCAATCAAAGTAAAAATAAATTTAGCGTAGTATAGAAAAAGTAATGATAATTTCGGTCTCTTTATTATCATCTAATGAAGGGATAGTAACTACTAATTCGGAATCACAAGGATTAAATTATAAATAGGTATGACCTAGTAATTGCAATTATTGGAATATGATCAAACATCAATTTATGTGTGATGAAATAATATGATTTCAAAACAATTTGTCCCTTTGATAAATTTGGATAATGCAATAAGAAGACGAATTTTATCAGAGCTATGTGATATATTTGCGCAATACATTTCGAACAATCTGATCACACATACACTTGTTAAGGCATTTATATATGAAAAAATAAAGGTCACTAGACAATTAAGAGTATAAGCTAAGTAAACAAAGATAAGTAAACGAAGATAATAAAGATTACAATGTAAGTAACACTCTACCAAGGTAGGTTGAGGGAAAGTACAAATTGTTTTTGAACACACAAGGGGAGTTTGAACTTCCGTATAGCTAAGGCCTCAACAAACTTTAGTATACGTCCTAAAGCACTTTTATACAACACCACAAAGGCTGATTTGATATCAACTATGTGGCCTGTCTCAACTAAGTGCTTGGCGATAGACGATGAGGGTTGTTTATCCTGTACTTTTATTTCTCCTTTCGAGTCCATTTGTTTTCGGAGCCATTTAGGTATGTGTTCAGCTACCCTTACCTGCAATTCACGATTGCTCCTCCCTATGTATGTGTGTCCACACATACACGTAAATTGATAGATACAGTGGGATGTGATGCATTCGTTTACGTGCGGTTTAGGCTTATTGTGAATCAATGACCTATACTTTTCTATTACAACTACCTCAGCAGCATAAAATGTTCTGTTAACCACTGACTTAAGCCTTTGTTTTAACACAAGGCTATTTGAGTCACCTCTGAAGGGTAATGTGATATAAACTGATTTTTTGGGTGCTAGTAATACAGTAGGTTTCACCATACTGCAACGTTTCCATCGATTTATGAACTTCTTTATATATCCGTTCAGCATTAACGTTTCTGTCAGTAATTTGTCATTTTCTTCAATAGTGTCAGAAGTGCAAATACGATTAGTCCTATTAAATAGAGCTTTTACTAGGTTCTTTTTATACTGCACTGGACAATAACTATGGAAGTTCATATACTGCCCAGTCCATGTAGATTTTCTGTAGACAGAGCGTTTGATTGATCCATCATCCCTCCGATTGATTAATATATCCAGGAAAGGGAGTTGGTTGTTATTCTCCTCTTCACAGGATAAACTAATGTGATTTTGTATGGTATTCAGTTGCCTTAGTAACCTATTTGCATCATCGATTTTCGTGCAAATAATTAGGATATCGTCAACGTAACGTTTATAGAGGTACATTTCTCCTATTGAATCGCTGACTAGGTTTTCTACATGTGCCATGTACACATCAGCTAACAACGGTCCTAAAGGGCTACCCATCGCAACTCCATCAATTTGTCTGAAATATTCACCCTCAAATGTGAATTGTACTTTGTCTGTACATAGTAATAATAAATCTTTAAGAGTTGCTACAGGAATAGGTAGTGAAAAGTGACTTGTCAAGATATAATCACATAAAATATCAATAGTCTTTTTTAGAGGGACGTTAGTAAACAGGGAATTTACATCAAAAGAACACATAGTCTTTTCTTTGATATCAATGTCACATAAATAATCTACTAGTTCAAACGAGTCCTTCAAAGAATACTTACATATGCTCCATCGAATAGGGTTCAATAATTTTGTAAGCCACCTTGCGAGATTATGTGTAGGCGACCGACACATGGATAAAATAGGACGCAGAGGATTATTAGTTTTATGAATTTTTGGTAATCCATATAAACGTGGATATTCACAACCAATAGGTTTTAAGAAATGAAATTCCTCTTTATTAATAATATTCATTTTTAGTAGTTTCACTAAATGTGAATTTACTTTTCCTTCCAATTTATTAATTCCTTCAAATTTAACGTCAGCCATGAATTTACTTTCATCGCTTAGAATAGTTAACATTTTACTTATGTAATCACATCTATTCATAACAACTACTCCAGCTCCTTTATCATGTTTTAATAGAACAATATCAGGATTTGTCCGCAACTCTTTCAGTGCTTTGAAATGAAGAGATGTTAGTGTGCTTTTCTGCTTTGTTCTGGAACTTTTGACTTGATGAGCTATATCCACTAGCTTAGCTTTACACCAACTCTGATTATCTAATGATGTGGGAACGAGCGTATTCAGTTGGTCATAAAGGTTCTCAAATTGGGCATTGACTGCTAATTCAGA